>OZ025279.1:13353575-13688575 GCA_964019165.1 Mastigias papua | reverse complement strand
ATCCATCCATCCATCCATCCATCCATCCATCCATCCATCCATCCATCCACCAATCTATCCATCCATCCACCAATATATCCATTTATGCATGTATGAACCTGGGATCATAGTTGTGTTAATTACTCACTTTCCACTCAACGGGAAATGGCTACCTTGTAACAATACTGGGGACTTGATGGGGGCCAGGAGAGGATCTGTTCACTTCACTTTACTATAGCAATGCCTGATGATAAGGCTCGTCTCTGACAGGCACTGCACAACGTACTGAGTCGTACGTTGGACTAAGGCTTATCTTTACGATTATGTTTGTTAAATATATCTATCAATCGATCCATCTGTTTCGTTTGTGTCATTCGCGCTTGCATCATTCTCGTATTTTTAACCAATTGGCAATGGTTGTTCTCGATTTTAGTGGCTACCGCTCCACAAAATGTATCAGCTACTGCAATTTCAGCAACGAATATCTTTGTAGTATGGACACGGCCAGCTTCTTCTAATGGTATTTTACATGATTACAAGATCAGATACAAGGCAGCCGCCAATTTTACGTATGGTACGTCCATTAGTGCAGGCTTGACACTGAATTACACAATCAGTGATCTGAATCCTTTTACAGAATATGAAATTCAGGTGCGCATTCTTGAATTGGTGTATAATATGTTTGGAGATTGCCCGCTTACTGTACATTGTTGTTTATTGTAGACTGATTTCTCTGTTGTGTTATGTACCTTCATCTTCTCTGATGTGTTCCTCTGTTCTATGTATGTTGCACTTTCTTGTGTAGTCCCTATATTGGCACTTGTTATGTTAATCTTGGCCATTATCCACTGTTAGTACGTATTAGCTATAGCTAAATGATACTGTGTACGTTTTGCTGGATTATTTTCTGTTCTCTTTTCTCCTTGTGATATTGTTTTACTAGTATCACTCGTTTTGTATTTGTTCTAGTATAATGTACGTGTACTGTATTATAGAACAATATATTTTATGTGATAATGTACTTTGTAGTACTGCTAGCCTTGTTAGTGCTCTTCCGTATAGACAGAAGTATCCTGAATTTTAGGTTCATGCATCGACAAGGGGCGGAATGATAATTGGCCAGTGGAGCTCTGCTGTTTTTTCCAAAACATTTGAAGGACGTGAGTATTTGCAGACAAGTGCTATCGTTAACAATCGATGCATCAATTCATCCATGTATCCATCCATTTATCTACACATGAATGCATCCGGTTGATCTTTTCCACTCGTTATTGTTTCATTATCTTTCATGTATCTAACTCCTAATAATTGTTCTCGATTTTAGGTGCTACCGCTCCACAAAGTGTATCAGCTACTGCAATTTCTGCAACGAGCATCTTTGTAGTGTGGACACGGCCAGCTTCTTCTAATGGTATTTTACATGATTACAAGATCAGATACAAGGCAGCCGCCAATTCTACTTATGGTAATTTCATTAGTGCAGGCTTGAAACTGAATTACACAATCAGTGATCTGAACCCTTTTACAGAATATGAAGTTCAGGTACGCATGTATCAATTGTGGTACAGTCTTTGTGGCTATTGCTTGTGAATTTGTTGTTGTATTTTATTGTTTGCAAATGTCTCTGTGGTTTGTGTGAAATGAACTCCTCTCAGTATTTTCTCTGTTCGATGTATAATGCAAGTCCATCTCCTTCGCCAGCCTTTCTTTCAGTTTTATATTCTTATCAATTATTCATTTATTTGTACGTTAATATGCACTGAGGTTCTTTGAATTGTAGGTCCATACATCGACGAGGGGCGGATTGATAATTGGCGAATGGAGCTCTACTGTTTTATCCAGAACATTTGAAGGAGGCAAGTATTTGGATACAAGTGATATCTTTAACAATGTATCCAGCCATCAATCCATACATCCATCCACCCATTCATCCGTCCGTCCGTCCGTCCGTCCATCTATCCATCCTTCCATCCATCCATCCATCCATCCATCCATCCATCCATCCATCCATCCATCCATCCATCCATCCATCCATCCATCCATCCAGCCAGCCAGCCAGCCAGCCAGCCAGCCAGCCAGCCATCCATCTTTGTTTGAGTATCCTTTCATCCATGAACTCACGGTGTCCTGTTGTTTTCTTTTGGTACCCTTCCTCGTCATCTTCTCTGTCTCTTTGTTCATACGTCTGTTATTTGATCTATCGCTTTTGTAGTTGGATCTTTCTCGTTCTTGTACCTATCTATCAATGTCTTACTAGCTTACCTGCCTCTTCTTTATCTTTTTTATCTCTTTGTTCATGCGTCGACTATCGTATTTATTCTAGTTGTATTTCGATCTCTCTGTTTTTTTTTGCCTATCTAGTAGTATCGCCCTATATATATATATATATATATATATATATATATATATATATATATATATATATATATATATATATATATATATATATATATATATATATATATATATATATATATATATATATATATATATATATATATATATATATATATATATATATATATATATATATATATATATATATATATATACATATATATATATATATATATATATACATATATATATATATATAGAATTCAAAAATATACTTTCTTCTGTTGTTAACGTGTCGATATATTATCTTCATCAGTATTTATATATATATATAAATTAAAACTACTATGTGCTCTCGACAAGCCTGTTTCGTGAACGGTATTGTTCACTCATCAGGAGAATCTATTTATATATATATATATATGTATATATATATCCTTGCCCATCTTCTCGATTTTAGTGGCTACCGCTCCACAGAATGTGTCAGCTGCTGCAATTTCAGCAACGAGTATCTTGGTAGTATGGATACCGCCAGTTTCGTCTAATGGTATTTTACATGATTACAAGATCAGATACAAGGCAGTAGGCGATTCTACGTATGGAAAGCCAGGTTCTGTTGGGCTGCAGTTGAATTACACAATTATTGACCTTAAGCAATGCAATGTGTATTTGTTTCAGGTGTGTCCTAGTTATTTATTCATTTGTGACCTATGATTATTGTGCTGGAAATATGTTTCACGTGTTTTGGTATTCGTGCATTTGTTTTTGGTTTTGTACTGTAGATACAAGCATCAACGAATGGCGGCAGGTTATTGGGTACTTGGAGTCACGTGGCAGCAGCTTCTACAAAGACTTTTGGTACGGTAAAGAGCATCTTTTTAGGATTATTTGTTAGGGATTACTTTTGTTAGCATATGATTAGAGTGTTGTGCTGTGCTTATGAAGCTTTTAAATTCCTAATGAAAGATGATTGAAGCAGCCTTCCTGAGTTTTTATCAGAATTTCTTGAATAGATAGAACACATAGAAAGTATTAGGTCTAATGAGGCCCAGTAGGGTAGGCGAATTTTAGCTTGGAATAAGAGCATACGAGAAAAGGATTTAAATGTATCGATGGAAGAAGAAAGATACAGAAGGAAGTGAAATGAATGCGTAATTTATGTTGAACGGTGACTTATACAGGCTGATTTACAAATGTAAGGACGTTGGAAATTATACACTGTATGAAAGCTTGAGGAGTACAAGTGAATTTGAATTTTTAACTGTTTTTCATTTTTAAGCTGTTCCAGCGCCTCCAGTTTTACAAATAATTTCATCAGTTGCCTACAAAAGCATCAACGTATCGCTTGAGAAGGCATCGATGAACATAAGGTACACAGTTTTTGGTAGTCTTTAAGGAAATCAATTTTCTATCTTTCGTGATCTGTTTCATCTTTATATTGTTCTAAAGAAAGCTTCCGTGTCGTGCATGAATTTGAAGATAACTTTGTTAGCATGGTTATATTACAACTGTTTTGTTTTCAAATTTCAATGCTCATAGAAGGAATTTCGATCATTTGTAAGGTCTAGGGTAGCCTGTGAGATTAAGAGACCATTGTAAGAGCAAATATTTCATATAAACAGTGATGCTGATAATAATCAGGGTTTTTCCAGTGCGTTTTTCCATCGTTCTCATCATTTGGAATCAAATTTTTGTCTACTGAAGGTTACCTCCTTCTATCGTCCATCAGATATATATCATCCAACGCAGATGAGGATTGTATTGTGATTGTTCAAATTTCGATAGTTTTGTTTTTCAAAATGATATAGTTATATATTGTTGATCTTATGTGTGATAAATAATATCTGCCTTACTTTAGTTGGTATCGTTTGTTCTTCGTGGCTGGTTATGGTGCAGAATGCTCAAAATCTGTGCAGAATAGTGTTAGTGAGAATATAAATCCCGCAAGATTACCATTGATGCTTCAATTTAAGCCTGGAATCAAAGCCATCCAAGGCACAAAATTGGAGATGGAGACATTAGGAAATTATACCATTTGTTACCAAGCAGTCGTTCAAGATAAGGTTAGTTTGCTCGAAACTGATATAGTTGTTTCCATAAGATCTCAATCACAATTTTATTTAGGTAAGGAATGATAGTTAGATGGCAGATGATAGTAGTAAAGCTCTTCTGTATGCATTTGTCTATTACACTGATAATTAATATTGAGAGTGAGAGTCATAAGTCAGTGTTTTTGCAATTATAAATACTCACTACCGTTAGCTGATGTCATACCATGTGGAAATCCTAGACCTCGGATTCAATTTGAAAATGCACTTACAGTTTTATATCATAGAATGTGTTTATGTATGTTGATGATGTGAAAGTTTTCCTACATTTGAGTACCGTTTACTTCTAAGCTTTTTGTTCCATTTTCTAGAGCCAATTTCATGCAAGTGAATTTTCGTCATTGAATATTGGTATGCTATTCAAATAGTTTACAGTGACTTTGTAATGTTGGTTTTGTCTGTTGATTTATAGTCCCGAGATGTAGTTTGATCTTTGTCGACTAGCATTAATCTTATAGGAAATAAAGGCTTTTTAACGTGCAGTCCTACTCGAGATACGGAATTGTAGTATTATAATGTGTACAGTGAATATTACATAAAGCTTCTTTTAGAAAGATCACTTTTGTAATAAATCGTTATATATCAATTTTGTTGCCCATGAGCATGGGAATGGAACAGGGTTAGCACTAGAACCCAAAACTTGATGTGCCAACAAATCCGGATTAGCTTTAGCGCCGATGAAATTGAAAATTAATTGCCAGCTGAATTTTGCACCACCTTATTTTGACAAATACCCAATCTGTACTTCATTGAAATATTGATTGAGTAACTCAGATCTTTATACTGAGCAGTAACGGTACCACTGGTGGGGGGGGAGGTAGGGGATATGCCCTCAGTTGTTTCCAGGATCAATTTTGTAATCTGTCTGAACTTGAAGAGAAAGCGTTTGGGAGGGTGGGAGATTTCGAGCAAAGAAAAATTCTTTCTTTTTCTTTTAAAATATAATGATACGCCTACTCTAGATAGAAAGCTGCAGATGAATTACTTTTTATGAGTTTCAGAAAATAGATTCTGTAACTTTTTTCCGACCAACATAGAGCTAGAATTCCACGAGTTTCGCTTAGCTTTATTTGGTTATATCTTCGTTGGACGTCCTGAGATATGAATGGTGTAATGGTTGCTTAAAATTTAATAATGTATTGATACCTTCTTGGTTCAATTTAAAGACTTGCTCATTAGATGAAGAAGATGTGCTTCTTGATTTTTGTGTTTGCACTTCCTTGAATCTCAGCGGTGTTTTTCAGAGAGGAAATCGCTGGAAAAGATGGATCCTTTGAATTATCAAGCAGATGTTACCATAGATTCATTTACAATTCCATTATCAAAAGGGCCTGTTAACACAAGGTATGTACACTAGCCTCACATACTTATAAGTATCTCACCTCCGTATGCAAAATGGCGATAACAATGCAATGTATTTTGATTATATTGCTGCAGTTAGTGCTATGCAGCATGTTTAGTGATGATTTTGGCGGGAAGTTATGAAGACATTTGCTGACGCAGTAAAACCTGTACACTCTCTACATCTCACATACTGTGTAATACCAAAAACCAGAGAATTAAGTTTTTGAGCATCGGGTAGTAGTCAGATGCATGCGAGATAGTGGCTTATCTAATTCTAATATAGGAAAACAAGTTAGCGGTCATCATCCACAGATTTAAAGATTTGACAAAGAGTTTATTATTGGCTCAATTGCAAACAAGGAAAGACTAGGGTATCCAAGCAAATTTAATGAAAAGAGAGAGAGAGAGAGTAATTTGTAGAACTGCTAGGAGATCGAGATTTTCAAGTGTAAATACTGTAGTATCAGGCATACAATTTTAAACTAAAATAATTAGATGAAATATGCTAGGAAGTCTTATACGCTGATTCAGTTATATGCTTTTCATGTTTCCCAGATCATACCACATCATAGTTATGGAAGGTAGCTCATCAGCAAAGTCACCTGAAGAATGGCTGCCTAGTGAATTAGGCCCATACGATGTATCGACTTATTCAGCTGGAAAACCATACGTAACAGCTGTTTTGTCATCATATGTGCCAAAATTCTCAATCGGAGATGGAAAGGAATACAGCTTGTCGACAAGAAAAAGACGAGGCATTGGTACTACGATTTACAAGAATGTCCGTTTAAAGGCGAACACTGAATATATCGTTTTCCACAGAGCTTTTATCTCACAGGTAGCTATGAATTCAAAGAACATTCCCAAGCGTCATAGTAACCTGTTGCTGAACTTTTTGTATTATAGAAGAACTGATGATGTTGAACTTTCTTGATTTTCTAGAATAGTTTCTACTCATCACCGTGGCAAGGACCCGTAAAAACGAGTGAGATAAGTTTTCGTTGTAGTTTCTTATATTATATGAAGTTATTCGTGAGACTGTGCTCGTCTAGGAATGCATGAAAGTTTTTGCATGATGTCAATTCTTGCTTTTTGTCATACCTTTGTGGCCTTTGTGGTCTCTATTACCAACTATAATTTCTTTCTACAAGCATATAGTTTTGAAGACATAGTTCTGGCTGATATATTTCAAGTGAGAAGGAAGGAGAAATTCTGCTTATTTATTGAGCCCACGTTTTATTGAACTTGTTGAAAAATGTGACTAGTCTGGTTCATACCCAGAAAGGCGCATGATTTTTGGTCCAGGCGATTTGCTCTGCACTACAGAATGGACATGTTGCTACTCGATATAATATCTTCCTTCTTATTTACATTTCATACACCTTTGTGGTCTTTCTCTGTTGGCTATGAATATTAATTAATTTTCTAGAAGTTGGCCAATCGAGTTCCCAGCAAAAGGAAGGAAGTTTAGACACTGAAACAATAGTGGGAATTGGCATGGCTGGTTTCATTGCGATAATATTAATCGATGTTATAGTCATTATGACCATAATTCGACTCTGGAGGTTATTATGATATAGTTGCTTCTTCACATATATCGCTTTTGTTTGTAATCTGATTTTACTTTTACATTTTTATTTTGTAATCTGATTTTATTTTTATTTTTATTCTTAACCATTATCACTTTCATTTACAATTAATTTCAGGATTGTTGGATAGTTTCTTTGCAGTAACTTTTGTTTGTACTTATTGTTGTGCGGTTGTTTTAGTTCAGTTAGTTGCAATATATATAGTTATAGTAAGCAAAGGTTATCTAATTTTCAACTTTTTTGAATTGAAATAAGTATTCTATTGTCAAACATTGAAAGGTCTAGCATATATATTTTTTGTATTTTGACCTCATCATGCTGATAGTCTGCCACTTAGTTTAGCACACGAGCAACTGAACATTGTACATTATATGAATACATTCATTTCTTTTTTTTCTATACATATAAGAAATTACATTAACAAGTTACCAATTGACAAGCTACTTTACAATACTACAAAGACGATACCAGGGGTGCAAAATATCATGACTACCCAATGGCCTTTAAGGTACCCCTCTGATCGAAAACTAATTAAATATATAGTTTGTGCAAATTAGTGGCATTCATCTCTCTACTGTGATATCCCTTGTTAACTAATTTACTTTGATGATCTGCTTTTTTTCTTTTTAAAAGGAGACGACTATTGAAAAAATCTGGCAATGACTCTATGCCGATGAATAGTCTGTATGAACACCACCTCTCTGTGAGAAGTAATTATTTCAGTAATGGTGGCAGTTTTCCATTGCCAGTAACGGTTGATGAACCACCTTATTTGACACCAACAGAAGAAGGAATTGATGATAGACAAGACACTTATGAAGAAATTGGTGAAAGAGATAAGGATATGTCATACGAAAGGATCGCAAAGTATCAAAGTTCTCATCATGTTAAACACAAGCCTGTAAGTTTGCTTCATTAATAACCTATTTACTATGGTATGATACGATAAACATTCGTACCATTATTGACATACTTGCAAGTATTGCAATCAGCCTTGTCACAATGATTTGGCAGAAAAGTTGCACTTGTTAGCAATTGTTTTATTTTGTCTTTTAATTCATTCAAAACAATATCCCTTCAGTATAGTAATACAAGTCTACTATGATATATACACTAAATCTAAAAACAAAGGCAAAAAAATAAAATACTGTTTTACCAGGGAGTTGTTTACTTGTTTGCTTGAATTAATTTTCAAGGCTTATCAATTGCCTTTTCAGATGTAGTTTGCATGTATTTTGTATGATCTATTGCTCTTCTTATCAGACTATTGTCCCTTATGGCGGGGGATAAAGATCCCCACCCATTTGCTCTTGCCTTCTAATGCGATCTAGCCAATCAGAAATGGGTATGATGTAATTGTCATGTGATAGATGACAGATGTTCATTGTTCTCAATCTTTTGTTGGCAGATTGCAAGTAGTAGCAAGGTCATGTTAGCCAATTTTCTAAACTTCATTTGAGAATCATTTTATTGCCGTGAATGGCCTGAATAAATTCAAGTCTTCCCTCAATCAGATACAGAGAATCACTAATCGTATGTTTTGATCACCTTTTAATACTATATAGAGATTGCAGTATTGTGAATGGACGAGCATCGTTTAAAAATACGTTGCTTACTTCCAATCAGATAATAATCAGATAATAATGTTATATTCTCCTGATTCAGGGTATTAAGCATAGAGATGAATGCATTGCCACAAGAGATCCTGTGCAAGATACAATAGGTGATTTCTGGAAAATGATGTATGAAAACCGTGTGCAAATTTTGGTGTTATTAAACGAGTTGAATGAAGAAAATCCGGTTGGTACCCTCCATTTCTCCACTCCATTCTGTTATACTATGGATTCAAAGTTTGATATGTGATGTAACATGAGAAACATCAATATATATATATATATATATATATATATATATATATATATATATATATATATATATATATATATATATATATATATATATATATATATATATATATATATATATATATATATATATATATATATATATATATATATATATATATATATATATATATATATATATATATATATATATATATATAATATTAATTCGGCTAAGGCTGACATAGGTAAATACTAAGTCATGAGTGGGCTACCACAATTGGAAAATATATTTTGGCCCCAGTGCGGATTCGAACTCACGATGTTTAGATCAGAAGACTCCTGTGCTAATCAATTGCGCCATCCAGGCACTGAAGATTCCGCATAACGGATGAAACCGGTACGAACGAAGAAGTGGTTTATTTTCTGTTACATCTTTGTTTACTTTTGGAGTGAAGACATATAGTTTGATGTTATATATATATATATATATATATATATATATATATATATATATATATATATATATATATATATATATATATATATATATATATATATATATATATATATTTATATGTATATATATATTTATATATATATATATATATATATATATATATATATTTATAGATATATATATACATATATATATATTTATATATATACGTATGTATGCATGTATGTATGTATATATTTAAGTTTGTTGTTCTTATTCATACCATATGTGTGCTATTTCTTAGAAGTTCCTTGACGTATTAAGTTTTGGCTGTATTTGTAAACCGATGAATGGTTTCATGAGTTTAAGCATCATGTAATCAATTTCCTTTAGATATAATTATTATCTGTGTTTATTCATATCAGACTTTGCCTCTCTTCTGGCCAAAAGTAGGGAAGTGTGCGTGCTATGGAGAGATAGATGTTCAAACTGAAAAGGAGACAAGCTCAGAAGGATCAATTAAAAGAAAGTTTACAATCACACATGGAAAGGTAAAATTATACTTTCTAAGATTAAATAATCGTAAGCTCAACTATGTCACAATCGCTGTTCGTGTCGACAATGAGAGTAAATATAACAGTTATTGATGATTATAATCATGTAATGCTAATGAAAATTATGACGATGATGATGTTGATGATGATGATGATGATGCTGATGATGATGATGATGATGATGATGATTATGATGATGATGATTATGATGATGATGATGATGATGATGATGATGATGATGATGATGATGATGATGATGATGATGATGATGATGATGATGATGATGATTATAAGGAGCCATTCAAGAAAGTACGTAGCGCCATAGGACTGGATGGGTATGTCCAATTTTGTTATGAACTGTTACAAAAATGTAGAGGTGGGTAGATGGGCTATAGCTTTTTTGTTACATAGCATGTTATTTCTTCAACTTCGTCATTCCCATTAATTTGAACAAAACAGGGCATGAAGGAAGATATTTGTTGCCACGTGACATCTGTTGCCACATCTGATCAAACACACGTACTTCTTTATATCAGAAATCGGTTGAAATGAAGCACAGTACTCGGCCCATCAGGCCGAAAATTGAACTCAGTCTTGTAGACGTGGAAACGACAGTGCGGGAAACAAGGACACTTTGGATATGAAAGAAAACATTTCTAGCATAGTACGAAGAGTTGTTTCCATGCCTCGAGAGGCCTTCTGTCCCATGGCGATCCAAGAAATGGAATGGATGTCTTTGATTTACCTTGAATACGAATGTTTGGAAGATATACCTATTGTGAAGGATTTCGTGGGCGGGTAGATTAATGATATTTGAAATTTTGCATACCAACTATATCAGTGCCTGAATTGTGCGGTTTTGACTGTTCGTTGCTTTTTAAAGCCTTGTGCAGAAGTTGCAAAATGTCATCTATTATGCAAAGAAATCGGCCCATCTTTTCTCATAGTTTCAGGGCACATAAAATACAAGTTAGTAGGAAAACATTATTCTGGGGGATGGGGGGGGGGGGGCTCTGAGAGCTTGAAGTGTTACGTAACAATAGGGAGTTTGTGCTAGATTTGTTACGATGCGTTTCAGTAGGTGGGTTAAGGGAAAATGGCGCCTCTGAGCGTTGCGCAATGTTCTAATGCCCACTATTAAAAACGATGATATTTCTTTAGAATCCTTATGTAGTTTATTTCTTTTACAAAATGTTATTATATGGCAGTCCAAAAATACAATTGATCTCTTGCTGTAGTCTACGAAAGATATCCATGTTGTGAAGATGTTTCAGTTTGAAGATTGGTTTGATAGTATCTCCCCAAGATCCAGTAAATTGCTACAACTGATAAACAAGATTGAAGATTGCAGACAAAAAGGGGACAGACAGCCACCAATTGTGGTTATGTGCAGGTACTTCTAAGATATATTTTTTCTTTCTTTTTGTATTTCAACCAAGTAATAAAACCTCTGATACTCGAGTAGATTCATCTTGGTATTCAAGTAGATTCATCTTGGTATTTGAGATTGTATTGAAGAAGATGAGTAGCTTGTTATCAATATTAATACTGTTTGTGAGTAATTTAGAAAGGCATTTTGAACTAGCAGTAGTTTTGAAAGTTGTATCTCTGGAGTCAAAAGAATTTTGATCATTGCATATCTATGGAATTGAAAATATCCAGTGCATAGGTCGCAATTTATGGGCCTCACTAAGGCCTCTGACACGCTAACTAATTTCAAACAGAAAATAAAATCATGGAAAGTAAGTATTTACTTCTGCAGATTGTGCAAAGTTTTTATTACTGGACTAGGGTTCTTATAGTTTTATTTTTTCTCGTAAAGAAAACTATATAATACTTCTTTTTGTTATTTTACTTTGTTGGCATTAATTAGTTTGTTAGCTATATTTGTATTTGTACGCCAACATTAAAGAAAATGTAAATAAATAAATGCTCTCTATATTGATGTATATGGATGATATTTACATTGTTGGCCATCAGCGTGGTATCAAATATTTCCATTGATGATCCTACATAACAAATTTTTGTTGCCAAATTTGTTCAATCTCTTTGTTGTATTCGCTAAGTGACTTTGTCTTTCTCATACCAGCTCCTGAAATACTACTTATTCAACCCTTTTTGCTTTGACATTACATTAAACCCTGAGATCGGACGATTTCTATCGATGAATATTTTAGGGATGATGGTTATCGCACTGGAGTCTTCCGTGCAATCTCCATAACTTTGGATCGTTGCAGAGGAGCTCAAAAGATCGATGTTTCAAAGACTGTTCAGAAATTACGGTCCATTCGGTCACAGTTTATGGAGAATATTGTAAGTTTGAATATTTACGTTGTTTTTGTTTAATCTATATGAGGCCCCATTCTAATACACATTTATACATATGTTGTATCGTCTCTTAGTCTAACCCTCATTATGGTGACAATGATTATATTTCTATTTCATCTTTTCAATACTGCACTTAAAATTTGAACAAATTTAAAGTTGTCTTTTATTTTTCAGGACACATATGAATTTTGCATGAATACTTGTAGATGTTTTGTGAATACTTCCTGTAATAAAATGTAGAATGATTTTGATGGAATTAAGCATATTTTATACAGTATTGCTTTTAGAGATTTGCTTGATGGCTTGGATAGTGCAAACGTTTTGTAATTTGTTGCCAGTGCAACAATGAAATGCATCTTGTAACTACTTTAGAGTTTTTAGCTTGGGCATGCTAGACCTATATCACAGCTAGACTTTTGTTTGCCGTATAGACGTTTTGTTAATTTAATAAACAGCGATATTTGTTAGGTACATATATACCCTTATTATATACAGCAGATCTTCTTTATTCCAGGACAGTACATGATTAAAGCTTTCCTATTTATTTCGGGCAAATATAAGAGCGTATTTAGGAGCTATGTATTTTAGTGGAACTAAGCACTTAAAAATGTTGCAGGTAGGAGGCTTTCTCTTGTATTAATTTAGATTCCAAAGAAGGGAAAGGGAGGTTTGTTGAAGATTAATGTAGTCTCAAGGCTTACCATTGTTCAATATTGTGCAGATTATGGGGTGTTGCTTTACTTGTAGAACATGTGAAATTTAACTTTTTTTCTCGTAAAAATTGTTTCCAATTGGTAGAATGTCTTATCTAATGGTCATTACATTTTTTATCAGAATGGCACTTCCTTCTTAGATTAGCTAAGGAGAACTTGTTTATATCTGCAAACTGAAAGTGCGAGAAGATGGGTAAACCGAAGTGGGGGGGGGGGGGTGGGCAAAGGGGCCAGCTCTAGTGGGGCTCGAACTCATGACCTTAGGCTTTGTACATCGAGGGTCATGATTAGGGCAGCTATTTTCTCCTGATTTCACTGTAATGTCTCTTAAATCCTGTTATCTTTAAATACTTTAAGTTTATCTATACTCTATTAGTTCCAATGCTATGATCAAACTCAGGGTTGTTCATTGAAAGTTCCTTTGGGGGGTGTGGCACCTAAACTGTCCGGCAAAAATGGGCGCAGGTCCAATGAGAACAATTTGTCGATAGAGATGGAAAACTTGGTGATTTAACAGCAGAATTGTTTTCTTAGGTGTGCCACCTGACGTATCCTACTGTGGGTACGGGCCTACCCTCTGTTCATCCAATGGTGGTGTCATACGCCTGGTCTGACAGGATCACTTTGATGTGGTCAAACTAGCTCATGTCAACCCCATTGAGAATAAAAGGCAGTACTTTAAGTAACTTAATGAAAAGTAACTTAAGTAAGTTAGTAAACTTTACGTATCCCACGTATCCTACTGTGGGTATCACAAAAGTAATTTTTTTCATTGGAAGGGGGTGAGTATTCTAATGATGGAGCCAGTGCCTAGTGGCGGCGCGAGCCATGAGAAGTTTTTTTATATGCTCATAAAATTACAATTACATTCAACGATATAGAAACATATTACGGAATACAAGACAACACCACAGGGAGCATGGAAATACATAGCAACCCTGCAGCAATTTAAAATTTACTTACAAATAAAATAAAATTATTTTACTAATAAACGTTCATGTACCATGTTCTCTCTAACGAGCGACCGGGAGCGCACCGAAGCGCACGATTTAAATGTTTTTGTTCCTCGGAGACGAACCACTCTTGAAAGGGGCACTCATCAGAGAGTGTAAGGAAAATTGAAGAATTGGAGATCATGAGGAAGTTGGAGGGTAAGGAAAACTGGGGTCTGAGAGGAAACCCCTAGGAAGCTTTTTACTAACCCCTTTTCGGCGTTAGGGAAGGCTCTTTTAAAGCAAATAGATTTTCCCATTCTGGACAGAAAATATACCAATCAAAAATTTATATGACATTTCTGTCTGAATCTCCTCCACGAACTACGTAAGCATCAGCATGTCAGTCATGAGGAGCTTCATTGTTTCTGAATATTCCTCATTTGCAAACTTTTCAATGCATGCTCTGGTAGACATACAAGAGCCAATTGCAAGGATTACCGTAAATCCTCGAATTAGCCCCCCTCGAATAAGCCCCCCTCGATTAAGCCCCCATGCTAGAATTTCAAATTGTTATTAAGCCCCTCTCTCAAATAAGCCCCCACCCTAGGTGATGATGAAGACTGTAATAAAGGCTAATGCTTAAATATAGACTGTTCTTTTAATAGTGTGGAGAAAAGGAGCTTTGGCAGTGAGTTTTTATACGACATTTATACAAATAATTTTATAAGCCCCCTCGAATAAGCCCCCCATCGAATAAGCCCTCACCCAAAAAGCAGCAAAAGTAAATAAGTCCCAAAGGGGCTAATTCGAGGATTTACGGTATTGTAAATGTTACGTATGATTGCCCGTACATTTGTCTCTGTGTTTGTATATTCTATTTTAGGCGGTGCAAACTGAAACGCTTCGCCAAGCTACTGTCGTGTTGGAATGAAGAATCACTGATTCTTTTCTGTCCAGAATAGTTTTTGGATCGAGCATTAGATCAAGCTTGTTAAGATCTGGCTAGGACCACTGAATTTTGGAGGAAGTTTTGGTGAAGACTAGCATGGAGTAATGCCACCAGTAAGGATGGTGCTATGGGGTGTCATTTTGGGCAGCTGCCCCCAAAATTTCCTGATGACACTCCGCCGGCAGCATAGTGCAAAAAATTGTCGGCACTTGATACTCTGAAAGTTGCAAAATTGCATCATGATTATGTTCATAGTTATGGCAGTACACTCTTTTTTTATAAGAACAATTTTATAAGAACAAGAGCCTCAGAATTTATAGAAAATTAAGAGCAATTTAAGAACAAGCTGAGGCTGAAGCACTGTTGAAAAATGATTTGGAACTGATATAAAACTTTTTAAGCTCGACAATGTTTACTAGAAGTCCCCGAAACGCCCAAATCATTAGTGTGTAAAACAAGTCGCAAGTGTGCCAAGACTTTTAGCAAGGATTATACATCTGTAAGAATGTATTTCTTTTGTCTTCTGCTAATGTCATTGAAAATAATACCTGTGTCATAAACATCCAATGTTCTCTTGTATATTATCTAATGTCTACATTGCTTACACCCCAATAATTTAAGTACAAATTAAGAATAATTCAGCCTCAAAATTTTGGAAAAATTAAGAACAGCCAGCCTCAACCTCAATTTTACTGGCTCTTATAAAAAAGAGTGTAATTGACATCAAATGCTCATTGATTTTGGATCTTTTTTCTCGGGGAAGCTCCCTAGGGTAAACTCTTGGAATTGTAACTCAATGTTTGTCCATAAATGCCACAAAATCTATTGAAGTTTCCATTCTCATATCATTTTAAGTCATCTCGAGTTTCTATCTAGAGTGGGCATACCTTTGTATTTACAAAGGGTGTTTCTCTAAGATCAAATGGGTGTTTCTCTAAGATCAAATGCGCGTGATCCTAAGAATTTTCCTGGGAGTTTCGTCAAGACCCCCAATCTTATCTACCACCCCACTTATGTCTGTCATTGCTACTTAACTGCAGGTTTTATTGATCAAACATCGTACCTGTTACTGCTATACAGCCTTTCAAGCCACTCCTTCAAAATTTGCAATTGGAAAACACAGACTGGCATTGAAGGTCAAAGTAATATAGTACTAAATGTTGTCGGCAATTCATTTTCAATGTTGTCGGCATCTAAGCTTTTCTGAATCTGTAGGCACAATCAGGTTTTCGGTTGTAGTTCCACCCCTGGCTGTCTTATGTGATTTGAGGAAGTGCTTTGAATGTCAATCAGAAAATCACTTCCTTGTTTCAGAGCTTTATTCATTTGTAAACAATCCAACACTTGTACTGCAGAATTAGCTCTGATGTCGTCTGTGGTTGCTTCAGTGTTGCTGTTTCCATTCTAGAAAGTGCAAAATGAAGCGTCTCATGAAGGTGCTGTTAGCGGTATTTGCCTGTTTAAGTATCCTGATTTCTTGTCATGCTGCAACTGACTGTAAGTGAAGTTCCATATATATCAAGTTACAGTTTTCACATTAATGATACTACTGGCCTCTTGAGGCAGTTGATCTCGAA
This sequence comes from Mastigias papua, assembly GCA_964019165.1. Classification (NCBI taxonomy): domain Eukaryota; kingdom Metazoa; phylum Cnidaria; class Scyphozoa; order Rhizostomeae; family Mastigiidae; genus Mastigias; species Mastigias papua. Next base: position 13,671,879 of record OZ025279.1, on the reverse strand, counting down.
GGCATATCGTCTTAAGCATTTGTACTTCAGTATAATGTGCTGGCGGTGACAATCGTATCTGCAAGGAATATGCTATTTTAATATGAATGGTCATCGAGCCATTTTGAGCATACATTTTTCGATAGGCCAATGTATTCGTATAAGATGTCTTTGTTTTGTGAGATCAAGCATAGTCTGGGTGTTAAATCTCTGGTTTCCAGCCAGTATTTCACTTTAAATACTGTTTTACTTTTACCTATAGTGGCGTAACAGGAACCCTGGTAACGTACACTTTTAGACATCATAGCTGTGAATGACACGTATATTTATACACCGTGTATTACACGTTCTTTTTGTTCGAAAGTGGCTTATTAGAAATCAATACTCGCCCGCTCAAAAGTTGAGAGTGTTCTGGACTGGGTTTCTGAGACCCAAGAAAGTTGATCAGTTTATGCGGATTTCGAATTCTAATTCTCACATCAATTCAGCGTTATGTTGGTGTAATTCCGGTCTATCTGTGTAACACTGCGTTATCACACAAACTCGAGTATTCTCGCCAAGAAAATCTTAAGACAGTTTCAGCACTGAAATCAAGAAAAAGCTAAGAAAATTTCAGTACTGGATGAAAAGAGATTTTCTAATAAAACGCGTGTACTCCTGGTCATTTGGTATTGGATACTTATGCATTGCTAGAGAATTTCCCTTCTATAACAGATACCGTAAATCCTCGAATTAGCCCCCCAGCTCGAATAAGCCCCCATGCTAGAACTTCAAATTGTTAATAAGCCCCCCTCGAATAAGCCCCCACCCCTGATGATGATGAAGACTTTCATAAAGACTAATGCTCAAATTTATACTGCTCTTGTATAGTATGGAGAAAAGGAGCTTTGACAATGAGCTTTTTATACGGCATCTGTCAAATAATTTTTTAAGCCCCCCTCGAATAAGCCCCCTCCTCGAATAAGCCCCCTCCTCGAATAAGCCCCCCCCAAAAAAGCATCAAAAATAGATAAGCCCCCCAGGGGGCTAATTCGAGGATTTACGGTACTCCATTCTGTACATTAACGACCGATTTAACGACCGCGTTTTAAGGATGAGGGCATAGTGCCCGCTACACACACAGCAATTACCAGAATTTGTCATTTCTGTTGGCAAAATGCTTTACTTTTTTGTATTCTAGGAGCCAGAGAGGGTGACTTAGATGCTGTAGCATAGCAGATAGCTCGTGAATATGTTGCATTTATGGATTCACACATTTCGCCGAAAATTGAAAGCATAATACTTAAAAACTAATGCAGATAGTGAATACTTAAAAACTAATGCAGATAGTGCTGCAAATGATTTGCAATTGATAGCAGCTAACATGTGTAAAAATATGTCTTGTCAAGTTAGTTTTTCTGAAACTTTGAAACTGCATCCCTATGAAATGCCCCCTTTTTACATGATGCCATTATTATCCCCCTTCAATGAAACTACACCCCATTTCAACCTTACACTCCTTATTGCAAACCTGATTAATCAAGTGAATTGAGATACGTCTAAGAATAGACGTAACAAAGAGAAGAGTGTTACTAATGTATTGTTCCTTTGCATAAATGATATCTAAACAGTGCATTGTGTGTGCTATGATTTTTAATTATCGATATCATCTCATTAGCTCTATATTTCTAAAACCTTAACTGTCTTTTCAATTTAGGCTTCTTTCCTCTGGGTCCGTTCACATATTACATAATCTGCAAAGCGGGGAGGGGATTCTAAAAAATGCTTATGTTTGACTCTGGGGGAGGGGAAGGTGATGTGATGACGTAAAGAAATAGTTGCTAGAAGTATTTGTTCTTTATAAAAGGTTATTGAACCTTTTTCACATTCATCTCTTCATACTTCTTTGCCGCGTGCTTTTTTCGCCATTTTTACAGTTCTAGCTACTCTACCTTATACATGAAGCTGTTTGATATGAATCTGTTAGTTGCATGTAAGATTATAGCATGCGATGCTTTTGTCCTCTGATGACAGCATGTGCAAATGATCTACCATTTGGTCTAAAGGTAGGGCCAAACGACTAGGCTTTTCTCTCGACTTTTGCTATACATTTGTATTCCAAAATCTCGTGATGTATAGTGTTATGGCCACACTGCTATACATTTCACTCTACAACTTACTCGATTTTCTAACTAGTAACCTCGCTTTCACAGAAATCTTAGCATTGAATGACAAATCTCAGGAAAGCGATGAACTAGGCATGCGCAAACTGTACAAAAGTCGAGAAACCGACCAAGCGGCAATACAACGCTATACAACTGCAAAATCCACTAGATTTATTTTACCAAGATCAAAAACACTGTACACGGAAAATGTATGCTATACACAGCTGTATACAAGGCGATCAAACAACTAGATTGTTTACTAGATTTTTGTATAGTGGAAAGTCGAGAGAGAAATCTAGTCGTTTGGCCATAGCTCAACATTTGACCTAACCTCATTTCCTGAAACTTATTAAATCGTTTGTACACAGCACTAGGATACCTAACATTCTATTTAATTGCAATGTTAGGGAGTGTTTGATCAATATCAAAAATTTGGTCCATGATTTCTGTACTCTATATTTGTTGCTTGAAAAACTGGATCGTATACTCATATGTTTTGCATTCTTAGATGCACGAATGCACATAGGACTCTTTGTTTCCGTCAAATCCTTCATTTATGTTGTTTGATTATGAATCAAAAGTGATTCGATCTCTGCAAAAGTGCAAATGATAGGCTAAATGTTAATTGAAAAATCAAAATTCATTTGCACACATGGCAGATATTAACTATTTTTTGAAACCAAATTTCAGATGAAGTGTTAAATCATATGTTAGATCACTGGCCGTAAAGAAATTTTGAAACAAATTGAGTATATATACTATGAGCATGACTTTGTTGTCGTGCTTTGAATATCACCGCTATACTCCATTCTGAGTTACAGTTGATTGCATGGGGAGGAGGTGTCTAAAATGGACGAGAATATTATGACATAGTATGTGAACGGTTCCTTTCCCTCAGATGTAAACTGGAAGTATTTGCTAACTTGCAGCATGGTCTTTGAATTACTATGAGTATACACTGCTAAGATCTCATAAGGATATGGGCCTCACTGCTTGAAGCCAAGCTGATAATACAGAAACAGCTATCAGAATAACCAGTTCGATGAGAGAGTTAACATACTTGTGAGTGTGGATTTAACTTTTTACTCTTTTTACTAAAAATTGTATGTGTAGTATTGGTTCTTTCTTTTCTTAGTCTGCAGTGAACCCCTGGGAATGAAACGAGGCATAATTCTAGATCAGCAAATAACAGAATCGTCATCTTACTCAAATCGTCAAACAAGTAAAGGATTCAATGCTCGGTTGGATGGTCTTAACTGTTGGTGTTCATTTACTGGATCAACATTGAACCAACAATGGGTGAAAGTTGATTTGAGATATCCAATGAGTATAAGAGGTATTTCCATACAAGGAGATCCAGGATATCCTCCAAATTACATAGAAAAGTTCAAACTTCGCTACAGTGTTGACGGAACAAATTTCTTATATAAAACAACTGATGGAGGTAGCAGTGCAGAGGTTTGTTAGTATTCAAGTATAACTATTTTGTGTCATGTGGATGAAGTTTTCGTGGATTTTAGGTTTGGTTGTATTTATTTAATTGATAGTATTTTGAACTTGCTCATATATACTATTATCTTTATATATGTAGTTTGATATTGCTTCTTATACAATATAGATCCTTCTCTATAAAGACTCTTCTATAAAGTCCTTCTCACTGAAAGCTTTATATTTAATATGTATTATATTGGGGCGTTAGAATCTTAAAACAACAAAGCTACGTTGGCAATTAATACATAAAATTAGCACAGGCTTAGCCGTAGATATAATGCTACAAGTCCCATTTTTAATTGAAGCACAGCAAATATGGACAATAAATACTTGCACTTTCGCTTCTTCTAGTATAGCAATATTCTTTGAACCTACGCGGTTTACCTTTGCAATTTCTGGATCTAAATATTATTAGAATATGTAAAGGTGAACATGAATAATAACCAGACTAGATAACAACTTTAACAGAACATGAATTGCGATGACTAACTAGAACAGTAAAAAAGATACTAAGAATAAACGTGCTTGAATCGTCCATTATTCCTACGCAATGGTAATGTCATACCAATTGTCATCATAATACTACTGTATGTCCTTAAAACAGATATTCCTAACCTGGATGATGTTTTCACCTGTTAATTAATATTTAACGGAAAGCAAGATGATCTTTCAATGTTAGCAAAATGATCCTTGAAGCTACAATGAAGTGCTTGGAATCATCGAGGCAAGTTAGCTCTGTAGATGATGAAAAGTAATATCCTGTTTCAAAACCAACCTCGTGCTTAAATGTGTATGTTTCTGTCTGCTCTGTGTGCTTATATGCCGAATTCTGCTAACTTTTATGCAAAGATTTTGAGAGGATAAAGTTATGGCTGCCCATTTGTAGCAATAAGTTGCTGCTCTATAGTTTCTTAAAAAATGCCTGCTTTTCGAGGAAGCTTTGCAGCTGCTTGATTCCTGTATTGATAGTTGTTATTTTGCTAGGAACTGATTGGTGCAACTGGTCAAAGGCAGACCATTCATAGGATGTTTGTCACAAAGCCATTTGCCGCTAGATATATTGAGTTTCGACCTATTCAAATAAATTCAGGTGGAAATGATGCTTGTGTCAGATTTGAGCTTTATGGATGTTCATATGGTATGAATAAATAGCTTTAATTGTATTTCAATGAATTTATCGATCATTCGATTCAAATAATCTTCCTTCAGCAAATTAATGTGAACTAGATAATGTGCTTTAACATATAAAGAAGCATTTGCAAGACGATTTACAAGGACTACGAAAAGCTACAGGCGGTCTGATTTCCTATCCCACAAGTAGACTTCACTTTTTCATGTCTTCTAGTGGTTAAAACTGTTAGCTCATATAGTTCATCGCTTGAAGTGTTTTTCACAATAGCTCTACTGTGAAGAGAAGCGAGTTGATGAAAATCTTATCTTTGTGTCTCCCAGTGATTTTCCAAATACTTAGAGATCTGAAGTTATATGGATCATACTCATAAACCACTATGATAATCATGCTAAATTTTCTGATTGTCATTTTCATCATAGTTTGCAATGAAGGACTTGGTATCGAACATGGCACTGCATTGCCATCAGGCTTCATAATGACGTCATCTTCTAATCAGAACGGCAAAGATGCTTCTTCTGCTCGTTTGAATGATGTATCATCAAGCTGGTGTGCCTCATCAAATAATGTGAACCAATACTTGCAAATAGATTTTGGGAAGACATTAACGATAACAGGAATAGCAGTACAAGGAAATCCAATTGCTGATTCATGGGTGAAAAATTTCTATTTTGATTATGGAATGGATTTAAATTCTTTAGTGACATATCAAGAATATGGTGCTAGGAAGGTGAGATGTTGAAATGGGATTTGCCTGAGTTAATGGCGTTATTTTGTCGGATATTGAGTTTTAGTAAAGGGTGGTATCTTTCATGTGTGTTGTTGCGATCAATGTTTATTTGTTCTGCCTAAATGATCAAATAGTAGTAGTTGTGAAACTTTTAATTGGTTGTTGAAATGAGCGATTTGATAATCCAGTGATATTTAGAGTCTCAGATTATGCTTCACGTGTATTTGATGTGAGATGAATGATATACAAATTCAGTATCGTTGGTAATGAAATATGTTTGAGTAAATGAGTACAACTATATTTGAATTGTTTTCATTTAAAGCTATTTGTTGGAAATGTGGATAGAGATACAAAAGTCGTGAATTGGTTTAAAGTGAGATTGTTTACAAGATACATAAGAATCAAGCCTAATTCATGGAATGGGGATATCTGCATGAGAATTGAAATCATTGGATGCCATGCAGGTATCAGTTATTTACGATTTTTTCATCGAGCTGTTGAATTCCTATGAGTCAAGCATTTTGTGTATGGTTGCTTCCTAATCATGCCAGCTTTGCGTGGAAGGAGGACCTTAGTGCCTGACTTTGTTTATTCAATTTATTTCATTCTTTGCACTATAGTTCTGTGCTTCTAATTTTGTACTTTTCTGCTACTCTATTGTTTATACTGTGTTTACATTATACCTTCATTGGTTTATGCTAATGCTCCTCTTCTATCGAGTTACTTAAACCAATATATGCTGTTCTTGGGATTACATTTTATACCACTAATCTGAGAGCTATATGCATGATATTTATCACTGTATGAAATGTCTTTTAGCTGACTTTTAAATTCATTATTTTGTGATTAGAGCTCAGTAAGGTTTCATTTAAATGACATCGAGTGTACTTTTGCTTCACTTTTGTTTGTTGTAATCTTCATAGAGTCAGTGTATGAACTTGGTGCTGAAAACAGAGCTCTAGAAAATAGTAGATTCACTGCTTCAGGGCACATGACATGGTTGCCTGGAAGATATGGTGCATATGATGGTCGATTGAATAATGATAGGCCATGGGGAGTATCAAAATCAAGTGCAAATCCATGGTTTAGAGTTGATTTGGGACGAGTGATGCTGGTAGACGGAATCTCGATACAAGGAGATGGAACGTATGGTCCTAACTATTATCCTGATTACAAAATACAGTACAGTTTTGATTCTAATGCTGCAGTTGGTGCTTTGATTGGAGTTAAAGAAGAAACTTCGTCAGCAGAGAAGGTATGGATATTTTAGCACTCGGTAGGCTAGTTGGAAAATGATTTTATTTTCAGAAGGTATGTAACAGTAAGTATTAAACGAAGAATTGATAAATTACATTATTGTCAAAATAGCACTAATTATATACTCAGATTACGCCTTTCTAGAAAATACACAATGATCGCTGTTCATGTATCAAGACAATATTACAAAACGAAAGAAACACCCATATATAAGACAAACAACTCGACCCCACTGTTCAAGCATGAATAATGACATTATCCAAGCGTAAATGTCCGTAAACTCCAACGTCCTTTGGGAGTATCTGCTATACTAATAAATAAAGTCTTCAGTATCTAATTTATATCATATTTGTTACTTCCGTAGAGACTGATGGGGCATGTCGTCACTTTTATTATACACAAAGAACTGAGAATGATTACACGCATTTTTTTATAAAAAAAGTGGTTTATAGTAAAGTAGTAGGCCCACACGACTGCTCAATAAGTTAGGAAAGTACAGTATTGGGTTTTCGATACCTACGAAAGTTGATAAATCATATACCTTTTAAATGCCAATATCCACACAAGACCGTCATCGCTTTTACTTAATTTGCATACCTTTTTGTAGTAACCTATGTATTAGAGTCTCATTAGAGTGTTATTTTTTTGTAGTGCCTTTCTGTCTATGTAACAGTTGTGTAGTGTCGCGTCAACTAGTGCATCCTTGCAAAGAAAGTCTTAAGAAAGTTTAGGTACTGAAATCATTAAAACGCTAAGAAGGTTTCAGTAGAAGGCGACAACAAAACATTTTGTACAGATTCCTGCCTAAGTTCTTGGTCTGTAGTTGAGGCCTACACGGCAGAAATTTTGCAATTCTCGAATTTACCCAGTTGGGGTTCTTATAGATTCACGATTCAAAGATTCTAGTTCGTAGTTCTTGATGACTGTATAATAGTACATTTAACAGTAGTGTATATCTAAATAACAAGCCAAATGGTCTAACATAACAAAACAACAAATAGAGATAGTACTGTCAGGTTTTTGAAGATGATCAAGTGGTCCATAATCTTAGCAACTTTATATGTGTATGCAAAGCCAGCTGTATACAAATACAGAAATAGTTCACTTGTATGGCTGTGACGTCGATAAAAGAGCTTTACTTTCCAAGAGTGAATCATCAAATATAAACAAGTTACATTGCAGAATAAAAGAGTTCAGTCGAAGAGTTCAGCAAGTCTACTTCTCCATATATAGTCGATACGCCCACCCATCGGTTACTTCAACTTCAACTTTTTCTTTGACATTCACTACACACATACTTTCTTTCACATCCACGGCGCACATTATGTCATACCGATGGCAATCTTTCTTACATTGCCGTGGATAAGAAACAATGCGTGCGCCGTGGATGTGAAAGGAAATATGTCTGCAGTGAATATCAAAACAAGTTGGACATGAGAGAAAGGCTGTTGATCTGAAAAAGAATGCTTGCTTTACATAACATGAAAATGTGACGTGACCTTTGTGGGCCACCGTACTATTTTCATAGATTTGGTAAAACTGAATCTAAGGGCTGATTTATACGTCGTGCTATACTCGAGTCGAATCAATTATTTGCACCTGAAAAGTTCTAAGTGTTGATTTGGTGCGAGTGTAGCACGGTGTATAAATCAAAACAGCCCATGACCTGTTTTTAGCTGGAGTCAAATGCTTAGCACGACTAGAGCTCGACTGAGTAGGCCGTGCTACACGACCAAAGCACGGCTTTGATTTAAACGTTGCGCTTAACTCACTTCGAATCAATTACAATTTATTGTAGTCCGCAGGGTTAATTGATAATATTCGTTATATCTATAAGGCAATGAAGTATAAACTAAGAAAGTTCCCGCCACCACTCCACAGCGAAGCTGCTTCGCTTACACTTGTGAAAGCGCGACAGAAGCTCGACGTATAAATCGAATAGGATTTCACTCATGAGCTTTAGTCGCGCTTTCGTCGATTTTGATAGCAATTGATTCGACACGAGTAAAGCACGACGTATAAATCAGTCCTAAGTGAAATTCGTTTTCTAATCCATGGAATTTTTTATAGGTTTTTGCGGGGAACACAAACAATGCTGGTGTTAAGTTTAGCTTGATTGCAAATCCCATTTCAACTCGACATGTACAGTTTATGAAGAACTCCAATTTACGGAGTGATTATACTTTACGAGTGGAAATTTACGGTCGGCCACAAGGTAAAGTCTTCGTGACAATGCCTTTATTATGATCTAATCTGTGAAGATATTCAGTAAACAGGAGAAAATACAAAAAGACTGTGTGTCTTCTTCTTCCTCTAGGCTTACAAGAAGCCACGCGCGCCTTCTCTAAACCTATTATTTTGATCACTTTGTAGCAACACATCAAAGTGAGACTGGTCGTTGTATAATCGCTATTTGGGTAAATTTGATGTGCATCAAAATGAAATGAAATGCACATTCATTCATCAGTGATTCAGGGGAAACAGCTAAACTAGAAACCCATCTTTGTTGTTTCTTATTTTCAGTATGCACAAACAGTTTTGGAATGGAGGCTGGCTCAGAATCAACATACAATCCAACGGTCCTAATTTCAAGTGGATCGATACCAGCAGATAAAGCTAAAATCAATTCACCAACAGCCTGGTGTGCAACTACAACCGATACAAATCAATATTTTGAATATGACTTTGGTGGGATTAGAACGATAAGTGGATTTGCTATTCAAGGACATCCAGTTGACGTGAAATGGGTTACAACATTCAACGTAGATTACAAGGAACAGCAAAGTCAGTCTTATACAACATACCAAGAAGGTGGAAGTAGCAAGGTATTGTGAGAGGCAAATATATCTGATTGCGATGGTAGGCTGTAAAGGGAATCGTATCTCAGAATATGAGAGAACTGTATCTACACGAATTGCTTAGGGAAGGCATTGGCGGTAGTGTTGCAACTTTTTAGGTTTCCACTTGCGATATATAATGTCAATTGCCATCGTTTATTAGACTATCGCGTCAGTGTAATAATTTCTTTCAATTCACACTCAAATCAAGAGTAAGGTAAGAAGCTTGAATGCATATTGATTGTGAGAAGATTGGGTTCAACTTCTAACTAGGATAATAGTTCTTATTGTCCCTCTGCTTTTGAATTCAAATTCTTAAATGTCAATATATACATAAATTTACAGCATAACCGAAGTAAAACGCGCTAGGTTTTTTTAATATATGTCCATCAACTGTCCTCTATAAAATATTCGAATATTGGTATTAATTTGTATTTGGAATTTGGCTTTATTATTGTTTCAGGCATTCGTAGGATGCAGGACACAGAATCTCATTGTCTATCATTGGCTTTCAACAAATCTAAGAATGAGATATCTGAGAATAAAACCATTGACTTGGAACACAGAAATCTGTTTGAGATTGAATGTATATGGCTGCCCAAGTGATGGCGAGTATTCTCAACATGGCACCTAACGCAATCCTTGAATGTTTTATAAACTGATTTTACGTGCATAGATGTTGTACGTAGTTTATGATAATTTCATGACTATAAATTAATTGTGTAGAAGTTGTGGCAATGTTTTATGCTCCATGTTGGTAACGCCATGGAAACTAATTTGGTAGAAAGGGGTCGTCTTTCTTGTCCATGTGTCATGCACTAAGGTGTTTTACTTTGTTGACTCTCCTCATGAAATATTTTAAGTAGCTCACATTAGCCCACAGGAAGTGTTAGTCCATTGTCCCTAGTGTTCCTTCTTTTTGCACCGTTTTCCATCGATGTGCCGTGGGGAAGTATTGCCATGATAATAAATAATAGGTTTTAGGATTTGCCTTGGATGTTTGCTTAAAGTTAAGCTTCTACACATTTGGAAACTTGCTTTCATACCTCTATGTTTTTTATTGATTGTAGGTGCAAATAATGCCATATATAACCTTGTCTTTTGTTTTTACTGAATCTCTTAGATTGTTTCAATGACGTTGGAATATCCAACAATGTGACTGCAAATGCATTGATTTCATCATCAACACATGTCTCCTCAAGGGAAGCTCATAAAGGACGGTTAAATGTGGAGTCAGTTTGGGAAGCATGCCAGTTTGGAAGTTGTACTCCAAAGGAAACCAGTGGAAACAAGCCATGGATCCAGGTCTGTTTGTCCTCTGTCCAGAGATTTACCTCGATCATTGTGCAAGGTCCGGGTAACTTTGATAACATTGCAAAAGTAACAGAATTTTCATTGAAATTTGGCAGTGGTAGCTCAGGACCATTCCAAAGTTATAACATCGATGGTTCTTTGAAGGTAAGAGTTTAAGTCAGTTGAGTTGATTGTTCTCGTTCATTATGTAAATAACGCTTGACCTATATTGGAAATAATGTATTGAAATAGTGTAGAAGATTGGCCTAGTATTCTCCACAATATATCGAAATTTGTCTTTCATTTTATAGAAGTTTTCAGTATCTGGTGGACGTTATACCTCATCCCAAATCGATCTGCCTTTTGCAATTGTTTCAAAATGTATTAGACTACAAGTGGAATCGCAGTCTCCTACAAATCAGAACGCAGGACTTCGATGGGAACTTCTTGGATGCAGAACAAGTAAGTGTGGTTTTAAAACAATTTTCGACAATCAATCAATTAATTATGTCTTGAGACATAGAGAAGTTTGTGGAACCAAATTTGGCCAGCCGAATTCTATTTGCTACTGTAGCAGTTGTTTGTTTGTTGTTTAGAACTTGTCGTAAATTAGAGATTCAAAAGACGAGAGAATTGTTACCTACATGATCTAGGTTTTACTCAACACTAAAAGGAATATCTCGTAAACAACACAAATTAATAAGAATAGGTGCTAATGTCTTTTGAATGTCATTCATCCGGTAAACAATAGAGTTCACATCGAACACAACAGTTTTTAATAATATGACAGAACTGTTGTTACTTGTGATTGTTTAGAACAATAATGGCCATAGAATAGCAAAGGCCACGAAACGATAACGAGGACAGAACTTTATGTTCTTTTCAACTGAATCTTTGCAGACTCGATTTGCAAGATTCTTGAAACTTAACAATTGAATAGCTTTTGTGTTTTTTGTGATTAAGGGAGAAACATGCTGAATGTGAGTTAAACAAGATTGTGATGTGAGTTTAGAGGAAAATATGACTATTAATTAATATTTGTTGGTGTAAGAGGAAACTGCTGTTGTTGCAGCCAGGGAACGAACTAGGGACCTTTAGATATGTTAGGATATTGCTCATTGAGGTGATGGAGTTTAGTATGATTGCTGAAGAAGACAAAGACAATAACGAGTTGTAGACTACGAGGGGCCATAGGAGATTTGATTCATACCTTGATTGAATGAGTTTTTGACATTGATTCATTGATTCTATGATTGATCTGCTAGCCCATTAGCTATTTGATGCATGCACTGAGCTTTGGTCCGAGGATCAAATTTCATACAGTTCCGTTTGATCAACTTGTATTGCGTCTCTCGTTATTCCTCTATTGTCTATTGATCAGTTCCACAGGTGTCATCAGTAAATATCACACCAGCAAATCCATCAATCGTGAAAGGAGGAGATGTTACATTAAGTTGCAATGCTAATGCTCTACCTGGTGCTGAAATCGCATGGAAGAAAGGAACAGTTGCTTTAACAACCAGAGACGTTTATGAAGTTGGAGCACCTACATTTTCAAATGACAACAACAACTACAATTTGACGATGACACTCAAGATAACAGCCACTACGTCATATGTTGCTTCATCATTTGAGACATGCACAGTTACGCATTATTTACTAGGTTCAACTGAATGTAAACAAACGTATGAGTGCTCAGTTTCAAATGGTGGCATAAGCAGCTCATTAAAAAGTAAGACAACAGAAGTGGCAGTCACTGGACTTCAAGGTGTGTCGGAAATTGTTTTCTTCGTATCGATAGTATCTTCCCATCTTTTACTTTTCGATCTTCCAGCTGTTCCAAAGATTTCTTTATATTATATATTTAATATTTTGGAGAAATGCATTAAATTTGATAATTGATGATACGAGTACACAACAAAATTTTGCGCAATAAAATTTGAATATACATTTATAAGGAAAGCTTAAAACAATCTGTAGTTGGGTTTCTTGGTGTGTTCTTCCATAAGCATAGTTATTGGTTTTGAAGTACTCATTTTTTTTAGAATTGTTAATCGCATTCATTTTGGTATATTCACTTCCTATTCAATATATGCAATTTCATACTATATCTTACAGGAAAACCATCAAAGATTTCTGGTATATCACTTTCATCCATAGCGAATACAAGTTTTTCACTCAACTGGAATGCAGCAACTCCAGCGGATTTTCCAATCAAGGGTTATATGGTTGTTCTCAAAAAGAAAGCAGATGGCAGCATAGTGAAGACAAATTATAACTTAATATCAACAACAACAACATTCAATGGCCTTGAATCATTCACTGAATACATTGTAGAGATTTCAGCTCAATCTTCGTTGGGGGTATTTTCAAATGCAGCAAAACATGAAGTAAAAACAGATGAAGGAGGTATGTTTTGTGGAAGATGTTGTTGTTTTATTGCCATTCCTTTCATCAAACTGCGTATAAGAATTGAGTGAATACTGCCTATTAATTTTATTCTTATCTAACTGTGTGCATGGAGAAATGCATGCATATATGCAGTAATTTGTTGATACCCTTTGATGCGAGTCATATGTGATCTTTACAATGTTTCTCTTGTTTCTTTATTACATAGTTTCTACGCCGCCTACAAACATCTCGGCTACTGCTATTTCAGCAACGAGTATTCTGTTGACGTGGAGCCATCCAGTTTCGTTTAATGGTATTCTACATGACTACAAAGTCAGATACAAGACATCAGTCGACTCTGCCTATGGAACCTCCTTTAGTGCAGGCCTGAAATTAAATTACACAATTAATGGCCTCAATCCTTTTACAGTGTATGAAGTTCAGGTAAGTAGTTTTCAATTGTTGCACAATCTGTTGTAGCAATTGTTTTTATTTTTGCCTCTCTTATTATATTCCCCTTTTCTTGTACAATACCCGTCTCTTACTATCAGTTATCCACTTTTCCCTTTCGCACTACCCAGAACTATCTTGTACTATATATGTTGGTATTGTGTTCTGTACTTACTGTATGATATAGCCTTAGCATTATTAATTGGTACGCGCTACGTAGAGACTAGTGGACAGAATAGAACAACATGTTCACATGAGCATCAGGAAGAAAATCAATATAGTAAGAGAACAGCCACCCTATGTGTGCAAAAGCAATAATTCTACAATGAATTGTGATTCGGCCATAGGACAGCAAATTCAAAATGCGTCAAAACACATACAGACGATAATTTGTGGATCATTGGGCAAGCAAGATTTTCTTTTCATTTAAATGTTTTGGAACCAGTTTACATTAAGACTCAAAAGCCAAGTCTTGTGTTTGGCCCAGTCATAGGGCCAAATAGACGCAATATATTTCAGTTCATCTTTCGGTCGTTATCCAGCGTTTCATACTCTGACGAGTGTAGGATGAAACAAAGCTTTTCAGTATGCTTAGAGAATGCTCCCGCTTTTTCGTGCTATAGTGAAGATCTGTAGTACCAACAGATTTTTAACCATTACTTTGTCTATTACTATATAATTTGCGTGTGCTTTGTTATTGTAAAGTATGTTTGTGTTATAATATAGTGTATAACATTGCTGATCTTATTTGGGGTATTCCATATAGACTGAATTTAGTTGAATTTCAGGTTCAAGCATCAACAAAAGGTGGGTTGATACTTGGCCTGTGGAGCTCTATTGCTTTGTCCAAAACATTTGAAGGACGTGAGTACTTCAGTACGAATTGCTCAGTACGAATTTCTATCGTCATCCATCCATCCACCCACCCACCCATCCATCCATCCATCCACCCATCCATCCCATCCATCCATCCATCCATCCATCCATCCATCCATCCATCCATCCATCCATCCATCCATCCATCCATCCATCCATCCATCCATCCATCCATCCATCCATCCATCCATCCATCCATCCATCCATCCATCCATCCATCCATATCTCCATCACACTGTTCCTCTACCTATCCATCTCTCTATCCCTCCATCTGCTCGTCTGTCCACCTTCCATCTATCAATTTATCTATCTCATTGGTGTTTGTACCCTTCTTATTTATTTCCCTAGCTGTGAATGGTTATTCTTGATTGTAGTTGCAACCGCTCCTCAGAGTGTGTCAGCCATTGCTATTTCGACATCGAGTATCATGTTAACATGGAGGCAACCAACTTTGTTTAATGGCATTTTACATGACTACAGAATCAGATACAAGATATCAGTCGATTCTGCCTATGGACAATCATTTTCTGTCGGCCTACAGTTAAATTACACTATAAATTGTCTCAGGCAACACACATTCTATTCTTTTCAATATAAGGACATCCTCAATTGCATTTTGTAGGGCAGCTTGATAGTTGTAAATGATTTTGAATTTGTTAAATATTACTTAAATTTAAGTTGTTCCAGCGCCTCCGGCTTTGAAGATCATTTCATCAGTTGCACATAAAAGCACCAACGTATCGCTAGAGAATGCGTCAATAAAAATTAGGTAAAGTTTTTGTTTAACTAAGAAACAGTGATGATCAAATCTCTAATCTAGCAAGCTACTGTCTTTTTCATCATTTTTGTCATCCTAAGCTCATTTGAATAGAAAAAGATAACTTTCTTTATTTTCTTACATTGTACATAGGTTTGAAGAGAATTATATTATATTTAGCGTTAGTTTGTAACTTTTTATTCCTTTGTCCAATGTTCATAAATGAAATTTTTCGCATTTGGATGAATTATATTTTGGACGATTTTAAGAGGAAATATCTTTTAGTTTTCAAACAACAAGTGTTGCTTATAATAATGAGATAATGATAGTTACAAAAATCTTCTTTGTTTACAAGCGATTTAATTTCAAAATATAGTTAGATGTACTATTAGTTTTCCAATTTATCATTTGATATTGTGTTATTCATAATGAAACAAATTGTGGTTTTGAATTGAATCATACTTGCAAGGTTGAATCTATTTTCGTTTGTGCGAAAGATGATTAAAAGTCATGAATAAAAAGTGGCTATTTCGGAATGTTTTATTCTTATCAATCCTTTCAGATATACATTTAGCTTTCGATATTTTGCATCATTCTGATATGTTTTATATTGTTGATCTTCTGTGTGACAAAACATATCTGCCTTATTTTAGTTGGTATCGTTTGTTCTTCACGGCTGGTAATATAAATGACTGCTTACAGGCCTTGCAGAATAGTGTTTGTGAGAATATAAGTCCTGCAAGATTACCGCTGATGCTTGAATTTAAGCCGGGAATCAAAGCCATTCAAGGCACAAAATTGGAGATGGGAACAGTGGGAAATTATACCATTTGTTACCAATCAGTTATTCTAGACAAGGTTAGTTTGCTCGAAAATTGATATAATTGTTTCCATAAGATCTGATTAAAAATTTTACATGGGTAAGGGATTATGGTTAGATTTTACTAACAAAATCTCGTGTTTGTGTGTGCGCAATTGCTTATATCGTGGATGATAATTAGTGAAAGAGAGTTAGTATTTGTCCGTTGACAAATGTGTACTGCAGTTGTGTGCAGTCATGCCATGTGGATTTTCCAGAGTCATGCTCAGTTGTAAAACTACACTTGAAGTATTATATCATAGACTATGCTGATATATGGATGATGTGAAAATTTTCCTACCTTTCAGTACTATTCACTTGTAAGTTTTCTGCTCCATTTTCCAGAGCCAGTTCTACTCAAGCGATTTTGTATCATTGAATTTAGGTATGGTATTCAAGTAGTTTACAAACAGTTCTAATGTTATGCTGTTGGCAGTATTGTTTTAAGTATTATACTCTTCAACCAAGATAGATTAACTTGCTGCTTTCATGAATCTTTCTGTTAATCAGCTGTCATAGAGAGGAATGTTTAAATGGCTCTAGATCTTGAGCGTGTTCATAGATGGAAGTTTGATGTTAATCCATAGCTAGTTCTACCTACGTTTTGCTTTATCCTCTTAAGATATTAAGTTATATGAATGATCTAATGATTATTTCCTAACTTTCTTGGCTCAGTACAAATCACTTCTTTAATATGGGAGAGGGCGTGTTTCTTTGTCTTTATGTAAGGATTTGAATAGATTTGAACATTATATTTCAGAAAGGAAATCGTTGGAAAAATTGGACACTTTGAATTATCAGTCAGATATTACTATAAATTCATTTACTGTTCCGTTGGCAAAAGGAACTGCTAACACAATGTATGTATGTATGAATAATCTAGCCTCTTACGTTGGAGCAAATTTTGCATATTAATTATTGCATCGTTGCTTATACTTCTTGCATCAGATTTTCTTTTCTTCATAATGCAACATTGGAATCGAGACGTAGAATGAGAATAAATTTATGCTTGAGTTAGACTATAATTTAGATTTCAATAGTAGAAATGTATTCAGCGCACTTCCACTATGATAATGGAATTTCAATATAGAAAGTTAGATGCGGGGTGAGTGGCCAAGCGGTTCAGTTGGCTTCCGTTAGCTAGCTGAAGTTAAGCTTGGCTGTGTTAGGTCAGCAGCTGGATGGGCGACTATCCAGATAAACGACCAGAGCAACTCACTCCGCCGTCCTTCGGAAGGGACGTTAAACTAGGGATCCCATGCCTGGATGCGGCATGCACAGTAGGCCTAAATTAGCTGAAAACGCTAGATATAACAGCCTACTCAAAACAAAGTAAACAACAACAGAAAATGCTTTGTGATGTTACGTTTTATGTATTGATACGCAATGATTTAATGATATGAATACAGTAGAAACCTGTACATAAGAACGAACCCTAATTTATTAAAAGCCTACAGCCTGAAATTCGACATTTTAACTTCAATTAATTAGAACCTATTCAGCCTGATATTCTAACTAGGTTCTTATAAATGGTTCATTCTTCATCCACTGAGAATTAAGTCCAGTCTTATTGCTGTTCAACCCAATTCAATGATGCTCCAAAACCCTTACAAACATAACTGTGACTGGTAAGGGCTGCAGGGACAAGATTGGTGTGAAATTGGCGAGGCCTAGAATAGTTAGATTTGCCTAAAATTAAAGGACCACTAACTCTATGCAACTATAAAATTTCAATGCTAAACTATCTCTTTTATGGCAGTTGTTTAGGATCCTGTGCTGAGAACCTGCACCCTGGCATGAGAATATATGCCTCGCCAAATAAGAACACAAACAGGCGTATTTCAAAATTTTAGGTTGCTATGTGCGGGTTTTTACTTTATGTAATATTTTCCAGATCATACCACGTCATAGTTATGGAAGGTAGCACATCAGCAAAGTCTCCTGACGAGTGGCTGCCTAGTGAACTAGGCCCATACGATGCATCGACTTATAGAGCGGGAAAACCATACGTAACAGCTGTTTTGTCATCATATGTGCCAAAATTCTCAGTCGGAGATGGAAAGGAATATAGCTTGTCAAACAGACAGAGACGAAATATTGGCAATGTCATCTACAAGAACGTCCCTTTGAAAGCCAACACTGATTATCTCATTTTCCAACGAGCTTATGCCTCTCAGGTAACTTTGAGCTCAAAGAACATTCTAAACTATCATATACCGTACCATCATAGTGTTATATTTCAATGATGATCCATTTTGTGTCATAGAAAAATTGATGCTAATAAACATTGTTAATTTTTAGAGTGTTTTCTACTCATCGCCCTGGCAAGGACCCGTGAAAACCAGTGAGAATAGTTTTTATCATATTTTCGTATTGTATATTATTATGTATATTTCATGAAATAAGTAAACTATTATAGTTTAATAAGAATTAAAGTGTTAGTATGTACTGCACGTTTTTCATAAGGAAAAAGTTTATAAGAAAATGAGCCTCAAAAAGCCAAAATCTTAAGGAAGTGTTAAGAAAATCACAAGGCTCAAGTTCGAAAGTTCAACTTTTTTGCTTGCTAGAAATTGATATTAGCTCATTCTTTGCCAGTTCCTTTTCAAAGATCGAAGATTTTCCTTGATAATCCTGTGTAGCAAGATCAAGCGTCTTTGTAACAAATAATAGTAGCCTCTTTTAGCCAGCTTACTCCAATAGAAGGTAAGAAAATTTTAAGAAAACCTCAGTCTCGATTTCGGGAATAGTTAAGAAAATTGAGGCTTAGGCAAAAAGTGGTTTTCTTATTAAAAAATTGTAGTCTAGTAATGCATGAGGTTCATTACACGATGTCAGCTTTTGGTTTGTATCACGTTTTCTTTCTCTTACCAAACATAGTTTTGTGTGCATACTTGCAACTGAAACTATTTACATGAGAAAGCATAGCAAGCTTTTCTTATGTATTCAAATCAGCCTTGTTAGATGTAGAGGGAAGAGAGGTTATTTTTCGTTCATTGCGAACATTAGTATAAAACACGACTGTGATCTATTCGAGCTGTCCTGTACTGCATATTGGCACTTAATTGCAGTTGCATGCATCATTTGTGTTATATTCAGTAGACTTGTTTGATTTATCCTGCAGGAGCTGACCAATCCAGTTCACAGCAAACTGAAGGAAGTTTAAGTACTGGAACAGTAGTAGGGATTGGCATAGCTGGTTTCATTGCTATCATATTAATCGATGTTATAATCATTACGGTTGTAATTCGACTTTTGAGGTAGTTAAAACGTAGTTGCCTCTTCAGTCGTTTACGTACATCGCTGTTGTTTGTAATTTGATAATATCTTTACAGTCAATATTAGGTAGCTCCTTAATTACTATCAATTTTTTGTATATGCTGTTATGAAGAAGTTTCAATTCAGTTATTTGGAATACAGGCAGTTCCGATGTAATAAAACGTATCTCACCCTACACATATTTTTATTTGACAAGAAACATTTCATTATCCGACTTTACAGGATCTAGCTTACCTACCATCTTTATGTTTTTGACCGTATCATGTTTGTCGCCTATGATAATATAGGTTTTTGTAGATACAGCTATCTTTTAGCTAATACTAAACCCCCTACTCTACTTTTCCTTACTAATTTGTTTACTTTTGTGATTTGCTTTGTTGCTAGAAGACGACAATTCAATAATTCAGGGAGTGATTCTATACCAATGAAGGGTCTTAAAGAACACCAAACCTCCATCAGAAATGATGGTTTCAGCAACGATGGCAATGCTTCATTACCGATAGTGGTCGGAGATCTACCTCATACGACACCAAGTGGTCCGTATGAAGAAATTGATAACGGACAACATACTTATGAGGCACTTAGTGAACGAGATAAGGATACTTCATATCAAAAGATCATAAAGCAACCAATTTCTCATCATGTTATGCAAAAATCTGTAAGTTTGCTTTTATTAATGACCTAGTTACTATGGTATGACATAATAGCCGTCATTATTTTTTACGTAACCTAAAAAACACAATTTGCGAAAACACTTTTAAATTAACGATACCATTTGGAATATGATAGGCATAGCGACCCTGAATGGCCTTTCAACATATAACAATACAGATACTAAAGGTTATACTGCAGTTCTTGTGATTCCTACCATTAGAATCATGATCATTGTAATTGCAGTCACTCGATCATTCTTCTTGCAATCATCGTAATCATCATAATCAGCCCATAGAGTTCATGTTCACAATTACGATCTGTTGTCAGGAGTTTTCTCACTCTTAGGCACGTCGAGAGGGAGGCACAGGGAAGAAATTCCTGAGGGATTCTAGAAAGCTATGAATTCCTTCTTGGATAACATTGTATCATTTATAATTCATAATTTAAAAACATTTCATCAGTACGTCCTCAGGGGCCCCTTTGTGGTCATTTGCCCTCGGTCTCATACAAACAGCTGGCATATCTGGTCATGATCACTTTTCCTTTCAATGAAATCAATGATAATTAATAATAGAATCTTTGTGTGCAAGTGCCTTAGTTTTTTATCAAAAGTTTTATTATATAGTCATCATTGTCAGAATCTTCATGATCACTACAGTCAATATTATGTTACCATTGTTATCACCTCGTGCCATCATTCCCGTCTTCCATAACTGCTGGATTAAAATACAGTGATAGGATGTTTGATCCTGGTTGTTTTTACAGAGACGGACAATGGACTTAAGTAGTATTAAGGCATTTCGCTCTTAACTATTTTCTGATTTGCCGTGGTTTATTCAATCTACCTATAGTCTTTTTATTAATATGCTCGTCAATTAGCTCTAAACTGTTGATCAACACCGTGTTTCAGAAATATGACCCTGCTGCACATGAAGGAGATTACAGTAAAGCATCTTCTGGTCTGATTGGAATTAATGTTCACAAGAATAGAAGATTAAGTTTGGTGGCTGGTGAATAATCTTACATTTCACTTTGTAATGATTACGATTATTATGATTAGTGTATGTAAATTGAAAATGTTGCAGCGGGCGTAAAGTTTAAGTAGAAATAGAATAACGATAAGTTTCATGTTTCAACATCCATTGATAAAAATATATAGCAATATTTCGCTGTACATCCATACAGCATCATCAGGTAAATAAATAAAACCGTACACAACTGAGTTTCATATTACAAACAGCTTGAGAAATATAGCTCCCCAAGGGTTTTAAAAGATCAGTTACAACTCAAAATTGGAATAAAACTCAATTCGTGGTTAAAGGCTAACTGAACAATTTCCTTGCTAAAGTAAAAAAGAATCTACAACAGTTCCTGAAATCGGAAATAGAACGTTTTGTCGCTTACAAAAATAAAAAGCTAAGCACACAGTTTAAAGTAAAAGACCACACAGAA
Organism: Mastigias papua; assembly: GCA_964019165.1. Taxonomy (NCBI): domain Eukaryota; kingdom Metazoa; phylum Cnidaria; class Scyphozoa; order Rhizostomeae; family Mastigiidae; genus Mastigias; species Mastigias papua. The sequence goes on along the minus strand of OZ025279.1, from coordinate 13,650,301 downwards.
TTCGAACATAAAAGTAATGTGGTATACTTGTGCAAATGTCCTGAAAAAGAGTGTCAAGAACAATACATTGGAGAAACTAAAAGAAGAATAAGTGAACGAATAATTGTACATAATAGACGAGATAGACTCTCGCACGTGCTACACCACTCTAGAGACAAAAAACACTCGCATGTTTTGACAAAAGATTTTGAAATATTAGGCTCAAACTACAACTCCACAACTAAAAGAAAAATCAGTGAATCGTTATTCATTAGAGAATACAAGCCTACTGTGAACACGCAAGGGACATCATACTCACTGAAATTGTTCAATTAGCCTTTAACCGCGAACTGAGTCTTATTCCAATTTTGAGCTGTGACTGATCTTTTAAAACCCTTGGGGAGCTATATTTCTCAAGCTGTTTGTAATATGAATCTTAGTTGTTTACGCTTTTATTTATTCACCTGATGATGCTTTAAGGATGTACAGCGAAGTATTTTTATATATTTTTATCAATGGATGTTGAAACATGAAACTTCTCGTTATTCTATTTGTATGTAAATTGTTTGATTGTGTTCCGGTTGTCTATGTTAGACCCATCATTATTATTTGCCTTATGTCATGTTATATTTAGAGTGATTAGTTATGTGGGTCAGTTCTGAAGCGTTTCGACCGAAGAACAGAAGCAAATCTTTGTGTCTCACTCTGCCGTACCCACATAAATGTAGCAGCTTGAACCTGCTTTTGAACTAGTTTAAAGCTAGATAGTCGAATGTGTGTGTTTGTGTGTGTGTGTGTGTGTATGTGTGTGTGTGTGTGTGTGTGTGTGTGTGTGTGTGTGTGTGTGTGTGTGTGTGTGTGTGTGTGTGTGTGTGTGTGTCTGTGTGTGTGTGTATACACATACATACATAATCGTACATCTACATAATATAGAATATGATGAGGTTAACTTTCAGCTTCTGAAAAGCTGGCATTCTCTCTTATTTTTGTCTCTACAGCACGAAAAAGCGGTACCATGTTTTAGACATACTGAAAAGCTTATTTTCTTCCGACACTCGTCAGAGTATGAAACGTCGGACGAAAATAAGCTTTTCAGTATGTCTAAAATATTGTACCGCTTTTTTCGTGCTGTAGTGAAGTTCTATAGTACAAACAGACTTTTCTCTTATTTTTTCTATAATTGTTTGGTTGACGGTAGCTTTTGTTGATCTGATAACATATATATGAGAATGTTGAAACTCTGTCTAAATATAAGTGCGAAGTGTTTGTCGTCAGTGAAGATACTTTTTGTTGTTATGCTTTATGCTGTATATTCTCATAGCAAGTTTTAATTTGTATCCTTTCAAAGAAACGAAGAAAAAAGTCTGAGCATAAATCTTTTCTCTTTTAGATGATGCACATCGAGTAATTTTGCAAGACCCTGTGTATGATAATATCAGTAATTCGGATTACATAAATGCCATATTTGTCGAGGTGATTGATCTTCAGTATCATTTAGTGATTATCAATGTTTTGTTGACAAATCGCAGGTCATAGAACGGTCACATTAGCAAATGTTCGAATTGAGATTCATTTTGTTGACTTGAGGATATTCGAGCTTTCACACGATCCTGTACACACAACAACAAGTCGTATGCTTTGATAATTTAAATTGAAATTCTGGTATTACTATATAAAGATGGCAGTGTTGTGAATTGATGTGCTTAGTTTGGAAATTAGTTGATAGCCTTCAAGCAGACTTGAATGTTATTTCTCCTCTTGATTCAGGGTAATAACCATAAACATGAGTACATCGCAACACAACATCCTTTGCAAGATACAATCAATGATTTCTGGAAAATGATTCATCAAGAACGCATACAAACTGTGGTATTATTAAACGAATTGAAAGAGGGAAATATGGTAAGAAAGCTCAGTTCCTTGTCATAGTTCTGTGATCTTAAAAATACAAAATACTTCATCCATTCTGAGAGTTGTGAATATACATAACTTATATCTATTTATCTAATGTTGTATTCACATTTACGTTATGTTTTGTGAATCCGTTGACCTATAAGTACTTATTTGAATTCAATTATGGGCCGTTCAATAATTATGTAACGCCTGAGGGGTTGAGGGATAGTTATTTTTGTTACGAACTGTTATGAAAATTTAGGGGGTCATAGCTCTTTTGCTATGTAACAGATATTATGTTTTGAAGTGTATTTTTTCTTGCAATTGCATCAAGGTTGAGCTTAAAATCCAATGCTGTCTGTGTATGTATGTATTCTCCACTTTTCTGAAGCATTGTTGTGACCTTCGCAGAAAATTTTTAAATGCCTATTGCGTCACTTTGGGGGTGTTTCTTTAACTTCTGCTTTGGAAGAGTATTTAATAAATGAACCAATTACCAAGGTCATACATTGATAGGTGGCTTTAAGACTCAAAATGTTACGTAACGAAGGGAGTGGGCGGTACTAGATTTCTTACGATGCGTTTCAAGGGGTGGAGGAGGGGTGGACACAATGGACGAATTTGGGTGCTAGGTAATTATTGAATGGTCCCTTATTACGATTAAATTCGATACCATCTGTTATTGCTTTACTTTTCAATGATTGAATCAAGAGTTGTAAAACGATCTACTGTTACGATGTATCTAATTGTAAGTAAGCGTAAGCAGCAAAACTACTTCCCTGGGATATAATTAATATCTGTTTATTCATACCAGGCTATGCCTCTCTTCTGGCCAAAAGTAGCGAAGCGTGCGTGCTATGGAGAAATAGTTGTTAAAACTGAATACGAGGCAAGCTCAGCAGGATCGATTGAAAGAAAGTTTACAATCACACATGCAAAGGTAAGAGGATCATTTGTATGATATGAGTGATCGTATATTCAACCATGTGACAGTCGTTATGGCATATTGATGAGTGTTATGATTGATGATCAATGTCATTATTACTACAGTTGTGGTGCAGACAATAGTGATTATGTTGTTGGTGATGATTATAGTGATGAGACTAAGGATGATTTGATGATGACAATCATGATCATGATTATGATGAAGAAACAGATTGCGATGATGGTGATGATATTGTTGATGGTAATGATAATGATTATACTGATGATGCTGATGCCGATTATGATGATGCTGATAGTGTTATTGATGATGACAGTGATACTGATTAAGATGATGGTGATGATGGTAGTATTGATAATGATAGTGATGATGAGGATGAAGTTGATGATGACAAAGATGATATTTCTTTAGAAGTCTTGTATAATTTATGTCTTAATCAAAATGTTGCTATACAGCATTGTAACTGATTGACTTGATTTCTTATCTCAGTCTTCAAAAGAGATCCACGAGGTGAAGATGTTGCATTTTGAAGACTGGCCTGATAATAGTTTCCCAAGGGATAACAATAAGTTGCTACAACTGGTTAGAAGGATTGAAGATTGCAAGCAGAAAGGGGACAGACAGCCACCAATTGTGGTTATGTGCAGGTACCTCTAAGGAAGAGATTGGTGATACTTTTATATTTCAAATAAACAATGAAGCCTTTGATACTCAATTGAATTCGCCTATAGAATCACGTATGGTTATGGATAGCAATAATGCTTGTGAATATGTCAAAGTGGCATTCTAACAATGGTTTTTAAACATTGCAAATTTTGAAGCAAATGCATTGTGGTCTCTTGGCAAACTATTTATCAAGTCCTTTTTGCATTTACATAGCATTTGTTTTCTGAGAGCAGCTGATTTCTATCTCTGAAATTTTAGAGATGGTGGTTATCGCACTGGAGTTTTCCTTGCAATCTCCATAACGTTGGATCGTTACAAAGTAACCCATGAAATCGATGCTTATAAGACTGTTCAAAAATTGCGATCTATTCGACCACAGTTTATGGAGAATATTGTAAGTTGTTTGCATTTGAAATATTGATTTTGCTTTTTCTTGTTATCTATTGTATTATATTTTCATCAAGTATATAGCTTAAAGGATTCTTCATTTACCATTAAATATATCTGGATCACCAAGTAAACCCTGAATACTTTCACTATTGGATGTCATTTCTTCTTATTATAATATGCAGTTTTCCCTCAATCTATTCCATGTAGATTGATTATTTTTATTTTTAAATTGATATGCTTTATTGTCTTTAATAAGTAAATATTGCGAACATTAATTTTTATGTACACTGCTGTAACAACACTAACGTTATGCGAATTGTAAGTGGTCTTTTTTATTTTACAGGACACATATGAATTTTGCTTGAATACTTGCAGAAGTTATATTGATACTTTCTATGATAAACTGTAAGATGATTTTACTGGGTGTAAGCACATTCTATGTAGTTTTCCTTGTAAACATTTGGTTGATCGCTTCATTATCACAGACATTTTATAGGTAGTTGTTAGCACAAAACAAATCAATGCATCTGTAATAATTTCCTAATAACTATTTTGGTGTAGTTAAATTTTCATAACACCCTATGAACACTTAGAGTTTTCAGCTTGGACATGTTAGCCCCATACCACAGCTTGTACCATATTTAACGTCATTTTTGATTTGATGAACAGTGATAATTCCTCAGTTTTAGAGCTTAGTTGATGTTACAGTTATTATTTGAGCTACCCTTTGACTTATAAACCTGAGTGCACCGCTAGCATTGACTGAATTTGGATCTTCAAAACTACTGGAAATTGTTATTAATCTCGCTAACGTTGAAGGCGAGTCTTTCATCAAAGAATGACAGCGGCTGAAAGATGTGAGAAGTTCTCGAGATGTGAAAATTTTGTGATTGAAAAGTGTCATATGGGTTGCACAAGCTCTAAGCATATATGTATTACATCAACTCGTTCATGACATTTGAAGAGGTATTCCCTTTCGTCTGGTCAGTAGTTTGAACATATGATAGACAAGTAGAAAACAAGAAAGAAGCAAACGAAAGTCGATAAAAAAAGAACCTTGTTGATATTCAACCCAATTTAGATCGAAAGTCCTGATATGAAATTTGTATAATTGTTTTTATTTGATAGAATATTTTTAGTGTAGATATTGCTATGCTTTATTTCCTATGTATCAGCTGGGTTTCTCAATTGATATAATTTGCTCTCCATTCACACCCATACTGTGATGTTTGCTCCTACCTTCCCTACAATGCTGTACAGAGGCATTTATTACAGCAAAGGTAGGTTACTTCATGAAGAAATTATACCCTTAGAATATCATTATGACTACCCGACATTACGTGATGCTTTCCAAGAATGAATGCCTTTAACGTATAATGAATTTAAACATTCAGTCTCAGGTAGCCGGTTTTTCCATAGATTAAAACTGTCACTTTGCAGGTAAGTTCTACATATTACTATGTTTTATAGTTTGCCCATGTATAAACTTGAGCCGGTTAAATGTTCATAAGCTAATTCATTTGGATGGGAAAAGTAACATGCGGATTCTTGGAATAAAGGAATCCAAATTTCCACAAATTTTTTTCTGTTGGAAGCATTTTTCGATTACTAGTGTATGCTACTAGATTCAAAATTATGCTGTTAAGTGGGAGGCAGGTAGTTTCCTTTTTTCTGCTACGAATTTTTTACATAGCGTAAACTTTCCTAATGCACAATTCTGTGCTATGAATTAATATTACACAAAGTTAGCACGTAAATGTTTTGAACTAGCATTGCTCATACCAAATTAGTATATTATATAATGATATATATCTTAGTGAGTTTCTATTGTTTGCATGTAGCTGGGATTCTATTGTTTGCATGTAGCTGGGAATGATTACTGAACAAACAGATTGTGAAGTGTTAGACTACGAGATGCTATAGGAATTTTGATTCATAACTTGATTAACTATTTATCAGCTGAGGAACTTTGGTAACATTACCCAATGTGATTCACCGATTCAATGATTGATCTACTATTCCATTAAATGATTGATCCATGCATGGGTTAAATTATGATTCAAATCATCATGATAGACTCTATGTATGATAACATCAGCAAGTCGGATTACATAAATGCCATATTTGTCGAGGTGATTGATCTTCAGTACCATTTAATGATTCTCAATCTTTTGTTGACAAATTGCAGGTCATAGAACGGTCACATTAGCAAATGTTCGAATTGAGATTCATTATGTTGACTTGAGTATATTCGAGCTTTCCTTCGATCCTATGCATACAACCACAAGTCGTATGCTTTGATAATTTAAGTTGAAATTCTGGTATTACTATATAAAGAGGGGAGTGTTAGGAATCGATGTGCTTTCTTTGGCAGTTAATTGATAGCCTTCAAACAGACTTGAATGTTATTTCTCCTCTTGATTCAGGGTAATAACCATAAACATGAGTACATCGCAACACAACATCCTTTGCAAGATACAATCAATGATTTCTGGAAAATGATTCATCAAGAACGCTTACACACTGTGGTGTTACTAAACGAATTGAAAGAGGGAAATATGGTAAGAAAGCTCAGTTCCTTGTCATAGTTCTATGACCTTAAAAAATGCACATTTTAATATTTCATGCATTCTGAGAGCTGGTTTGAAATTTGATACATTAGGAGAGTTGTGAATATTCATATGTTCCATCTATTTATTTTACGTTTAAATTCATATTTATATTATGCTGTATGAGTCCGTTGACCTGTGAGTATTTGTCTGAGTTGAATTACTACAATTGAATTGGGTAACACGTACCGCTGCTTGAAATTCGATAACTGAGTCAGGATTTTTAAACCAATCAACAGTTGCGATGTAGTTAAATGTAAATACCCTTAAGAATGAAAATACTCCCCTGAGATATATGTTTATTCTATCAGATTTTACCTCGCTTCTGGCCAAAAGTAGCGAAGCGTGCGTGCTATGGAGAAATAGTTGTTAAAACTGAATACGAGGCAAGCTCAGCAGGATCGATTGAAAGAAAGTTTACAATCACACATGCAAAGGTAAGAGGATCATTTGTATGATATAAGTGATCGTATAATCAGCCATGTGACAGTCGTTATGGCATATTGATGAGTGTTATGATTGATTATCAGTGTCATTATTACAACAGCAGTGGTGAAGACAATAGTGATGATGTTGTTGGTGATGATTATAGTGATGAGACTAATGATGATTTGATGATGACAATCATGATGATGACGATCATGATCATCATTATGATGAAGAAACAGATTGCGATGATGGTGATGATATTGTTGATGGTAATGATAATGATTATACTGATGATGCTGATGCCGATTATGATGATGCTGATAGCGTTGTTGATGATGACAGTGATACTGATTGAGATGATGGTGATGATGGTAGTATTGATAATGATAGTGATGATGAGGGAGGATGAAGTTGATGATGACAAAGATGACATTTCTTTAGAAGTCTTGTATAATTTATGTCTTAATCAAAATGTTGCTATACAGCATTGTAACTGATTGACTTGATTTCTTGCCTCAGTCTTCAAAAGAGATCCACGAGGTGAAGATGTTGCATTTTGAAGACTGGCCTGATAATGGTTTCCCAAGGGACAGCAATAAGTTGCTACAACTGATTAGAAAGATTGAAGATTGCAAGCAAAAAGGGGGCAGACAGCCACCAATTGTGGTTATGTGCAGGTATCTGTACGATAGATTTTCGTTTCCTTTTTGTATCTCAACCAAGCAATGAATCCTCTGATACTCAACTAGATTCATCTAGGTATTTGAGATTATATACTAAAGAATAGTTGTAGTGTGTTATCAATATTAGTACTGTTTGCGAGTGAGTTAAAGAGGCCTTCTACCAATGATTTTGAAATCTCTGGGATCGAATGCTTTATTGCATATTGATAGTATGTTTATAAGTGTACCTGAACAGTGTTTAAATCGTTGACAATCATCTTGGTGTCAAACATTTGCAATCATGGCCTCACACTATAAGAATACTTATATATGTCTTGGAAATTTGCTCATATTCTATGCTCTAATGGCTCTTTGTTCTAAATTCCTTCTCTATCTCATACCAACTATATATCTAGCATGTGGTTACCCAGAGATCAGCTGCTTTTTGTCGATGAAAATTTTAGGGATGGTGGTTATCGCACCGGAGTTTTCCTTGCAATCTCCATAACGTTGGATCGTTACAAAGTAGCCCATGATATCGATGTATATAGGACCGTTCAACAATTACGATCTATTCGCCCACAGTTCATGGAAAACATTGTAAGTCGTTTGCACTTACCGTGTTTTTGTTTTGTCTTTTTCTAATAAACTCTAATCTTTTGTGCATTTATGCATATATTGTATATATGTATATATATAGTATTAAGTATGTGTATTTTGTTAATGCGGTGATACTGTTTTTTTCTATTAATTTTGTTATATTTTCATTATTCATTGAGCTTAAGACATTCTTTTTGTGCCACTGAATAGATTTGGATCGGCAAGCAAACTCTGAATGCTTTCTCTATTGGATCTTATTTGATCTCATTATTTCATACAGTTCCCTCAATCAATTCCAATCAGAGTGAACCATCTTATTTTTCTAATGATTTTGCTGTTGGATCTTGCGTACTTGCTTGTTATTTTGTACAGTTGCAGTAGTTGTATCAGATTAACCGCATTTACTTTCATCTTTATTGACACTCAAGTATGATGAAGTTTATTTGGTTTTTTTTTTATTTTCAGGACACATATGAGTTTTGCTTGAACACTTGCAGAAGTTTTACTTCCGATGCGTTATATGATAAACTGTAAAATCATTTTACTGGGTGTAGATTTATTTTGTACAATTTTCCTTATAAACGGTCTCTTGATCTTTTCAATAGCACAGACGTATTATTGTTAGTTAGCAACGTAGAAGAAATCAATGCATCTGTGACAATTTTCTATTAGTTATTTCGTGTACAGTCAAATTTTTATAGCATCCTATCAGCACTTAGTGTTTATAGCTTTTAAATGCTAGGCCCATATCACAGCTAGATAGTTTCAGCGCTCAGTCGATTCCATAGGTACTATTTGAACTACATATTGACGAATAAGTCAGATTGCATTGCTTGGATTGAATGAGTTTTATCGTGAAAACTTTACCACGTTTCCATTAATCTCATTGATTATGAAAATGAACTTTCAGCAAAAGACGACTGCAATTGAAAGATGTGTGATTTTTCGAGATGTGGGAGGCATTTTTGCATTGAAGTGTCGCACAAATTGTACAAATTTTAAGCCCAAACTTTTAGTTCCAGTCATACACGGGATGTGATGGTATTTTTTCAAGCATCTGATCAGATTTTAGGAGAAGTTCGAACATATGATAGACAAGTAAGAAACAAGAAGCAGACTATTGAGAATCCAAGATAGTAGTAACAAAGTCGATAAAATGGATTTGACTGATATTCAACCAAATTTGGATGGAAAATCCTGATATAGCATTTTTATGCCTGTTTTTATTTGAAGGAATAATTTTAGTGTAGATATTGCTATACATAAATCCCTACTCTTAGGTTCCTAATAAACGGAGGGAGCGCTTACTTATTTTTCATGTTTTCCGACCCCCGGAGCTTATTAAGACTATTAAATTTCACGAATGAAAAATAGTTTCGAGATTTTTTCCTTGAGGAAACAACTTTCTTCTTTCACCAAGTGAATCTGTGTTTCTTTTACCTATTGAATGTGTCTTTTGATGTCTGTCAGAAGAGCAATAGACCGTTAAATTGTCATTAGATTTTAGAGGTATTTCCGACCCCCCCCCCTTGTTCATTAGGACCCGTTTATTAGGTTTTAGAAATATTTCCGATCCCCCCGATTTTAGAAACCTATGATTATCTATAAACTTGGTTTTCACTTAACATCGGTCACTAGTTTTTGCTTACAATAATTTTCTTGGATTTTATAGCCACATTGTTTCATCAATTTATTTAATTCATAATTGACCGCTTTATCTTAATGAGCTAATTGGCCAGTGTATGAAAGATATGTAAGAGAGGCTTACTTATCGAGGTTAACATTAGCGATTTTACATTATTTACTGAATGTTTTCATTCACTTGGCAGTCGTAGAGTAAAGATCACTCAGAGTGCATGAATCTAACCAATCTTTATTATATACATGAAATCTTCGTATTCCAGGACAGAGCATCATTGAAACTTTCCTTGTGTACGTTTGTTACACGTAGAAACTTATTTAGGAATTCTCTAATATGGGTAGAACCGGACACTTGAAATTGTAGCAGGTAAGAACTTACCGTTTTTATAGTAAAGATTACAACGCAGGAGAAAAATAGGTTTGCCGCAGCCAATTGCAGGCTCAAGGCAGGCCAAAAGTTCAAGATTATGTAAGCTGCAAAGCAATGACTATGGAATGACATTCCTAATGAATTAAATAAGTGTGCTAACATTGAAACATTTCAAAGTTAAAGTTAAAGACATTTCTTTTTAATAAGTTTTTGAATGAACAGCATTGAATAGAATTGTAAAGCTACTTAACATTTCGTTTAGAAATTGTAAAGCGCAGTTGAAGATGCTTTTTCAGAACTGCGATATATTATATAATGATTTTATATATTATTTCTTTATTTCGGGTTTCAACAAATGTTTTCAGTTGATGAGACTGTCCTTTCTAGTTCATCAAGATTTTCATCCAGGTGGCACTTCCTTGCGAGAGTTTAAAAGAGATTTTGGGTCCCCATAGTTATAGTGACTAGAGTTTTCGGGGGGGTGTGACCATCCCTTCAAATGAGAGTATGCGAGGTTAGTAAATTCCAAGCTTGGTAGTGCGAACCAATTGTTCACTGCGGTTTTGTGCATCTTTTACATAAATTGCATAAAACTGTTGTATAACCTTGAATGTGTTGAAATTTGGACAGTTAACAATATAATCAGGGATTTTTTCATGGGTATGATCCACAGAGTGACGTGCAGTACAGCCCCCTCTGTTACTTTTTAGGACGGCAGTACTGATTATGGGGAAGTTCCATACTGCGTCTTCTTGAGATTCAAATGAGTTAAGTTATATCAGTACCAGGATTGACTTTGTCCAAAAGTTATAATTTTTCAGCTTGCATCTATTTTGACAGCCATACACATTGCTGGAGAGTACCATGTTTAAATATATGCGTGAATGTGTTATCAGCAGCGGCGGAGCAGCATTTTTGGTGGAGGGGCTCGAGTGGACAGATTAACATTGGAGAGATGTATAAGGGTACTATAACGGGTACTACATTACATTTGCCATAGAAAGTGGAGGGGCTATAGCCCCCAGCCCCCTTGCTCCTTCGCCCATGGTCGTGTTGTTTATATAGAGTTCATAGTTCTGCTTTCTTTTTTGCCAATGTTGTGCTACCATTTTTAATTCCCAGCTTGGCGGTGGATCACATGATCGTATTCTAGTCATTCTATTTCTATGGCTGGAACCCATCCGTTTTAATTCTATTGTCTTGTCGGATCCTCATAGCAGAGAAGTGAGGGCACGAGTGCACGTCTTACTTGATTTCTAAACGTGATGTGAATGCCATTCATAAAGCATTTCCTTGTTCCAGAACGTTTCCCATTTACAAACAGTGCACTGCAAAATGTACTTTGACTTCATATGAAGTTGACTTAACGTTTCGCATTTTCCATTTCAGAGAGGTGCAAAATGGAGCGCATCAATACGATGTTGTTGGTAGTTTTCGTCATTTTTAGCTTCCTAGGTTTTTGCCATGCTGCCACTGACTGTAAGTGTAGTGAGATTTATCAAGCTATTCATATTCTTATTTGTTGTGCATCTGCGAAAACTAATGGAATGATCGGAGTTACTGATGGGCACTGAGTAATACGAAGGGCTACCACTTTGGTATCACATTTCTGAAATATGAAAGTTGCACGGCTTACTTTTCATGGCCTGCGAGCGACCGTTATAATTGCTGCGGGCGATATGATGCTCCCGGGCACGGGATAGGTGAGAATTTGTGTAGAATCTGCTAATTATGAGATCAAGCGTAGCCCCGATGTCAAAACTCTGGTTTCTAAGCGCTGATTCCAACCAATATTCTCTCCTACTTCTGTGAGTGCCTTTAGTAATTTTGTATTTGTTTTGAGCAAGCATGAAGCTAGCGCTGAAGAGGTGGGACAGTGGCATCCCAAAGAACTTTGGAATTGGGGATATCAAAAGTGGTTTAATGAAAAGATTCTTAACAAGGCACTCCGACAAGCTATAACCATTATGGCAACATTTACCGATGAGCCAAAAAATTGCTGACGGCTTCTGCTAAAATTGGGGTGCCACACTCCCACGCCACATCCTTCCTGTTAAGCAGCCAAGAGTACAAGCTTACCAAACGATAGTCAATGCACATTTTTTGTATAGGAATACTTCATTTTTCGTTGTGCCATTATATTCTTAAAATGACTTTATTTTGAGCTTAAGATTGTTGTTAAATTATTCTCAAATGTTAGCAGTTTAAAACATTAATACTGGTTCTATATTCGTACAATAATAAGTATGTAAACGGACACTCTCCGAATTTAGACCAGATCAGTGAAACTCATACTCGTCTTCTTTTCTATAGAAAACTCAAATATACAAAACATCTAACCTTTGATGAGGCTTGAGCATTGCATTATCCTTGAATTAGGGAGCTGTCATAAAGTATGCAACAGAGGGGGGAGGAAGGGATTTAAATTCTTGTTGTAAAATTATGTAGCCCAATGGAAGAAACAAGAAAAATTTACTTGGCCCCTATTTATGAGTAGAATTTCATAGCCCCTAAAGTTTCGATTAGGAATGATAAAAAATGCTGCTTGGAGTAAGTACAGAATAAGTCTCAGAGGTTTATCGCAGATTTCCGGTAACTTATCCCCTCCAAATGCAGTTATATCTTTACTTAGTTGTTTTAAATTTTTACTGCATCGAAAATCATCTATGTCCCTCTCTATACCATTAAGAGCTGTTTGTGTAGCAGACACATGACATTAATGATACTCATCAGGTAACTATTGAATGAAGAAATATTATCCTGCATTTCTAAGCCTTCTATCTTTATACTGATTTAGTGGCCCACCTTTCTAGTATGAAATAATTTGTTGGCCCAACATTTTCCCTTCATAAGTTTTGGAGGCCCTGTTGAATTCCTTCCGCCCCGGTCTGCTCCATGCTTTATGACAGCTCCCTTATTCATAAATTCTAGCGATTTTGAGCCTTGATATTCATATCTACTATGATATTTCTTGTGATTTTTGCTTCTGTTGCTCTGCAAACTACGTCTGAGAACTTCCTTCAATCCTTTTAGCGATTTTATGTTTTCAAAATCCCCCGTTATCTAATATTTCTATAAAAAATGTGAGTAATACATTAGCTGCATCTGGGCACCTTTCCTAAAATGTTTTTTGTTTCCAGCTTTTAAGGAAAACTTTGCATTCATTCTATCATCTTTAGACGGGCGAAGAGCGACAAGCTTTTATAGCTGGGTTGGCAATGTCCCCCGTGTCCCTTGTTATCGTGCCTGGTCCTGAGATGCATAATTCGCTGTCTACGGAAGACTACCCCTTTCGGGCTGCGTGATTTTTACATAAAGATATCACTATTCTACCACCAGTGTGCTTTCCGTGCAAAGTTCACGCCGTGGACTCACTTGGTAACTTTGGCAGCTTACCATAGTACCACGCATAACAAAATAATCGATTGAAAGTGCCACCAACTTTTGGAAGTGGAACTGATATATGGAAACGAGACATATTTTCCGCCTATTCCTTTCTCAGACAATCATCGGAGAACCAAAATTTTGATTCTATAAAAATTTCTTGCGATAGAAATAGGGAACCTTCCAAGCACAGCATAACAAAGTTCATATCGATTTTTACGCTGTTGTACTTCGATTAATTTTCTCATTTAATCTGCTGCTATTTATGCTATTTATGAATTCATAAGATATTCTGCTAGTGACATTACAGTTTGGCCTGAAAGGCAGAAAGTCTAGCAGACAGTTTCTACACCCGCTGCCAAGAGAAGTTGGACCGAATTCCTATTATACAACCACGTAAATTACATAAGAGACAAGAATACTAAATTAAGAGTTTTGGTCAATGGTAGAACCAGTGTGCATTCCATGTACCTACATGAAAATGTTTGGGCATACCATATCTTCAAGTTTTAATATTTCGATTAATATTATCTATATATATATTATCTTTGCATACCCACATTTTTATAAGAAACTAAGAGCTTAGTTCAAATAGTTATATAAGAAACTGGTAGAGTGGTCTTAAGCGTGCTAAATGCTGCGAAATCCGATACTGACACTATTCAGCAGTTTTTAAAGTAACATTACAGTACATATAATTACGTGCTGTCTAATAACACCTGCTGTGATATTGTAGTATTTTACTTGCAAGACACTAACTGAGGGTGGGAGGCTGAGCCCCCCTCGTGCTCCCCCTCTTCTACACCACTTGTATATCCTTAGATTCTTGGTAGTTGACATCATTTCTTAAGTTGTATGTTCCTTGTAGTTTGTTAACTGTTATCTCAATTTATTTCTTTTTCTCTGTATAGGAACAAACATTTCGATGAAAGAATTAAAATTATTCTTAATATAGCAATTTATTAGATAATTTGCTACTCTTTACTGAAAGTTGTATTCTCAATATAGATTTTGTCTTTTATAGTCTGCATTGAACCTCTGGGAATGAAGCGAGGCATAATTCTAGATCAACAAATAACAGAATCATCAGTTTACTTGAATCTTCAAAGTCACAAAGGATTTCGTGCTCGGTTGGATGGCTCTAACTGTTGGTGTTCATTTACTGGATCAACATTGAACCAACAATGGGTGAAAGTTGATTTGAGATACCCAATGAGTATAAGAGGTATTTCCATACAAGGAGATCCAGGTTTTGCTCCATATTACATAGAAAAGTTCAAACTTCGCTACAGTGTTGACGGAACAAAGTTCTTATATAAAACAACTGATGGAGGTGGCAGTGCAGAGGTTTGTTAGTACTTAAAATATATATATAAATATTCAGATGAAAAGTATTCTGTCTTTTGAGTTCGCAGCAAAGGTTGCCGTTGACATCATTACCATCATAATCATAATAATAATAATCATCATCACCATACTAATCATCATCATCATAATCATAATAATAATAATAATGATAATAATGATAACAATGATAATAATAATCATCATCATCAAAGTAATCATCATCATTATCACTTTATGTCTATGACTATCTCCTTGTTGAGTTTCAGCTTTTTCCAATAAAGTATAGGAGTAGCCGTTTGCTTATCAGTAGAGGTCTTATCACAGCATGTTTGCGTGTCCCGATATTGTCTTACTTCCATTTGATGTTGCTTCTCTTTGCTAGGAACTGATTGGTGCAACTGGCCAAAGTCAAACCATTCATAGGATGTTTATCACAAAGCCATTTGCCGCTAGATATGTTGAGTTTCGACCTACACAAGCACATGGGATTGATGCTTGTGTCAGATTTGAGCTATATGGATGTGCATATGGTATGAATCAACAGTTTTTCCTAAAATTGTCCTGGTTGGTGGTGTTTCATCAAAGTTTGAGGACCAAATTTATAAAACCATTATATCTTCTTTCTATGCTGTGAAGCCTCATGTGATCTACAATACTAGGACCATGCCACCATCTGCTAAAAAATAGCGTTCCTACCACTCAATAAATTGCTTGGTTTATGAATTTTGTGCCGATGAGAAGCTTGGCACGTAGGACGCACTACGCAGAGACTAGCAGACGTATTGAATTTCAGTAGTTTTACTAATATATCTGAATCAAAATAAACTATTTATTTCAACTTTCAATTCAAGCCAAATGATTTTCCTTCACCAAAGTTAGTGTAACAAAATATTTGCAAGAAAATTTATAAGGAACCCAAAGGTTTCAAGCGGCCTAATTTCATATTCCACAATTGAACTTCATGTTTCCATATGCTTTAATGGTTACCGCAGTTTTTGCTCCCTCATTTTATCATGTAAAGTGTATCACAACTGCTTTATAATAATCATAATGGCAAATGTTTTGACTTAGTTATTTTCATCATAGTTTGCAATGAAGGACTTGGTATCGAACATGGCACTGCATTGCCATCAGGCTTCATAATGACGTCATCTTCTAATCAGATTGGCAAAGATGCATCTTCTGCTCGTTTGAATCATGCATCATCAAGCTGGTGTGCCTCATCAAATAATGTGAACCAATACTTGCAAATAGATTTTGGGAAGACATTAACGATAACAGGAATAGCAGTACAAGGAAATCCAATTGCTGATTCATGGGTGAAAGATTTCTATTTTGATTATGGAATGGATTTAAATTCTTTAGTGACATATCAAGAAAATGGTGCAAGCAAGGTAGGCTTTTATTTATTGGATTTTGAGTTGTAATGAATATTGAACGTGATTCATGTTTGATTCCATGTTATTTCTTTTTAGCTTACAACGTCAATCTCTACTTTAAAATCTCTGGTTATAATCTAAAATGACCAGCAATCATGGAAAATAGGGAGATTATAGGGATTTTTCAGTGCATTTTCTTCTGAGTTGGAAGTCAGTAAATAACCAGGGAACTTAACAGTTATTTGGAGAAAACAGGGAATTTTGTAATTTGTACTGTCTCAAAGGTGAAACTCTATTTTGCTCTATTGGACTGAACGCAAAGATACCTAATGGCAATGAAAATGCTAGGGAATTCTATATGCAGAATCCACTAATAACCCTGTAGTCTGTAGTTTACAACTTCTAGAAACTAACAATTTCTAAGTGTGGTTTTATTACCTACAATGAGGAGCTGGGGAATTTAGAATTCCTTTCAATTTCGGATAAGGTAATGCAGCTAAAGCTCCTGTATTAAATTTCTGTATCTTTAGCTCGTTTGAATTCCCATTGAGCTGTGCTGGGGGAATTTGCTAGAATTACTTTCGGCCTGAATGGCTAGTGCTGATAAGAGATTTAATAGGCTGTGTTTTGTATGAAGGAATCTCTTTTATAGTTATGTTAAATTATGTTCTTTGTCTCATATTGTGTTCCGCATGAGTTTTGAATGGATGATTTTTATGTGTTGTTCATAACTTAGTGGTAAGAAAATGATTAAATTACGATTACTTTGATTTAAAGCTGTTTGTTGGAAATGTGGATAGAAATACAAAAGTCGTGAATTGGTTTAAAGTGAGATTATTCGCAAGATACATTAGAGTTAAACCTAATTCATGGAGTGGAGATATTTGTATGAGAATTGAACTCATTGGATGCAATGCAGGTATTACATATTACCAGTCTTTACTGAAAATTTTTAACTATTTAACTATTGTATGTATTGCCACAGCCCAATATAATTCAATCTTTTGATTGCCGTGGTTACTGTGCCGAAAGGTTTTTAAATACAATCAAGTGAGTCCATCACTTTGCTTATGTTTGCTTCATATCCACCCCTGTCTTGAGCGAAAGGGGAACTTCTATGACTCCTGCCATCTGTTCATATTTTTGCACCCTTGATGGCTCTAGCCTTTCATAAAAATTCAAACTTTTCAGTATCACTCTTGGCAGTGGTTGAGAAAGTGCACGAAGCCTTGCAGCTGCTTCGCAGGAAGCTCTGTCGTCCAGAAGAAAAAAGGTGAAGGAAAAGAATAGAAGAAAAAATAGAGAGAAGAGAGGAGGAGCATGGGAAAGAAACTAGGAGAAAGACAGAGAGAAATGTAAGGAAGAAAGGAAGAATGACGAAAGCAGGACGGGTAGATGAAGTTGATTGGTATCAATTTTTTAGGGCAAGGAATGTTTCTGGAATGTTAGAAGGTAGCATGAGTAGCGAAAATGTATACATCAGGTGCAGAAGATGACATTGATAACTACAGTAAAGTTAAAATTTTACCATTAGTATCTAAGTTATATGAAATGTTGTTCAGCATACAAGCTTTCTCCATTCTATCAGAAAATCAACTAGTAATCAGTTTGTGTTCTAGAAGCTTCATTCTACAGTTACCTCACTAAAGGATGTCCCAGGTCTTTGATACTCAATATTGACAACACAAAATCGAACTGCGCTATCCTTTCCGATCTGAAGAAGACATTTGATACCGTTGACCACTAGAAGATACTTGCCAGCCAGCTAGACAGTTTTTGTGGGGTGGTCATACGATCCAACAAGTGTTGGATGAAAATATTACACGCTTCAGACAACGAGGGAACAACCTCGATCACAAAGAAACGCCACATGAACAGCACATGATCCAACCCAGCTATGAAAAGATAGCAGAAATACGACATCGTTACATTCAGGAAGAGATGCAAATTTGTCGTGATTTTAACGATTTTAGGAACCACTGAAGATAAAAATTGTCAAGCAAATCGGAAAAGCTCTTAAAGTGGACTAAAAGAAGACAGTCGAGCTATGCAATCTATATGTTACAGATCATTGTGCTTAGTTATGGCCCTTGATCGCAGCGCACTCCACTTAAAATTATGACTTGTGTGCCTACCTGAATCCAATAATTTTTAATCTCCCTGGCCCAAACGATCAAAAAAGGAGGCCAAACGATCAAATATTAGCCATCCAACAAATGTTGGATGAATATTGGACAAACTGTCGGATCGGGGCATTATTCGTGCTAGATAAAATCTGTCTCACGAAAAAGATAGCAGCAATTGTTTCCTGATACCCGTTATGGCTGATTCCTTTTTCACCTGCTCTTCCGTTGACAATGTCTTACCCAATCGTCAGTATGATCTTGTTGCTCTATGAAATTGTTCGTAGGGATTTCCTGTAGCCGTAATAGTTTGGGGGATAGGCAATTAGAGTCGATGCAATATATTTGATATGATTGTTGGAAGAATCTGAATCGTAGTGCACTGATTGACAGGTGGATTGATTGATTGGCTGATTGATTGCTTGATTGATTGGCTGATTGATTGGATGGTTGATTGATTGATTGATTGGTCGGTTGGTTGGTTGGTTGATGGATTGGTTGATGGACCTGAGATCGATCAATGTATAAATTACTATTAATTGACTTTTCAATTTTTTTCAGTGGTTGCAACTCAGTGAAGTTTCAATTAAATAGCATCAAGATTAATTTATGATGTCTAATTTCATTTTGTTTCATCCATTTTTATAGAGTCAGTGTATGAGCTTGGTGCCGAAAACAGAGCTCTGGAAAATGGTAGATTCACTGCATCAGGGCACACACCATGGGTGCTCGGAAGATATGATGCACATGACGGTCGATTAAATAATGATAAGCCATGGAGCGTATCAAAGTCAAGTACATCAAATCCATGGTTTAAAGTTGATTTAGGACGAGCAATGCTCGTAAATGGAATCTCGATTCAAGGAGATGGAGGGTATGGACCTAACTATTATCCTGATTACAAAATACAGTACAGTCTTGATTCTGATGCTGCAGTTGGTGCTTTGATTGGAATTAAAGAGGAGAATAAATCATCAGAGAAGGTATGATACATTTTCGGAAATAGTTGTAGAATCAGCAAACTAGTTGGAAAAGGATTTTGTCTTTAAGGTAACTTTTAACATTTAACGACAAATTGATGCATCACAGAATTGTCAAAAGACCATTACAGTTCATACCAAACTGTAAGTGATATGAATCAACTATTCAAAATATCTAAGATGGTACGTTTGCGATTTTCAGTCACTAGAAACTGGTAGGGCATGTCGCCTCGTCTGTCACTCATAGAACACTGAACATGAATGTTTCCGTACCCTTAACTGCATTGATTCTTTGATGGGGAAGTTATATTACAGAATGCTACTGATTATGCGCTAATTCTTATCGTGCCTAAGTTAGGACTATCCTATTGTTGAATATGTTAGCTTTCATCTTAAATAGATTGTATATTTTATTATTTGCTCTTGCATCCTTATTATCGTATCAGTATGAATGACTATTTATACGAGATTAAATTGCGATATTTAAGGTCAAAATATATACTACTTGCCATTGGTGAGTAGCAATACTAATGGCTGTTTATGGACAAATATTCGTGCGGTTGAAGCACTTGTCTCTTCTAAATATGCACCATGGTCAGATGTACTCCTCTTGCATTAATGTGTGCGCACTCACTGTCCAACCAGCAGGGAATTTCTACCTAAATGAAGTGATAAGGAGATTACTGCTATGAGGACAGGAACTAGCCACCCTAAGTCACAAGGACAACGTACCCTGACAAGTATCCGCTCTACCAGACACATCCTAAAGTACGGATTGCACATAAGATTGGCGTACATTGTTACTGATAGTGACAATTTCAGGCCAATTGTTCAGACGTAATATTTATCTGATGTTTTTCGGTTGAGTAAGATATAACATTGTATGTCAATAATTTAGACTATTGTTATAAATTGTAAAAAATTGTATATTAGTGAGAATTCTTTTTCTAATACATGGAATTTTCTGTAGGTTTTTGCAGGAAACACAAACAATGCAGGAGTTAAATTTAACTTGGTTGCAAATCCCTTTTCGACAAGGCATGTCCAGTTTATGAAGAACTCCAATGTGTCGAATGATTTTGCCCTACGAGTGGAAATTTACGGCCGACCTCAAGGTACAGTTTTGCAATGATTCTACAATGATATTCTTTCCTTTAAAAGATTTACAGAGAAAAGGATTTAGTAAAAATAGAGCTTTTGGTCCTGCTTGCTGTAAGCTGATTAGATGCCATATACGCTTAATGAGCAAAGCGAGGCAATGGCATGATGGCTATATGCGTAAATTTGATGTATTCAATCATGAATAATCGTTATTAATTCATCAAATGTACCCATATGGCCATTATGTAACTATGAGATTATAATTAGTGACTTCATTGAAATAGTACATGATGTATTTTTAATTTCTAATTTTCAGTGTGTACAAAAGGTTTTGGAATGGAGGCTGGCTCAAAGTCAACATACAATCCAACAGTCGTAGTTTCAACCGGCTCGATACCAGCAGATAAAGCTAAAATCAATTCACCAACAGCTTGGTGTGCAACAGCAAACGATACAAATCAATATTTTGAATACGACTTTGGTGGGATTAGAACGATAAGTGGATTTGCTATTCAAGGACATCCAGTTGACGTGAAATGGGTTACAACATTCAACGTGGATTACAAAGAACAGCCACATCATTCTTACACAACATACCAAGAAGGTGGAAGTAACAAGGTATTGTGAGAGGCAAATAAATCTGAAATCGTTGCATCAAGCTTTTCACTCTTTGAGAAAATAGCACTTTTTTAGGTTTGGTGATACTTTCATCGCAGAATTTGGAAGTGTGTTTTTTCGGATGATTCTTTGTAGTATTGTACATTTATAGGTAGCCAATAGCAACAAGCAAGACAATCACTTCAAATGAATATGTTGTCTCAATAGGAATTTACGGTAAACTTTAAGAGGATATCGGATACAGTTTCCTGCTTGGAAGACAGAACTACAAGTATTTTTCCAATCAAGCATTTAACATTCATGGTATGGAATTCTTTAGAATATAACTGGAGCTACACATAGTACAATTTGTTATGTCTGCGTATTGGCTGTAGGAACAGAGATAGAATGAGGACGTCAATCAACAGTTCACTTTTGATACAATCGAATATCGCTATTAATTTGTATATAAAATAATGTTTGATTGTTGTTTCAGACATTCGTAGGCTGCAAGACTCAGAATATCATTGTTTATCATTGGTTTTCAACAAATCTACAAATGAGATATCTGAGAGTAAAACCATTGACGTGGAACACAGAAATCTGTTTGAGATTGAATGTATATGGCTGCCCAAGTGATGGCAAGTATTTTCCTCATAGGTCCTCTCATGGAATGTTCATGTTTTTTTAATCTGATTTTATGTGCCTAAATATCCTAAGGAATGTTCAACAGTGCCATCGTAGTGTATGATGTTTATTTCCTTTGTAAGGAGTGTGATGCTAATGACGTCAATTCCAAAGGACAGGTTGCAAGAGTTTCTCAATCACCACTCAAAGTTTTTTATTTTGTACCTTTTGTGTCGTTTTTCCACATTTCTCATTGATTGTAGGTAGGTAACTAGTTTGTACTAGTAAATGGGCCATGGTAAGATAATGTCGAAATTATTTGATTTTTTAATGAATCTTTTAGATTGTTTCAGTGAAGTTGGAATATCCAACATCACGACTGCAGATGCATTGATTTCATCATCAACACATGTCTCATCAAGGGAAGCTCATAAAGGACGGTTAAACATGGAATCAGTTTGGGAAGCATGCCAGTTTGGAAATTGCTCTACGAAGGAATCAAATGGGACCCAACCATGGATTCAAGTCTGTTTGTCCTCAGTGCAAAGATTTACCTCGATCATTGTGCAAGGTCCGGGTAATTTCGATAATGTTGCAAAAGTAACTGAATTTTCATTGAAATTTGGCAGTGGAAGCTCTGGACCATTCAAAAGTTATAACATCGATGGTTCCTTGAAGGTAACATTTACTTCAGTAAAACTGATTACTCATTTTCAAGCGAGACTTTGAAATAAAGCATTGTACTCTGTAAAGTTATATTTGATATTTGACAAGTGATCTATATTGCAAATGATGTGGAAATATTTTGTTCGTCCCTGTACATTTTTTTATTATTTTTATTTTCTACACTACATCGTGGTTTTTCATTTTTTTAGAAGTTTTCAGTGTCCGGTGGACGTTATACCTCTTCTCAAATCGATCTACCAGTTGCGATTGTTTCAAAATGTATTAGACTGCAAGTGGAATCACAATCTCCAACAAATCAGAACGCAGGGCTTCGATGGGAACTTCTTGGATGCACTATAAGTAGGTATTTTAAACTAATTTTGGACATTAATTAGTAATATCTTGAGCATAGATAAAGTTGTGGAATCAAGTTTACACATTTGAAATTCAAGTTTCTAGTTAGTGTTTGCATGTAGATTGGTACATCCACTGGATAACTAACTAACACGGTGCTAGACGTGCTGTGCTAGACTTTCAGAAGCTAAGTGATTTGGTTTATGATTCGATTTGCTGATTTTTAGATTTGGCTCACTGATTTAGTGATTGATATACTAACCCATTAACTGGCTCATAATTGGGTTGAATTTTCGTTGAAATGAGCACGTTTTCGTATGTTTTTATTCGATCGTTTTATTTTCATATTGTATTGCTTTCCCATATGATTCCTCTCTTCCACTAAACAGTTCCACCTGTATCATATATAATTATCACACCTGCAAATGCGTCAACCGTGAAAGAAGGAGATGTTACATTAAGTTGCAATGCTAATGCTCTACCTGGTGCTGAAATGACATGGAAGAAAGGAACAGTTGCTTTAACAACCAGAGATGTTTACAAAGTTGAAACACCTACGTTTTCAATTGACAACACGACTTACAAAGCGACGATGACACTCAAGATAACAGCCAATACTTCATATGTTGTTTCATCATTTGAGACGTGTATTGTTACGGATTATTCACAGGGTTCAACTGAATGTAAGCAAAGTTATAAATGCACAGTTTCAAACGGTGGCGTAAGCAGTCCATCGATCAATACTACAAAAGAAGTTACAATCATTGGACTCCAAGGTGTGTTGGAATGAATGTTGCTGTTTCGTGGCAGTACTATTGTGTCCATCTTCTCTTTTTCCTAAAGCTTCACTGCTCCAAAGGATCCTCAGGCAAAGCTCAATAGTTTGAATAAGCGAAAATCTGTAGATCACTTGAGCAAGAAACACAAAAGTAAACTACTTCAGTTCAGCTCCTTTTGAGTATCTTATTCAATCATCCTTGTTGTTATTTAGCAAAATCTAAGTAAAACTCCCCTTAGATAATAACATGATGCACAAGTTGCTAGCTAAGCTGTTAGTTTATGTGCAAGTGTCTATTTTATTTTGATAAAGTTCTCGTCTTACATCTAGCTTTATTAAAATGTTGACGTGTTGATGATTGCAAGTGCACAGTAGAATCCTTCCCTCGAGATGAATCCGTTGTTGTTCAAGGAAATGAGTCTCTTCCTTGAAATAATTTTTCTATGCTTACAGCAAAGCCGTCAAAAATATCTGGTATATCTAATTCCTCCGTTACAAATACAAGCTTTTCACTCAGCTGGAATGCAGCAACACCAGCAGATTTTCCAATCAAGGATTATAAAGCTGTTCTCAAAAAGAAAGCAGACGTCAGTATAGTGAAGACAATTTCTAATTTAACATCAACAACAACAACATTCAATGGGCTCAAATCATTCACTGAATACATTGTAGAGGTCTCAGCTCAGTCTTCATTGGGTGTATTTTCAGATGTAACAACGCATGAAGTAAAAACAGATGAAGGAGGTATTTATGATATGTCTGTGATTATTGATATGAAAAGATGAAAGCGTATTAGACAATTTTTCAGTAAATGGTGAATAATTTGTCGATCAGAACGATGACAAAATATATATTCAAAACTTTCAGAAACTTGGAGACAGACAAGTTTCTAATAATGTTGAGCATGTTTTGTGGTCGCTCTGGTTATCAAATTGATTGTTAAGCTGCGCTTCCGTAGTGAATAGTTGACCCTGTGTGTGTGTGTGTGTGTGTGTGTGTGTGTGTGTGTGTGTGTGTGTGTGTGTGTGTGTGTGTGTGTATGTGTGTGTGTGTGTGTGTGTGTGTGTGTGTTTGCCAATCCTGATATTACAGAGTTGGTGTAATTATTTGATTGTTGGTTAATTGTCAGTTGATTCGATTGCCGACTGATTGTCGATCGAATCAATTTACTATGTATTTCTTTATTGATTTCAGTTGCTACCGCTCCACAGAATGTATCAGCTATTGCTATTTCAGCAACGAGTATCTTGCTCAAATGGAGACAACCAGCTTCGCTTAATGGCATCTTACATGACTACAAAATCAGATACAGACTTGCATTGGACGCTTACTATAGCAGCCCTATTAGCGCAGGCAGAAAGCTGAATTACACAATCATTGGTCTGAAACCATATTCTGTTTACGAATTAATGGTATGCCTTGCACGTGAACTGATTTTTCAAACTAGAGGTTATTCCGTTTATGAATTGAAGCTAAATCCTACAGTTATATTGTATTGTCACATTACAAGATTTTGTGTTATTCCCTGACAAAGTATTTGATAATACAGAATTACTATTGTATGAGACTTGTTACCATCTAGTCTGTTTAGCTTGAAATGACATTCGATGGTGTTCTTTGACTGATAACTGTTGCTTATTACGTCGTTTAGGTACAAGCAACAACGAGATATGGCAGTATACTCGGGATTATGAGCTACAACGTAACATGTAGAACACTAGAAGGAGGTAAATGTTCTAGCCTGCTCGTCAGGTGATTAATACATTATCTTATTATCATGGTCAGTGACCGAGGAGTGAATGATGAATAGAATAAGTTAGACAGAGAGTGTAGAGGAGAGTAATAGTGTGAGTGAGTGTGCAGGAAACTGAGAACTTCAGAAAGTAAACATTATGATTTGAATAGAGGAGTGAAAGATTGCATGAATGAATGAACGAATGAATGAATGAATGAGTGAGTAAATGAGTGAATGAATAAATGGATGAATGAATGAATAAATGAAGGAATGAATGAATGAATGAATGAATGATTGAATGAATTGATGAATGAGTGAATGAGTGGGTGAAAGAATAAGTTAGCAATTGTTTATCAATTAATTCGATGGACTACATTAACTTTGTGTTTGCTTGTTATTAATTTCAGCTGCCACCGGTCCACAGAATGTATCCGCCATTGCTATTTCAGCAACGATTATCTTACTCAAATGGAGACAGCCAGCTTCGTTTAATGGCATTTTGCATGACTACAGAATCAGATACAAACTAGCATTGGATGCTAACTATAGCAGCCCTATAAGTGTAGGAAGACAATTAAATTACACGATCAATGGTCTGAGACCGTATTCAGATTATGACTTGAAGGTAAGGCTTGCAGTTGTATAATATTGTTTGACTAGAGTACGCTAATTAACAAGGTGGACAAGTTTATGATCGAAAGTCTGTTTTATGTGACTCATTGTCATCTAGTTAGTTTAGCTTAACTTGAAGCTTGACGGCGTTGTTTGCTTGAAAAATGTCTCTTCTATCATCTTTTAGGTACAAGCAACTACAAGAAATGGCAATATACTAGGAATTCTGAGCTACAACGTAACATGTAGAACACTTGAGGGAGGTAGGTTGCTAGTAGAGATCCTAGTGAGCTGAAATGGCATAGTCCTGCAATAACGAGAAGTGTGAATGTGTGTGATGAATGGGAGATTGAGTTAGTAAGCGAGGTAGTAACCAAAAACATTTAAAACATAAAGAGTGCTTTTTAGAGATTGAAGAGTTAAGTGCATGAGTTTGTATACGCGTTTATTTGATCATTCCATCTATTTGACGAACAAACTAGCTAGCTAGCTAGCTAACTAACTAACTAACTAATTAACTAACTAACTACCTAACTAACTAACTAACTAACTAACTAACTAACTATCTAGCTAACTAGCTGAGAAACTATATACATGTTTCTTTTCTATTTCAGTTGCTACCGCTCCACAGAATGTTTCAGCTATTGCTATTTCAGCAAAGAGTATCTTGCTCACATGGAGACAACCAGCTTCGTTTAATGGCATTTTATATGACTACAGAATCATATACAAACTGGCAATGGATGCTAACTATAGCAGCCCTATAAGTGTAGGCAGACAGATGAATTACACAATTGTTGGCCTGAAACCGTATTCAGATTATGAATTGAAGGTAAGACTTTCATTTGAACTGTTTTGCCAAAATAGAAGATTATGTATCATTATCTGAACAGACAATGTAATGATTGAAGACATCTCTGTGTTGTTTGAGACTTCTTGTATTCCTATATAGTGTTTTCCTATGCAATATTTTGCCTGATATGAACTGTGAAGTCTTTGTCTGACCGAGTGCTGTTGATTGTCTTTTCGTGTAGGTACAAGCTACAACAAGAAATAGTACTATACTCGGAATTCTGAGCCATGATATAGCATGTAGAACGCTGGAAGGAGGTAGGCGTTTTAGCTTACTTGTCACATGAGCACAGATTACATTATCTTAGTAAATGGACGAGGAAGTAGTGAATGACGAGCAAAGCGACTTAGGCAGAGAGTGAGGGGAATGATAGAGTGATTGAATTAGTAAGAAGCTTAGAATGTGTGGAAATGAACATTATGTCTTGAATTAGGGAGCGAATGATTGTATGAATAAATGAATTAACTAATGAATGTATCAGTTGGTGATTGAATAAGTTAGGAATTGTTTGTCTATTAATTCAATCACAACTATGATTCGATAGACTAAATTAACTGTGTTTATGTGTTATTGTTTTCAGTTGCTACCGCTCCACAGAATGTGTCAGCCGTTGCTATTTCAGCTACGAGTATCTTACTCAAGTGGAGACAACCAGCTTCGTTTAATGGCATTTTGCATGACTACAGAATCAGATACAAGCTAGCACTCGATGCTAACTATAGCAGCCCAAAAAGTGTAGGCATGCAGATGAATTACACGATAATTGGTCTGAGACCATATTCTGATTATGAATTAAAGGTAAGAGTGTTACTTGAATTTTTTTGTCAAACTGCACAATTGTGCCTCAGTATCTGACAAACCACGTGATGATACACTGTTACTATTGTGTATGGCCCGTAGCTATAGTGTTCTAGTTTGTTTTAGCTGAAATATATATATTTTATATATATATATATATATATATATATATATATATATGTATATATATATATATATATATATATATATATATATATATATATATATATATATATATATATATATATATATATATATATATATATATATATATATATAGAGAGAGAGAGAGAGAGAGAGAGAGAGAGAATTCAAAATTATACTTTCTTCTGTTGTAAACGTTTCGATATATTATCTTCATCAGTACTAACATTACAATGATACGGGGCCTACTTAAATTTCCTACATAACAATGGGGTGACAATAGGTGTTAACCAAGGGGATCCTGCTTATTAACAATTGTTCCAGTGGTAGAGCGTAATTAAGGGGAGGGCCAAAGCTGTGAAGAAAGAAACAATAGAGTGACAAGGTGTAGACAAAGGCCATACAAGAAGTGTAAATTGAACCCTAGACAAAGAAATAGGTGGGAAATACTGGAGAGTTGAAAACAATAGGCAGACACTACTAAGAAACCAGACATTCTAAAAGAGAAGTTAAGAGTCTACAAATCTGACGTTAAGTCCTTCTGGTGCAAAACTACCTAGCTTAAACTGCCAAAACCCTTCTCTATGTCACTCTATTGTTTCTTTCTTCACAGCTTTGGCCCTCCCCTTAATTACGCTCTACCACTGGAACAATTGTTAATAAGCAGGATCCCCTTGGTTAACACCTATTGTCACCCCATTGTTATGTAGGAAATTTAAGTAGGCCCCGTATCATTGTAATATTAGTACTGATGAAGATAATATATCGAAACGTTTACAACAGAAGAAAGTATAATTTTGAATTCTCTATGTTTTATTTATATACTAAGTTAGTGCGGTTTTGACTTATTATATTATTATATATATATATATATAT
Organism: Mastigias papua; assembly: GCA_964019165.1. Taxonomy (NCBI): domain Eukaryota; kingdom Metazoa; phylum Cnidaria; class Scyphozoa; order Rhizostomeae; family Mastigiidae; genus Mastigias; species Mastigias papua. Next base: position 13,621,765 of record OZ025279.1, on the reverse strand, counting down.
ATATATATATATTTATATATATATATATATATATATATATATATATATATATATATATATATATATATATATATATATATATATATATATATATATATGTCTATTTATATATATATATATATATATATATATATATATATATATATATATATATATATATATATATATATATATATATATATATGTGTGTGTGTGTGCATATATATATATAAATGCATTATATATATATGTGTATATATATATGCATGATATATGTATGATATACGTGTATGTCATACATATATCATACATACATATATCATACACACACACACACACACACACACACACACATATATATATATATATATATATATATATATATATATATATATATATATATATATATATATATATATATATATATATATATATATATATATATATATATATATATATATATATATATATATATATATATATATATGTATGTATATCAATATGTAGGACTTTTACCTTATGTTTTCAATTACCTTGTTTGCTTACTGTTTATAAACTTTTGGTGTTCACTGAAGCATGATTTTGATATTTGTTTCGCTAAGGGACTTTTTTACCTTCTATCCAGGGACTCACTTAGCATGTGAATTTTAATCGTGTTTTTCGACTGATAGCTGTTGCCTATCGTTCGTGTAGGTGCAAACAACAACGAGCAATGGTAGTATACTCGGAATTGTGAGCTATACCGTAACATGTAGAACACAGGAAGGAGGTAGGTGCTTTAGCCTGTTCTTCAGGGAAATTACAGATTACATTTTCTTAGCGAGTTAGCGAGGAAATGACTGATAAATATAACGAGTTAGACAGCATGAGGAGGGGAGTGATGGAATGGGTGAACGTTGCAGGAAGCGTAGAATTTGAGGAAGTGAACATTATGTGTTAAATTAAGGAGTGAATGACTGTTTTGAATGAATGAATGAATGAATAAATGAGTGAATTAATGAATGAGTAAAGAATATGAATTGCTTGTATCTTATGGACTAAGTTAACTTTGTGCTTGTTTGTTATTGATTTCAGTTGCTACCGCTCCACAGAATGTGTCAGCTACTGCTATTTCAGCAACGAGTATCTTACTCAAATGGAGACAGCCAGCTTCGCTTAATGGCATCTTACATGACTACAAAATCAGATACAAACTAGTATTGGATGCTAACTATACCAGCCCTATAAGTATAGGAAGACAGTTGAATTACACATTCATTGGTCTGAGACCGTATTCTGATTATGAATTGCAGGTAAAACTTGGATTTAAATTGTTTTTGTCACACTGCTTTTGTTTTTGCAAGATTGTTTGTACCAGTATCTAATTTAGCAAGTTGATAATACATGGTGTATGCTGCATGAGGTTCATTTTTATCTGGCAAGTTTGGCTTGACATGAAATACGGTGGCGTGCTTTGACTGATGACTGATGCTAAATTTTATCTTGTAGGTACAAGCAACGACGGGATATGGCAGTATACTTGGAATTATGAGCTACAACGTAACATGTAGAACACTGGAAGGAGGTAGGTGTTTTGCTCGCTGTCGAGGTGCTTACAATTTACATTCTGTTAGTGAGTGAGCAAGGAAACTGATGAATTAAACGAGTTAGGTGGAGAGCGAGGAAGAGAGTGACAGAGTAAGAAAGTGAGTGAGTGAGTAGGAGACATAGAATTTGAAGAAGTGAACACTATATTTGGATGCAGGAGTGAATGATTCCATGAATGATTGGATGAATAAATGGATGAATAAATTCATGAATTAGTGTGTGAGCAAATGAATCAATGAATCAATTAATCAATGAATCAATGAATGAATTATTAATGAGTGAATGAATGAATGAGTGAACGAACTAGCAATTGCTAGTCTATTACTTCGATATAGCTACATTGTTTCTTTTCTATTTCAGCTGCTACCGCTCCACAGAATGTATCCGCCATTGCTATTTCAGCAACGAGTATCTTGCTCAAATGGAGACAACCAGCTTCGTTTAATGGCATTTTACATGACTACAGAATCAGATACAAACTAGCATTGGATGCTAACTATAGCAGACCGATAAGTGTAGGAAGACAGTTGAATTACACAATCATTGATCTGAGACCATATTCCAATTATGAATTGAAGGTAAATCTTGCAGCTATGTTGCTTTATCATATTAAAAGATTGTGTATCATTGCCCTGATGAAGTAATTGATAATACACAATGATTATTGTACAAGACTTATTGTCACTTGGCCTGTTCGGCTTAAAATGGCATTTGCTACCTTGACTGATGACTGTCATATGTGTCGTTTAGGCACAAGCAACTACGAAGAATGGTAGTATACTTGGGATTTTGAGCTATAAAGTAACATGCAGAACATTAGAAGGAGGTAAGTGTTTGATGATACTCTTAAAGTGAATATATACTACATTATCATAGTGAATGAGGAAGAGAATGGTGAATCAAAGTAGGCAACGAGTGAGCAGGAGGGTAAGAAAGTGAAGGAATCAGTAGGGGACGCGATTGCTTGAATAAGTGAAAGAATGAGTGAATGGATAACTGGATGGATGAATGGGTGAATGAACGAGTTAGGAGTTGTTTGCCTATGTAATTAGATGGAATAAATTAACTGTTTGCTTTTACTAATTTTAGCTGCTACTGCCCCACAGAATGTGTCAGCCGTTGCTATTTCAGCTACGAGTATCCTGCTCAGATGGAGACAGCCAGCTTCGTTTAATGGCATTTTGCATGACTACAGAATCAGATACAAACTAGCATTGGATGCTAACTATAGCAGCCCTATAAGTGTAGGAAGACAATTAAATTACACGATCAATGGTCTGAGACCGTATTCAGATTATGACTTGAAGGTAAGGCTTGCAGTTGTATAATATTGTTTGACTAGAGTACGCTAATTAACAAGGTGGACAAGTTTATGATCGAAAGTCTGTTTTATGTGACTCATTGTCATCTAGTTAGTTTAGCTTAACTTGAAGCTTGACGGCGTTGTTTGCTTGAAAAATGTCTCTTCTATCATCTTTTAGGTACAAGCAACTACAAGAAATGGCAATATACTAGGAATTCTGAGCTACAACGTAACATGTAGAACACTTGAGGGAGGTAGGTTGCTAGTAGAGATCCTAGTGAGCTGAAATGGCATAGTCCTGCAATAACGAGAAGTGTGAATGTGTGTGATGAATGGGAGATTGAGTTAGTAAGCGAGGTAGTAACCAAAAACATTTAAAACATAAAGAGTGCTTTTTAGAGATTGAAGAGTTAAGTGCATGAGTTTGTATACGCGTTTATTTGATCATTCCATCTATTTGACGAACAAACTAGCTAGCTAGCTAGCTAACTAACTAACTAACTAATTAACTAACTAACTACCTAACTAACTAACTAACTAACTAACTAACTAACTATCTAGCTAACTAGCTGAGAAACTATATACATGTTTCTTTTCTATTTCAGTTGCTACCGCTCCACAGAATGTTTCAGCTATTGCTATTTCAGCAACGAGTATCTTGCTCAAATGGAGACAACCAGCTTCGTTTAATGGCGTTTTACATGACTACATAATCAGATGCAAACTAACATTGGATGCTAACTATAGCAGCCCTATAAGTGTAGGCAGACACATGAATTACACAGTCATTGGTCTGAGACCGTATTCTGATTATGAATTGCAGGTAAAACTTGGATTTAAATTGTTTTTGTCACACTGCAAGATTGTTTGTACCTGTATCTAATTTAGCAAGTTGATAATACATGGTGTATGCTGCATGAGGTTCATTTTTATCTAGCAAGTTTGGCTTGACATGAAATACGGTGGCGTGCTTTGACTGATGACTGATGCTAAATCTCATCTTGAAGGTACAAGCAACGACGGGATATGGCAGTATACTTGGAATTATGAGCTACAACGTAACATGTAGAACACTGGAAGGAGGTAGGTGTTTTACCCGCTGTTCAGGTGCTTACGTTTTGCATTTTGTTAGTGAGTGAGCGACGGAGACTGATGAATAATACGAGTTAGATGGAGAGCGAGGAAGAGAGTGACAGAGTAAGAAAGTGAGTGAGTGAGTAGGAGACATAGAATTTGAAGAAGTGACCACTATATTTGGATGCAGGAGTGAATGATTCCATGAATGATTGGATCAAGGAATGCATGAATTAGTGTGTGAGCAAATGAATCAATGAATCAATTAATCAATGAATCAATGAATGAATTATTAAACAAATGAGTGAACGAGTGAATGAGTGAATGACCTAGCAGTTGCTAGTCAATTACCTCGATGGACTAAGTAACTATATAGCTACATGTTTATTTTCTATTTCAGCTGCTACCGCTCCAAGGAATGTGTCAGTTATTGCTATTTCAGCAACGAGTATCCAGCTCAAATGGAGACAGCCAGCATTGTTTAATGGCATCTTACATGACTACAGAATCAGATACAAACTAGCATTGGATACTTACTATAGCAGCCCTATAAGTGTAGGCAGACAGTTGAATTACACAATCGTCGGCCTGAAATCGTATTCTGATTATGAATTGAAAGTAAGGCTTGGATTTTATTTTTTTGTTAAATTAGAATATTGTATATGAATGTCTTATAGAGTAAATTGATATGTAGGGATTGTTACATTATCTAACAGGAGAAATTGAAGATACACAGATACCGTATGAGACTCATTGTCACCATGGTACTATATGTGTGATTGGGGCCTTTCCATTGCATTATTAGAGCTTTGAATCTTTCCAGCTGTTTTCCTGATAGCTATATATATTCGATTTAATTAATTTCTGTATCTAGGAATAGCGGTAATTTCTATTTTAGTTATTAATAATTTTTACACTGACCTTTATTCGGTGTTGCATGGTGACTGAACTTTTCTAAAGCAAATAAATAGATACATCAAAGTTACATTATTCACAGAAAGGTATGTATTGTAAAGGCACTAGTATGTGACATTCGTCCTCATATAACTTTGCTTTGTAATGATGTCATTTGCTCCTCTCTTCCAGGTACAAGCAACAACAAACCAAGGCCACACACTCGGAGTTGTTAGCCAAAAAGTTGCGTGTAAAACACTGCACAGAGGTTGACATTGCATATATTGAAATTTAGTTGCGCTGATGTGCATTTAAATCGTTCCTCTAATCAATTAAAAAAATCGTTCTGTTTGATATCAGTAGCTGCAGCTTCTAGGAATGTTCCAGCCACTGATATTTCAGCAGCCAATATGGTATTAAAGCCACGTATGCTTAGTTATATTTTGTTAAACGTTTTAGTTGTACCAAGGCCGTCATTGAGCATCGTGTCATCTTCCTCGAGTAGAAGTATAAAGGTATCTCTCGCTGGGATGTCGAAGAATATCAGGTACAGTTCATTTTTGCATTGTAAGCTCTTACAGGAAAATCTCTCATGGCAAGATATGTGGCTGTTTAAAACAACCAATCGTCAAATTCACTCGAATTGTGAACAGGCCTTTAACTTGTCGATCTCATAAAGAAGAATATGGAAAAGTGATTTATTATAAAATTTTGGTGAGCTTATCCTTCTCCCACTAATTCCACACGTCCATCGTCTGAAATGTGCACTAAGCCTCTATGCTAGTATACAATAAGCAGTTTGAAGTTATTTCATCATTTTAGAGATGAAATTTTTTATTATTTTAGTTGGTATCGTCTGTTCTTCACGGCTGACAACGTAAAAGACTGCTTACAAGCCTTGCAGAATAGTTTTACTGAGAATATAAATCCTTCGAGATTACCGTTGATGCTTGAATTGAAGCCTGGAATCAAAGCCATTCAAGGCACAAAGTTGGAGATGGGAACATTGGGAAATTATACCATTTGTTACCAAGCAATCGTTCAAGACAAGGTTGGTATTGGTAATAATTTAGACAAGAACATGAGGGCCCGATGAGATATTATAGAATGTTATAAACTAATACAATATATGTTGTTTTATACTATATTATGTTGTAGATTAGCTCACATGGCACTGTTTTGCCGCCTAATAAGGAAGTATGTGTCACTTTGTTGCACCTGCTAGACAGTGAAATGAATCAATCTGTAGAAACGTATTGTTATTTATACAATATATGTGATACTATACTACAATATATTACTTAATTCTATTTCATGTTATATTTTACAACATTGGGCATTATATGATATGATGTTATGTTATGTTATATAATATTATAGTTTATTGTATGCTATCATATTTAATTATGGTATGTTGTATTTTATCATATTACATTATATTACTCCTTGTTAAACTATATTATATCATGTTGCATTATATAATTATATCGCATTATGTTATTATAGTACACTATATTATGCTATGTTATTTTGTATCATATTATAAACCAGTCACTTAAAAATTGATGTCCTTAGAGGCATGAAGACGAATATGCATGACAATAACTCATTAAAGAGCTTCACTATCGTACGACCAAGCGGAAGCTTTCTACTTTTTCTTACAGGTGCTTTTTCATCCGATATTTGTCAGAGTATGAAACGTAGGATAATGACTGGGATGTGAGTGTGTACCTATTGGGCAAGCAATTTAGCCAATCGGACGCATTATTCCTTTTGTAACGTGGATTCGTCTTCCTTTAGGTGTATATTTCGGTTAATTTTGCGGTAGCTATCCGACTTTTCATAGTCTGATGACTGTCAGATGAAGAAAGCACTTTCAGTAGCCTAAAGAATCTTTTCACTTTATCATGCGATAGTGAAATTATGCAGTGTTAACCGAACATTCATTAAAGAGCATTATTTTGGATCGATATTACGTTTGCATCTCTATGCATATAATAATCATAGATAGGATGTTTGACTGAATTTTACTATTTACTATTTTGTCATGTAGTGTGTACAATTTTAATAGCTCTATCACTTTCTAACTGCATATTTAGCATTTTGATTTTTCTACATTTTAGGGTACAATTCTGTCAAGCGATTTTGCAAAATTGACAATCGGTATGCTGTCTGTGTGGACACTTTAGTCGTCTTTGTACTCAACAAGTGTATGACATTATTTTTTAGATGAAAATTGCCTCATATATTTAACGAAATAGATTGATTAGCTGCTCTTTCATTTAATCAATGTTCAGATCGAGGAATGAATAGATGGTTCTAGGTCTCTTTAGTAGTTTGCGGTAATAGTTGTGCTACAAAGTTAGTTCATGCCTAGAACTAGGAATGCATACTTGGACTTAGCGGTTGCTTCATACCTGGTGTAACATATATTCGGTTATACATCGTGTATATATTCATATGTATCAGTGAGAAAATGACTATTCCAAACTCATTTAGTTCCTTTTCAAATATTTTTGAGTACTTCTGCTTCATTAGAGAAGGCATTTCCTAGTTCTTTTGTCTATGCATTTGATTAGATCTAGGCACTGTATTTTAGAGAGGAAATCATTGCAAGTCATGGATTCTCTGGTGTGTCAATCAGATATTACTATCAATTCGTTTACTATTCCATTGGCAAAGGGACCAGCTAACACAATGTATGTATGTGTAAATCATCCAGCTTTTCATAAGCAAATTTTTGTACCGACCGTTGTATCAATGCTGACTCAATTGCATGAAGTTGCTGTCTACGTCCTTAATAAGATAAGACTAGAATCATGACACAACCATAGAACAACAATATGTTTAAGTCATAGTTTTTTTTGAGTTTTTGATAGTAAATATTTATGCATCTTAAAGTCCGATATGTTAATAAAATTTAAACAAACCAAATTAGATGAAATATGATATGAAGTTCATCCAATGATTTAGCCATGTAAATATGCTACATTTTTCAGGTTATACCACATCATAGTAATGGAAGGCAACATATCAATGAAGTCTGCTGCCGAATGGCTGCCTAGTGAATTAGGCCCATACGACGCATCTACTTATACAGCTGGAAAACCATACATAACGGCAGTTTTATCTTCATATGTATCAAAAATATCAGTTGGAGATGGAAAGGAATACAGCTCATCGACAAGACAAAGACGGAACGTTGGTGCTACGATTTACAAGAATGCCCCTTTGAAGGATAACACTGAATATCTCATTTTCCAAAGAGCTTATGTCTCACAGGTAGTTATGAGCTAAATGAACTTTCTCCACCATGTTATGTTTAGCCTTCATTACGTCATAGCTTATTTCTGGACTTTTGTGTCATAGAAAAACTGATGCTAGTGAACTTTGTTAATTTTTTAGCATGTTTTCTACTCATCACCCTGGCAAGGACCCGTGAAAACCAGTTAGTTTTCATTATATTTTCTTGTGTTTTTATAAGAAGTAATGTGTTAGTCAGGTATTGTATGAAAGCCATTGCTTGACTTCTTTTGCATTTTGTCAGATTTTCACTCTTTTACCAATCGTAGTACCTTTTTGCCTTCATAAAGTTTGGAGAAATACTTCCGGTTGACACTATTCATGTTCAAAGTTGAAGCAAACTTCGCTTAAGCTCTGAAGTCAATTTTGTTGCAAGAAATGAGAAATGAGATAATTGTTTGTTTGTTTATTACTAACAGTAACTCATGACTGCAATCCATTCGATCTTTGTCCTATGCTGAATATAGGCAGTTTAGTAATTTAATTTTACTCTTTATCTAGGTGCTGCCCAATCAAGTTCACAGGAAAATGAAGGAGGTTTAAGCACTGGAACAATAGTAGGAATTGGCATAGCTGGTTTCATTGCGATAATGCTAATCGATGTTATAATCATTATGACCATAGCTCGACTCTTGAGGTTATTATGATATAGTTACTTCTTCAGTAATTTGCATATATCGCTTTTAAAGATTTTTTCTGTAATTTGATACTATTACCATTAGCATACATAAAGATTCTTTAGTATTCCGTAACTGATATCACTTTCCTTACGTGTTGTTATGCAGTAGTTTTAGTTCAGTTAGTTGAAATGTAAACATTTAGAATGGAGCAAAACTTATGTCATTTTTCGCCTATTTGAATTGACAATAAATATTTCAGTACCAAACTTTGCAAGTTGACGATGTAAATTTTATGTTTTGATCTTGCCATGTTGGTAGTCTTCAGTTTTTTAAGATGCAGGTAATTTAACAATTAAGTTTTATAACTGCAAGCTTCTTTTAGCTAATAATAAACCTAAGATGTCTATTTTACTTTGCTGTACCAATTTCTTTACTTTGATCATCTACTATGTTGCTTTAATAGGAGACGACAATTAAATAAATGCGGCAATTGCTCAATACCGATGAAGAGTCTAGATGAGCACCAGGTCTCCACGAGAAATGATGGTTTCAGTGATGATGGCAGTACCCCATTAACAGTAATTATTGAAAATCTACCTAATACGACACCAACTAGTCTGTATGAAGAAATTGATGATAGACAACACACTTATGAGGCACTTTTTGAACGAGATAAGTACACCTCGTATCAAAACATCACGAAGTATCCAAGTTCTCATCATGTTCAACACAAATCTGTAAGTGTGCTTTCATTCTTCACTCTGTTTCTATGGTTATAACATGCGAACATTATTATCATAATTATCATGCTTGCAATCATCGTAATCATCCTAGTCAAAATGAGCTGGTGTAAAAAATTTTTAGTCGTTAGTCCATAGCATGCATGTACTCAATTATGAAATATCTTCAGAAGTATTGTCATCAGTATTTTTCAAATGCTTGAGATGAACATTGATTGATCACAGCATCATTGTTATGACGGCCCTCACCACTGTATCATGTATTGTGTTATAAAGTCATCACTGCCAGAATTATCATTATCATTGTAGTCAAAGCTGGTTTGATTATCATCGCACGTCTTCAATTCCACTGTCCAAAACTGCTTAATTGCAAGACAGTGTTTAATTATCTGATCTTGGTAGTTTTGACAGAGACAAACAAAAGTAACATTAAAGCAGTTTATTTCCCAGTATTTTCTAGCTTGTTGATGTTTATTCAGTCTTACTATTGTTGACTTAGTTATATTTTATGACATTGCTATTGATGAGTTTTAAAATATTGCCAAATATTATGTTTCAGACGCATGAACCTGCTACACAAGAAGCACATTGCAGCAAAATATCTTCTGGTCTCACTGGAATTAATGAACACAAGAACAGAAGATTAAGTTTGGTGGCTGGTAGATAATTTTACATGTCACTTAAAAATGCTTTTTTTCGTCTAATCTATAATGACTTGAAATAGTCTGATATAGCATAGAAAATGGTGTCTTTTCTGCTATGTATGCATAAAAACGTATAAATAAATATGTATATATATAAATAAATAAATAAATAAATATATATATACATCAGTAATGATGAAGGCTTGTGCCGAAACGTTTGAAATTGCGTAATTTTATTTCTTGAATACTATATATATATATATATATATATATATATATATATATATATATATATATATATATATATATATATATATATATATATATATATATATATATATATATATATATATATATATATATATATATATATATATATATATATATATATATATAATATATATATATACATATATGTCTGTATGTATGTATGTATGTATTGCTTGCTTAATAATAATAATATAATAATAATAATAATGATGCATATTTATACAGGATAGGCCTTTTTCAGTACATGTAAAGTACTGCTATCAATAAGGGTCCTGTTTAAAGAAACCTCTGACAACGTAAAATTTTAAAAACTAAGATATTACATGATTTTCATATAAAACTTAGAGTATCTATCTTCCTTTTAAAGTTTACAAAATAAGGTTCCTTCATAAGGTTGGTTGGCAATCCATTAAAAATCATTGCTCCTTGAAAGGCAAATGTTTTTCTTCCAGATTCTGTTTTAACTTTTGGTAACACAAGACGCGAGTCGTTTCCTCGTGTGTACTTGCCATGATCAAATCGTACAAACATGTTTCGCAGTGGTGGAGGGCAAGAGTCATTTAATGATTTAAACACATCGATCGAGACTCGTTTTTTCCGGATATGATCCAATGTTTCCATCTTGAGGAGCTTTGTCTTAGTAGGAGCTATGATCTTATGGGCTCTGTCTTGGATTGACTGCAACTTTTTCTTGGCACTTTCACCTACGCATAGGTAAACTGGATAGCAATAGAGTAGCACAGGCCTTATCATAGCACTATATATTTTCTCTGCAACAAGTGGAGAGATGTTGGGACGAATTCGTTGCAGTAGTTTTACCCGATTTAAGGCCCGCTTGTAGATCTTATCAATTTGCATACTCATTGTTAGGTGATCATCAAGGGTGATTCCCAAATATTCGTAGCTCGTAGTTTGGTTTATCGGAGTGCCATGCAAAGAGACATTGCACGGCGGTTGTTTCGCTAGCTTTTGACTTGTACCATAAACGACAAGTTCAGTTTTACCTTTTTTGAGATTCAGTATTAGATTGTTGTTCGTAAACCATTTACCAACTAAGTTTGCCTCATGATTGAGGACTATTTCAACAGCCGCTACTGATCTTTCCGAGAAGAATATTACTGAGTCATCTGCATACATAAGAATTTTGCATTTGTCCAATACCAAGTGAACATCGTTGATTAAAATGATGAATAGGAGTGGTCCAAGGATTGATCCTTGAGGTACCCCATAAGTCATTTGTTCAGGTTGTGATGTTGATTGATCGTAGCAAACAAACTGCTTTCTGTTGAATAAATAATCTTCAAACCAGGCAAGCTCTGTATTTTGTATGCCATAGCATCTTAACTTATCAAGCAGTGTTCCATGATGGACGGTATCGAAAGCTTTGCGCAAGTCCATAAACAATGCGCCTGTGCAGCGGCTCTGTTCCATATTATTTCGGATGTGCTCAGTGAAAAGAGTTACTGCATGCTGCGTTGATCGTTTTCCTCTAAACCCGAATTGGCTGCAAGATAGAAGGTTGTTACGTTCTAGGTAATCTGAGAGTTGTTGGTGTACAAGTTTTTCTAGCACTTTAGCTAGGACGTTTAATACAGAAATAGGTCTGTAGTTATCAAAGTTGGACTTTTCACCTGATTTGTGAATCGGAGTCAGTCTTGCGGATTTCTCGCTGCTCGGAAATGATCCTGATCGTAGACTATGATTTACTAGAAAATATAAAATTGCCGCTATTTGTTCACCACCATCTCTTATCAGTTGTGCAGGCAGATTATCTGGGCCAGCCGACTTGGAAACCTTTATTGATCTTAAGGCTGACGCTATCTCATTCAGTTCTATAGTTCTGAACTTGAATATATTGCATTTTGGGTTAATTTGTGCAGAGATCGGTTTACCGTTTAAAAATTGCCAAGTTTTACTATTTAACATAGAGGCATCTCTTTGAAGGGAAGACCCAATGTTGGTGAAAAAGGAACAGAATCCATTTGATATCTTCTTTTTATCAGACACAAGTTCACCTTCAACATGGAACACACTAGATGTTGGGCTTTTCTTATTTGAAGGATAAGATCGCTTAATTTGTTTCCAGAAGTCTTTCGGCTTCTGTATGTTGTCTCGGAACATCATGCGGCAGCTATTGGCTTTGCTTTGCCGGATCTCTTTCGTTACCGCATTACGTAGTCTTTTGTAAGTTGACCACTCACGTTCACTGCCACTCTGCCTTGCTTTCCTTAGATGGTAATCCCTCTCGTGCATTTTGTCTTTTATTTCTTTGGTTAACCATGTGCAGCTACGCCCTCGTTTACGTCTTTCAACAAAGGGGGCGTGGCGATCAATCACAGCCGTTAACTTTTGCTTGAATAAGTTCCAGCCGTCGTTTATTCTTTCGTTGATTCCTCCAGCCTGGAGGACCTCTACCCAGTCAATTTTCTGTAAGTCATCTTTGAAAGCTTCTTTATTGTATTTTGAAAAATCTCGCATTAAAATTGTTTTGGGGGGAAACTTTCGCACGTGCATTTTTCTAACAATTCCTGAGAGATCATGATCACTAAATGAGTTTGCATGGACAATAGAGTTGCAAATCTTAGTTTTATCGGTAGTTGCAATTATGTCGATCAGTGTTGATCTGTGGATCTCATTAGAGACACATTGATGGTTTTGAAGCTCTATGTGAAGATACGATTTGTTGCAATCTTTCACGTTGTGTGTTGTTACCTTAAATCTCCGAGGTGCAAGAGTACTTTATATCTCTTCAGAGATAATAAGTTAAAATTTGAACATAACCTGGTTCTTCTTTTAGATGATGCTCATCGAGTCATTTTGCGTGACTCTTTGTATGATAACGTCAGTAATTCGGATTACATAAATGCCATATATGTAGAGGTAATTGATCATCAATACCATTCTTGTAAATCTCTTGTTGACGGATGACAAGTAACAGAACGATGACATTGGCAAAAGTTCGAATTGAGATTCATTTTTTTGACTCAAATATATTCACATTTTCCTTCGATCAGATACAGACAATCACTAGTCGTGTGCTCTCATCATTCTTTTGACATTCTACTTTTCCTGTATAAAGATTGCAATCCTGTGAATCGATGTGAATTGTTTAATAATCTATTGATAGCTATCAGTTAGACATTAATATTTTATTGTCTCTTGATTCAGGGTAATAACCGTAAACATGAGTACATCGCAACACAACATCCTTTGCAAGACACAATCAATGATTTCTGGAAAATGATTCACCAAGAACGCGTACAAACTGTGGTATTATTAAACGAGGTGAAAGAAGGAAATTTGGTATGAAAGCTCAATCCCTCCTCTGTATTATGTTATTCTAAGTAATATGAATTTTATAGTGTACTGTAATATGAGAGATATGAATATTGTAAGTTATATTTATGTATATTGTTATTTGCATATCATATTTATATCATTTTTATATCATTAAGATATCTATATTTATGGATCCCTTATCTGTAGTTAGTTGTTCAGAAGATCTGATTAGGCATCAGGCATTATTACTGAACATTTAGATGGTTGATTTTGAATTAACAGACCGATCAATAGTTATAATGTACTTAAATGCAAAGAAATTAGCGCATTACATGAACAACTCCCTTGAGATATAATTACTGTATTATCTATGCACGCGCAGATTATCGTTTTGTTAACCCTGTTGACAGAAGAAAGTTTGGTAGGGATGCTCAGGTCCTTATCTTAATTCTGTTATGTTAAAAAGATACAAGTTTTGAAATTTGATATAATAGGAGAGTTGAGACTTTTCATATGTTCTATCTATATATTTTATGTTATATTCGTATTTATGTTATGTTGTATGAGTCCGTTGACCTATGAGTATTTATTTGAATTGACTTATTACAATTGAATTGGGTAACTCGTATTACTACTTGAAATTTCGATGACTGAGTCAAGAATTGTGAACTAGTGAATAGTTACGATGTAGTTAAATATAAATAACCGTAAGAATACAAAACTCCCTGAGGTATAATTATAATCTATGTTTATTTATATCAGGCTTTGCCTCTCTTCTGGCCAAAAGTAGCGAAGCGTGCGTGTTATGGAGAAATAGTTGTTAAAGCTGAATATGAGGCAAGCTCTGCAGGATCGATTGAAAGAAAGTTTACAATCACACATGCAAAGGTAACAGGGTCATTGGTATGATTTAAGTGATCGCATAATCAACCGTGTAATAAATCGTCGTTTCACATCGATGACGAAAGGAAAAATGATTATAATTGAAGCTTATGCCAACGATGATACTGTCGAAAATGACAACAATGATGATTATGATGATGATGTTGATTATGATGATGATAGTGGTGATGGTGATGAAATGGTTAATGATTAAGATGATTGGCTTAGGATATTGATGATTTTGCTGATAATGATTACGATGAAGTTGATGATAATGATGATAATGGTGATGATGTTGATGATAGTAGTATTCATGATGATAGTGATGATGAGGATGAAGATGATGATGTCAAGGATGATATTTCTTTAGAAAGCTGGCATAATTTATATCTTAAACTAAATCTCCTTATATGGAATTTCAGCAAATTGACTTGATTTCTTGCCTCAGTCTTCAAAAGAGATCCACGAGGTGAAGATGTTCCATTTTGAAGACTGGCCTGATAATGGTTTCCCAAGGGATAACAATAAATTGCTACAACTGATAAACAAGATTGAAGATTGCAAACAAAAAGGGAGCAGACAGCCACCAATTGTGGTTATGTGCAGGTACATCCAAGATAGGGTTTGTCGTTACTTTTTGTATCTCAAAGAACTAATGGATCCTCTGATATTCAATTAACTTCATTTTGGTAGTTGAGATTATATTGTAGAGCATTGGTGGTTTGGTATCAATATTAGTACTGTTTGTGAATACGTTAAAGAGGCATTCTACCGATGATTTCAAAATATTGCAGCTCTTAAGTCAAATGCATAGTAGGCATTGCATACCGATAGTATAATCTTTATAAATGTACCTGGATGACATCACTTCGTTGACAACGAGCTTGGTACCCAAGATTTGCCATGATGATCGTATACTGCAAGTACACTTAGATATATGTTCCACATTTGCTCAACCTTCTGTTCTAAGCATTAATTTAATCTGATATTTATCTTAAACCTCTAAGAACCGTGCTTATTCAAGCTGCATGGTAACTATTGACTTCATTTCAATGAAGCATGGAATCTTTCAAAATGTATATTATGTATTCTGTCGCTCTAAGATCAACTGATCTCTGCCCATCAAAATTTCAGGGATGGTGGCAGTCGCACGGGAGCTTTCCTTGCAATCTCTATAACTATCAGTCGGTTTAAAACAACACAAGTCATTGATGTTTTTGAAACTGTCCAGAAACTGAGATCTATTCGACCACAGTTTATGGAGAACATTGTAAATATAATTTTTTATGTGTATGCTATCTCCTTTTCCTGGCCTAAGTCCTTAGCTGCCCAATTGGAGTTTACGCCCACTCGCAATCCAAACCATTTTAGGAAATTTCATATGTATATGTCACAAGTTCCGTACGGTACGTAATTGATGTACTGCAATTTTGTCATGATGTCATTACCAAATACTGCTACTGAATTTTTAGTGTTATCATTGTAGGCTCGTAATAACCTTTTGGTGTTTTAATTTAAATATTTCTATCCTTCAGATTTCAGAATTTTTAAACAGATGTTATTCAGAGCAATGACTATAAGAATTTAGTTAGACTTTATGATTTTAAAATCTCGTTTGAAGCAGGTATTACAACTAACTAACCTGTTGGCCTTATTTGATGCTTTGCACTTTCAACAAACTTTTTAGAGTAGCAACAGAGAATGATATATCATTTCATTCATGTTTTCAGTCTGAAGTTCTTTAATGCAATCCAACATTAAATACTGCTACACATTCATTTTTCAGAATATGTGCGAATTTTGCTACAACATTTGCAAAAACTTTGCTGATGCTTCATAATGGAGGTATATAATAACAGACATACAGTGTAATCATGAACGATGTGTATCAGTGATCAGTTTGCTTTTAGGCATCTGCCTTATAGCATTAATAATGATTAATTTTGTATTCATTGCTTGTCCTGCCAGAACTAAAAGAATCTCATCACTACCATAGTCAAACAATATTAGAACCAGCAATATGTTACATATATATATATATATATAAATATATATATATATATATATATATATATATATATATATATATATATATATATATATGTTTGTATGTATTTATGTATATTTAATTATTTATTTATATGTTTTTATGCTTGTAGTTACTAACGTTCAAAGTCCAAATCATAAACTAAGGGATGGTAGTTGTAGGATAGCTTTGATTTAATGTTTAAGATGATTGATACAAAATGATAGGCTCTTACATAAAGAAGAATCATTTTTAAATTAATAATTTTTTATTTCCCATTTTGTTAAAGGACTTATTGGAAGTAATAAGTACCCTAGAAACGTTGATATTTGAAGACTTTTTCAAACTGATTTTTAGTTGTCACATTATATTTTCGATTTAGCTCATATATATCTTTATTTTTAAAACGTTTTTGTATCATCTTTCTTTACTCTGTTGTAATAGTAGTTATGATTGATATTGGCCGTATAACCAGTGCTATTTGTTTATGATTAAAACTCCCAGATTTTTACATGACAAAATACGTGTAGTTTGAAGAGTGATGCATCCAAAATATGCGGTAACTGTCGTCATTTTCTATAAACGTTAATTTTTAATGGTCATTTACAGTATAATATTGCATATTGAAATGAAATTTTTTCCCATAATGAGCTAACAAGAGCTTTCTACATACTTCAGTTACAGAATGTGGTAGTGTCATCATGAGGCAATAAAAAAGAAAGATTTGTTGTGGGCGCTAACACACTCAATAAAAGGGATGCTACATTCCTTTATGTAAATTGCGGACCTATCTGCTTCCTATCAGGCATGTCTAACATTTTTGAAAGAATCATGAGTGAAAAAATAAGTTAGAATTTTATTGATTTGTTATCGTCACTGAAATCTCGCTTTCGGCTGGAATACAGCATTCAACATACTGAGCTTGGAGTAGTAGAGACTTAGGAAAGCTGCTTCAATAGGAACAATCCTAAAGGATTTGTCTAAGGCAAATGATTGTACAACCAGCGATCAACAGCAATTAACATTAAACGTATGCAGTGATGAAACCAATCAAGGAATATTTTTTGATTTCTGGCAATACAATTATGTTATACCTACTAGCTTTCTTCCCGCTCTGGTCTGGTATTCCTCTCAAAACTGTTAAATGACAAGGTAAACACTTGGTCATGGCAAACCTCGCAAACAGTGAAATCCTAGCCTTCACTGCAATTGTTATTCTTTTGCCATTTCGTTGAAGAAGCTGGAAATGTGTTTTGCACTTTGAATAACTCCCAAAGCATGTATTTGCATGCAGGAGTGGAGCTTGATTGTTTTCATCAGGGAGTATGAAGCATGGATGCTTGGCAAAAGGGCGTAGGCTGTTCGGTGAAAAGGCATTTCATGCCCGAAAAGCGGAAAATAAGTCAAAAACGATGGAGGCAAACTCTACGACACTTAAATGATGTAATTTAGCATAAAACAGAATAGAATAATATGATATAATTTGAAATAATAGCATATAATCTTAAAAATTATAGAAGAGCATGCTAAAATTTAATACTTTATATATAACAACATATTTAGCTTTGTCACGAACTCGACATTTAAAGATAGGATTCAAAGAAGCATTTTGGCAGCCATTATCAGACTTGTCCTTCACTTAGTTAGTGTGGAATAGTAAGTATATGTAAAAAGATTAGGCCTACTATGTAGATTACAGCCTGGCAGTAAACTATCAACTCTCTTGTTTATCTTGGGAGCAATGAATTATTACATGTTACTCCCTCATTTTCTCAAATTATTTTGGGTGTGATTGTCAGCTTAAAGAATCATTACTCGTTTCATGGAATTATCCCTCAATCTTCTCTGACGGGATTGAGCCAATATCTCAACGTGATATGCTCCCTCAAGACGAAAATTCAAATTGAAAGACTGCCATAATAAATGCAACACATGTGGAAACGAAAACCGTTTTACTACTGTTTTTTAGCAGCCTTCGATCCGCCTCTGACATTTACAACAGAGCGCTGTGAAATTATCTCTACCTTGATCATATATATATATATATATATATATATATATATATATATATATATATATATATATATATATATATATATATATATATATATATATATATATATATATATATATATATATATATATATATATATATATATATATATATATATATATATATATATAATAGCTATTTCGCATTAAGAACTTAGAAATCCCTTTCTGCTTTAGCAGCTTCATAAATGTCTTTTACCAATGTCTTTGATCATATACGGTACAGAATTTCAGTGCTTTCTTGAAGTTATGAAAATTATTAGTCATTAGTTGCCAGGCCCCTTAAAATTCCGGAAATAGCAAGGTATTTTGCGTCAACTGTCTCCGCAGTAACAGCTTAAGGTTTATCTCTTCTTGTCAAGGGGATTTGTCCTGCGGAGGATGTTATGCGTCAACCACCGATTAACTTCCTTGTTTCAAAACGTTTTCGACTTAGAGGCCTTTCGATTTCGAAAATGATGAACGAGAAACACAAAACGAATTCTGTCGATGAGGATTTTCAACGCTTGCTAGCCTAAGCCGCATTGTTTCCAACTCCTAGTTTTCAAGGGAAGAATTTATCACAGTTGGCTGGAGAACCTACATGACTGACTAAAGACGAAATTGTTAGGATGTCCACTTTTGTCTTCATTTTGAATTTGTTAGCGTTTTGTCTTAGCGCTACCGATTGTAAGTTATTTAGATATTTCTTTCACTGTCTCGTTTTTTCATGCAGCCTACGTCTTATTCTTACACTAATGATAGAGGCTGGTAGA
Organism: Mastigias papua; assembly: GCA_964019165.1. NCBI lineage: Eukaryota > Metazoa > Cnidaria > Scyphozoa > Rhizostomeae > Mastigiidae > Mastigias > Mastigias papua. The sequence goes on along the minus strand of OZ025279.1, from coordinate 13,602,357 downwards.
ATCTTTTGTTTGAATGCTCTCTTATGGAGTGTTTGCATGCATGATAGGCATGCTTGTTGAGATACTCACTTTGATGGCAGCAAGTATGTGTGATTTAGACGAGACGAGACGAAAAGGACGCAATTCCCTTTGCAATTTATTTGCATCCTGCCTCATATTGTGTTGGCTTGATTGCTTTACTCAAGAACTGTAAGCTTTTCTATTCAAACAACACTGTATTACTTTCTGAAGATGTGAAATGATATATATATATATATATATATATATATATATATATATATATATATATATATATATATATATATATATATATATATATATATATATATATATATATATATATATATATATATATATATATATATATATATATATATATATATATATATATATATATATATATATATATATATATATATATATATATATATATATATATATATATATATATATATATATACCACTTTTGATGGTCAGTTGATCATTCTCTATACTAACAAATATGCAGGGGGAGTTAAAGGTTAAGTTCATGTGGCAACGGTGATTATATTAATGTTGTTGTACAATATTGCTCACATGCTGAATTTTCTGTAGTTATTTGTTGTGTACGTACTTAAAGATTCCTGCTCTGTGTATTATTGTATTATGGCTTTATACTTCAACTTTTTATTTTAGGTTGCATTGTTTTGCAATCTTGTAGTATTTTTGGATAAAATTGATCCCTATAGATAACTCAAGTTGAATTTGCCTGACAGTACCATCATATTATTATTCCTAATGTGCAATCAATGCTTTTTGTTCACTTTGTCAATGAAAATATTGCATAAATATAAAATAAGGTTCTACATTTTGCCCATTTCAATCTCAAAATAATTATGCTGAGTCTATTTAGCTCCTTAGCAATTGGCATTTTTCTGTGTCTTCTTAGCATATGCTTAGTGGCCCTATCACAATATTGTTACCTGAAATGATAGTATATTTTATGTATACATTGTGATGCATTGTATTGTTATTCAATGTATCTACACAATACATCATTGTGTAGATTTTTTGTGAATTTCTTCCAGTTTTATTGTGCACCTATTCCAGGCTCTAGAAAAAGTGGTCTTGACCATTCAAATAGTAGTCTTGAAAATTAAAGTTAATGGTTTAAGAGTTAGTATATTTTGTAGTTACAAAATTTTACTCCAAACACTACAAGAACATGCAAGTATATTACTTTATAGAAGTATTTCTTGTACAACAGGTATGTAGCCCTGGAAACTTTCTGTTTGGCCTCCGCCCACAGATCCTTCATGTCTGCTAGATTGTGGTCTTGTAACTTTGCCATATTTTAGGCCTTGAGCTATTCATTGCATTCCCTATGCACCTAGCTGGCTAAAAAATTTTCATTTGAAGTTTTTGCTTTCTTGAACTCCAACCTTATGAAAATTGACACTTTTTATCTCTCTGCTTGTGTTGTGTGATTTTCTTTGTAAGAGACTTTGACCAGAAAAAGACTTTGAGGAATATTCAGCAGATTTTAGTTCTCAGGGTCTGTGAACAAATTGTTAGATGTACTTAGTATCAATGCTGCACCATTTGGTACTTGTAGATTAATATGTTTGGTATGAATTTCTTCTTTTCGTAGTCTGCAGTGAACCTCTGGGAATGAAGCGAAGCATAATTCTAGATCAACAAATAACAGAATCATCATCTTTCTTGAATCGTCAAGTACGTAAAGGATTTAATGCTCGGCTAGATGGTAGGGAATGTTGGTGTTCATTTACTGGATCAACATTGAACCAACAATGGGTGAAAGTTGATTTGAGATATCCAATGAGTATAAGAGGTATTTCCATACAAGGAGATCGCGGCTATCCTCTAAATTACATAGAAAAGTTCAAACTTCGCTACAGTGTTGATGGAACAAATTTCTTATATAAGACAACTGATGGAGATGGCACTGCAGAGGTTTGTTAACATTCAAGTATAATAATTTTTTATCACTTGGAGATAGGTGCCAAGTTTTGGTTATCAAAATGCTGGAGAAATGGGTGTGGCAGTCTGTTGGAGTCATGAAGTAGGGTGGGGCTGATGCTGTCACTTCTGGGCAGTTGTTATGGAAACCATCAATACATAGTAATATTTAAAATAACCATGAAAAGGAATGGTTCTATGAATTGCCTTTCTATTTGCAGCTTGACATTGCTTGCAACTTAGAAGATACAATAGCTGTTCATGTCATCATGATAATGATCACAATCACCATCCATAGTAACCACACCTAATTGTGTAATCCTGATTGTGATCATTAGTAAAAAAAGTCTAGAAGCAAATATCATGTTGTTCAGGCAAATGTTGGCAAAGCAACTTAGTTATACCATGAGACATAAGAGCCAGGGATCAGTTTAAGTCTTGTTATGCTTCCAAAACATGACACAGATAGATACTTTTGAAGTTTCAATATAATTAAACATGTTAGCTGAATAAACATGTAGATCTCACTAAACTGAACTATTTACAAATGGCTGTCATTTTCCTAAGCAGAAGATGCAGCCCCTTTCCTACACTGAGGTATGAGGGGTATCACACATCCCTGACAAAAATGCTGTCAGCATATAATGAAATTTTGCTATTTCTGTTGGCAAACTGATTTACTTTTTATAGTCTAGGAGGCCAAGACGAAGAATTAGGTGCTGTAGTAAAGCAGATAGCTAACAGGCTTGTTAAACTGTTAGATTCATACAATTTGCTGGCAAGTTGGATACATGATATTTATAAACGTAAGCCGACATTTTGCCAGCAAGTTGTATGTCATCAAGGGTGGTGCTAGGGAAGGCTAGAGGGGCTATAGCTCCCCATTGGAGCTTGCTAGCCCCCAGCAGAAGGTCAAGAACTTTTTAGTCTCTTTGCCTGTTTGATGAAATGGTTTTTCATGGCTGAAAAAATGGAAATGAGTCTCATGGTATGGGGAAAATCAATGAAACATGTAATTCCACTGATTTTTGATAATATGCTGGTACAGAAAGGAACAGCAAAAGAGCGGCAAGAATGAGAGTCTCCAGAACTGGCAAACCAACATGCAACCAGCCAAAAAAGTTGCTTAATAAAATATTCTTTTTGATCATTGGAGGTAAGGTGCAGCACTATTTTGTACCCTCCAATTAGTTTTGCCCTCTGACAGTATATAGTTTATGCATTGGATGGTAATTTTGAAAGGCTTACCTCTGTATTTTTGCAATTTGTGATTCAAACTGATAGACACCTGGAGTTGGGTATATTACTCAAAATAACTCTCTAGCATACACGTTTGTTGATCAGGACCCCTTGTCAAAACATGATTTATAAGGACCCGTTATCAACGATGATTTGTACATACCATAATATTGTTGTAGATGTGGGAACTCCAGGAGGGAAATGCAGTCTTATGCATTTTTGACCGTTTTCAGGCTTACTAGCATAATATCGGTTTGTATCATTAAATAGTTTGTATTACCAAATATATGGAGATTACATCTGTTGGTATTATCATTTGCACCCCCTCCTTGTTCCTTGGTAGAAAACGAGAATATGTAGCTATCCTAGAGTCAATGCTGATTCAATTATTTAAGGTTGTTCCACAGAATTCTATTGACCAGAGGTATGATCTACTGTATGGAATTTATTTGTAGTGTTGGTAGAGTTTCATTTTGTCAAATAACAGCTATGATGACATTTTTCAAAGGCCTGTTTTGTCAAATTACAATAAAAGTACAAAGAGACGGATTTTGCTTCGAGAAATCAAGTCATCAAATTTGATAGTGATTGGGGCAATAACTTCTGATTCTGTACTTGTTCGTATTTCTGCTGTATTGTTGGAGCAGTAGCTGTGCAGTTAGAATTAAGAAACTATTAAGGAATTTTTGTATTAAATTATTTTATATTAAATTGCATCGTGTAGTCTTAAACGGGGATTTATCATGGGACGACCATATAGCCAAATTGGTATCTCGGTACTTCTGCGCGTGTTTTGTATAGGAAACAATATTGTAGGGGACCTACATACCTACATACATGTATACATGTAGAGTTACCCAAGTATTTAAGGAATTTGTACTACTAAGAGCAAAATCCCTAAAAGACTGTTCAAATTCATGCGTTCGTATTCCTGTACTATTGCTAGAGCAATAGCTGTGCAGTTAGAATTAAAAAACTATTTAATAAGGAACTTTTATTACTACTATGTGGTCAAAGAAATCCAAAAATAAGGAACTTTAAAAGTAGGTCTTGAACTAGGCTCTTTAAAACAAACATGCCGTTCACATTAGAGTCAAAATACTGAGGTTCTCATTTATCAGGCATGGATTTTTGGCGCTATTTTTCGATACCTTCCATTGCTACTCTTCGAACGATTGTAGAAAGTTCAGAATGCTACAGCAGGTCCTGTACTAGGCTGCTACAGCAAGGAGAAAGACGCGCTGATGCCTAGTTGGTTCCCATATAAAGAACGTAGACTGCCATCTGATGAAGCTCTCATTTAAGTGCGTCCATGACCAACGAAAGCCCAAGTACATCGAAATACCGCTAGAAGAAATACCTGGATTCCAGAAACTTAAGATTGAGTTCAGTTAGAATTCCCACGCGGGTCACCCCAGTAACATTAGGAGAGCAATGTTCTGAGACTCACAAGCATCAATCAAAAATAAATATCTACATAGAAGCGTTTTGCGTAGAATATGGGCGGTGCTATTTATTGCTATATTTGGGATTTTCTGGAGTTGTGGTTGCCCTGGAATCTTGTCAAGATGTTTCTTACAGCCCTTTTTATCATTCCTAGGGCACCTGCAATCCATGATTCCAGACTCCACATTCCCCGAATCTCCATCTCAAAAATCTTTGTACTATCTGGCTTTGTCGAATTCTTTTGCAGCAATATTTTAATGGTTCTCAACGAGTGTTGCCTTAACAGGCAACTTTTTTTTGTAATGTAGTATGAATTATAGCTTAATTTCTAATGAATCAACCTTACGTGCTTTTAGAAAGAAAGGTTACTTGTTTAGAAAGTGCTTTTCTTTGAACGATCCATTTTCATGTTTCCAAATGCCATTAGACACCATAAATACCACGAGCAACCTCTTCGCCATCATTATACTCGATAGTAACGTCTCTTAAATGATTTTAGATAGTAGATGAAGGAATCCTATCTCCACTGAACAATTTTCCACAAGTTTCGATCAAGGCATTAAATTGTTTGTTATATTTTGTCAAACAGGGCTTCTTTCTGAATTGTTGTTGCTCTTTATTTGCTGAAATGTAACTTCACAGCACAATAGCAGCAACTCTAGTTTTCTTATGTCAGTGACACCTTGCAGGATATGGAGCTATTCAAATTTCTTCGTTTTTTATGAAATTTCAATAGAGCTTGATTTTGCAGAGTGGTTTCTCCGAAATGGAGGATATAGCTTTCCATTCCTTTATGTGTTGCAGTCCAAGGTAATGTTAAGATTATCTCGAAAGTATGAGAACATGGACCATTTCCTGGTAAGATGTTTTAGGCTTAATCATTGCATGTATTATATTTACAGGTATTGTCTTATTTCTACTTGCTGCTGCTTCTCTTTGCTAGGAACTGATTGGTGCAACTGCCCAAAGTCAGACCATTGATAAGATGTTTGTCACAAAACCATTTGCCGCTAGATATGTTGAGTTTCGACCTACACAAATAAATTCAGGTGGAAATGATGCTTGCGTCAGATTTGAGCTTTATGGATGTTCATATGGTATGATTCAATAGGTTTTGTTTTTATCCTTTGTACTTGAACAATATCAAGCAATCAATCAGCCAGTCATATAAAATCAACTGAATTTCAAGCCAAAGAATTAATTCTAGCTAAATGCAATTTCGGTATTTTACAATCTAAGAACTCTTGTTCAATCACATTTTGATTTATCTCTTTGGACTATATATAAATTGAGGTTATTTTATATATACCTTGCCATTTTACTCTCATTTTTAATGGATTAGTTCTTTACGAGTTATAAATAAATTTTGGGTTTTGTTTTCCGGGAAAAATATTCCGTAATGAATAGTACAGCTACAATACACATGGTAACCCAAGCTATCTAATTTTATAGTCTAACATGTGGTATAACTGTACATTCTGCCTCGCGAATCAATTAATGCAATGTCAGTTCTAGGGGAGGACACGTAACTTCCATGAAGTAATTGCCATATAGCAAAGAGACTAAAGATCTTCCTTACTTTGATGGAAAAAGCTAGACCTCACTAAACTAGATATTGATGTTCGACATGGTCTTCAGAATAAGACATGATAACTCAAGGGGACATATCATATGAGGTGTCATGCGCACATTGAAATCACAACCCAGATGTAGCATATGTTTTTATGGCCAATGCAAAACCAAACATTATACGTAGTATCCAACCTTGAAATATAGAGAACCTGCTGATTACCATACTGTTAAAACCAATACATAAGACCTGCTCAGCAAGGTTATGTATGTAATGTTTTTGGAGCACCTTTGCAGCCTGTTCATTGGCACACAGGCTGGCTGAATTTATTTATATGTGGATAAAGACTGAAACCATTTATAAGAACCTAGTTAGTATATCAAGCTGAAAGTGTTCTAAATAATTGAAATAAAAATGTGCAATTTCAGGTAGGTGTAAGTTATTAATGAATGAGGGTTCTTAAGGATGGGAGTTAGCTATATTTCCGAACTATCATAATCATAATGTCATTTTCATCATAGTTTGTAATGAAGGACTTGGTATCGAACATGGCATTGCATTGCCATCAGGCTTCATAATGACGTCATCTTCTAATCAGATTGGCAAAGATGCATCTTCTGCTCGTTTGAATGGTGCATCATCAAGTTGGTGTGCCTCATCAAATAATGTGAACCAATACTTGCAAATAGATTTTGGGAAGACATTAACGATAACAGGAATAGCTGTACAAGGAAATCCAATTGCTGATTCATGGGTGAAAGATTTCTACTTTGATTATGGAAAGGATTTAAATTCTTTAGTGACATATCAAGAATATGGTGCAAGCAAGGTGAGCTATTATTCAGGGGTGTTATATCAGAGTGAATGGCCTTATATTGGTATATTTCTAACGTGAGTCGGTTGTCTTATGTATTTTCTTTAGCTGTTGTGCCAAATGATTAGTGGTTGTTAAGGCTTTCTTAGACTATAAATGTGTTTTGACTATAAACAATTTGTTGCATTCCAATGGTAGTCGCAGTCCCTGATTGTGGGATGGTTGATATCCAAATTTAAGTATTGTTGATGACGTGGTATTTGTCAGTTTGACTATGGTAGAATTGTTTTCATTTAAAGCTGTTCGTTGGAAATGTGGATAGAGACACAAAAGTCGTGAATTGGTTTAAAGTGAGATTGTTTACAAGATACATAAGAATCAAGCCTAATTCATGGAATGGGGATATCTGCATGAGAATTGAAGTCATTGGATGCGATGCAGGTATCATTTATTTACGATACTTTCATCGCGTCGCTGTAGAACTCGAATGAATCAGACATTTTGCTTATCTTTGGCTCCGAATCATCCAAATCTCGAGTGAAAAGAAAATTCTCGTGACCTTTTTGTCCTGCTTTTCCAATAAATGTGAGAGTATTACTATCTGTGCATCTCGCTCACCTTTTGTTACTCATTGTGTTTGATAAGGCTATACGCCTTTTTTCCATTCTTTGCATTGTAGTTCTGTGTTTCTAATTTTATAATGTTTTACTACTGTATTGTTAATTCTGTGTTTACATGATTCCTTCATTGGTTTAGGTAAGTACTCCTCTTCTCTTGATTTGCTTACATCAACATATGCATCATTTACGGATAGCTTTCAAGTCACTAATCTGAAAGCTACGTGCGTGATGTTTGTCACTGTATGAAATACCATTAACTTACTTTCTATTTATTATTTAGTGATTCAACTCAATGAAACGTCACTTAAATGACATTCTGTTTATTTTCATCTTCATAGAGTCAATGTATGAGCTTGGTGCTGAGAACAGAGCTCTGGAAAATGGTAGATTCATTGCATCAGGGCACACGGCATGGACGATCGGAAGATATGATGCACATGACGGTCGATTAAATAATGATAAGCCATGGGGAGTATCAAAATTAAGTGCGACGAACCCATGGTTTAAAGTTGATTTAGGACGAGTGATGCTTGTAAATGGAATCTCGATACAAGGAGATGGAACCTATGGGTCTAACTATTATCCTGATTACAAAATACAGTACAGTTTTGATGCAAATGTTGCAGTTGGTGCTTTGATTGGAATTAAAGAAGAAACTGCGTCAGCAGAGAAGGTATGATACATTTCTAGAAACTGATACAAATTTTAGTAGTTTGTAAAGGATTTAATTTTCAGAAAGCTTTGTTCAAAGTAGCTTTCAACGTTTAACGACGAAATGATTCGTCAAACTATTGTAGAAGTAATATTAGTGCTGATTCCTGATTGTAAGAGCTACGAGTCAACTTTTCAAAATAATCACTTTAGCAGTTGTGTATCTTTCTGTTACTAACAAATGATTGGGCATGCTGCATCTATCAATCACAGAGAACTGAACATGATTATGTTGCGTTTACGTAGGTACGGCAGAGTGAGATACAAGCATATGCTTCAGTTCTTCAGTCGAAACTCCTCTAAACTCACTCACATAACAATTGATTCGAAATATAACATGACATTAAGCAAATAATAATGATGGATCTAACAGAGACGACCTGAACGCAATCAAACACCTGAACACAATCAGAATAAGCATCATAATCATAATCATTACAATCATATCAGTACCCTGAAACGTCAATGTTGATACTCTGTTGAAGAAAGGTTAGCTATGTTCCAAAGATTACGGAAGAATTGTTTTTCATAGTGTAGAATGTTAATGATTGTACCCAATATTTTGTCGCACCAAAGTACGGATTTTCTGTTGTGAAAGACTTCGATATTAGCTTATATACGTTTGTATGTTTTATACATTGTTGCTCTCAGATGCACACTATCATATAGGTATAAATTAAGTTTTATATTTTTGTGCGAGATCAGATTGCAATATTTTATATGAATGCAATTGGTGATTAGCAAGATTGATGCCTGCTTATTTGCAAATATTCAAGCGGCTGGGAAGTCTCCTCCACATATGGTCGATGATTGATGGTCAATAGTCGATAGTCTATTGTCGATGATCGATGCTAGAAACTTTTCATGGGGGGTGTGAGATCTTAAGTCGCTCGGTAGGTAAGGTATGCTTCATACCAGAGTTCAGAAACATGCCCAACCTTCCTCCGGCTGTGAAATTTTCATTATAAACCTTCCTCTTTTATGTCAATCAAAACCAGCCAAATTTCTTTAACTCTGCATTGCGTATCTCTCGCAAACTACTCTACTAGAAGGGCTATGCTTTTCACAGTCAATGTCACATTAACTGAAAACTTTACTGAGATGACATTGTTGAAACAAATTAGAAAACTTTCCTCAAATACGACATAGAAAGCAGAATCTTCCTCCGGCTCAGAGCCGTGGAGCCATGACTTTTTCTGGACTCTGCTTCATACATTGATAACGCACGGAGGAAAGGAAAATAATTGGCCACCCTAGTTTTATTAGTTAGCTACATTCTTTTATATCTGACAAACTATTGCAAACGGCACACTTGCACACGACCAAACTTGATTTCAAGAGTGTTACGATGCTGATATTGTAGAAATTATTTACTGGGATAAACTCAAGATTTTGTTGTGACTTATCTAAGCATGACGTCATGAGTTTAAACCTGAGGGACTAATAACTTGCTTTGGAACGTAGGAGGACCACCATGGTTGGGTTTGAGGTGGAAAAAGTGTTATAAATTGTATCCTTTAAATTGGCTACAAAGGCATCTTTCGGAATGAAATTTGACTGAATAGCACAGTGCGCAAGCGCACACCCAGGAAGAACCTGCAGTTGAAATTAAGACAGAGAGGAAATGCATACAAAACGGGAAAAGTGAGGGACTATAGCCCCAGTCTTCCCAGTGGCGTCGTCCCTGATATGAAATATGTGTTTCAAACAATTTGAACCCATATCATTTGAGATAAAAGGAAGAGAAAAGGAGAAATGTGGTATAAATAGCTTTTATCGACAAAATCTTAGACTTTTTCGAGAAATGTAAAATTCATTTGGAAAAAATTGGGACTTCGACGGCTGAGGTGACGAAATCTTTTAGGTTACATCTCGTCAAGATTCAGACTGGCAGATGCCCTAGTAAAAGCAATTGACACTTAGCGACCATTTATAATTAAAGCATTATCAAATTTGCAAACGGACTGCATCCAGTGGTCTTTTCAAGCAGTGTAATGGAGATCATGTGCCCTAGGCATTTGCCATCTAATGATGGTTTATCAGTGAAGATGAATGCAGTAAAAGTCAACCGCCAACTTTTGCGGGGTGAATTTTGATTGAATGAGCTTGATTTCTTTAGCTTTATTCACTGTATTGCGAGCACATAACCGCACTTATGGACAGTTGTTAACTTTATGTCGATAGACATGGCTCTAACATTCTTTACCTAGTCTACCGAGTAAATAGCTGAAAAAATCTGCGGAGTAAATCACCAGTTTGCAATACTGGGGTGTATTACACCCCCTTATCGCCGCCCCTGGAAGTACTCCTCATCCTTGACGTGGATGCTCAATCACTGTCCAACCAACAGTAACTTTCTACTTTATTGAAGAATCAGGGATATAAATGCGGTGATGATAGGAAATCGCCACCCCACTTCACAAAGGCAACATCTCCTGAAAAGTATCCTCTCTACCAGAGTCACCCCAAAGTACGGATGGCACATTGGACTGGCCTACCTCCCTACTTATAACGACTGTTTTATTCATTAGCAAGTTGTGCACTTGCAATATTTATCCGACAACCTGGAGGCGCGGTGTCATGGGCAGTGGGAACTCCGGGGGGAGGCAGGAACAGCAGGAATTATTGCTGTTGTTGGTTGCTCTCTCGGCCGGGGTTTCTATTGTTCAGCATCAGGAGCCTCCGTCGCTGGTCTGGTGCCCGGTGTGAAACAGACTCCAGGATCTGTCACTATCGTAAAGTGTGTGTATCGTTCTGTGGGTGTTTATTTAGTTGAATTGTATGTCTTAATGTGTTGCCATGGGGTAGACATCGTCTTTTGCTCCCCATGGTATAGTTCCCTGTAGTATTGTATAGTAATTAGAGTATAGTAGAATGTAGCATTATATTGTAACTTTTTATATTGATATATATAAAAAAAATATTTATCCGATGTATTTCGGTTGAGTAAAAGATATAACATTGTATTTCAATAATTCGGACTATTGTTTTAGATTTTTGGAAAATTGTGTCTTAGTGAAAATTCGTTTTCTAATCCATGGAATTTTTGTAGGTTTTTGCGGGGAACACAAACAATGCTGGTGTTAAGTTTAACTTGATTGCAAATCCCATTTCAACTCGACATGTGCAGTTTATGAAGAACTCCAATTTGCTGAATGATTATACTTTACGAGTGGAAATTTACGGCCAACCTCAAGGTACAGTTTTGCTATGAATCTACTATGACAATCTTTTCTTTATAAGCTTTTCAGAGAAAAAGATGTAATGGGAAAGGATGTTTTCGCTTCTTCTTGCTGTAAGCTGATTTGAGGCCATTACGACTTTTGTAAGAAAATTTTGGTCGCTTTCAAGCATTACTTCAAAGCGAGACCATTGCATAATGGCTATATAGGTAAATTTGATGTATTGAACCGTCACTACTTCAGAGAAGTTACTAAGCTAATAGACATTGCATTTTAATTTCTAATTTTTGTAGTATGTACAACAAGTTTTGGAATGGAGGCTGGCTCAAGTTCAACATACAATCCAACGGTCCTGGTATCAAGTGGATCGATACCAGCAGATAAAGCTAAAATCAATTCACCAACAGCCTGGTGTGCAACAACAACCCATACAAGTCAATATTTTGAATATGACTTTGGTGGGATTAGAATGATAAGTGGATTTGCTATTCAAGGACATCCTGTTGATATCAAATTGGTTACAACATTCAACGTAGATTACAAAGAACAGCAAAGTCAGTCTTACACAACGTATCAAGAAGGTGGAAGTAGCAAGGTAAGGTATTTAGTGGCTGTAATGAGTAATTAAGTGGATCAAAAATTTAATCGGAGGCAAACAAATCTGATTTACATTATCCAATTACTGCCTTTTCAGTTATAGAGGAAACAACGACGACAGGCTGAATGAATGATTTTTTCGTGATGATTTGAAGGAGAGCAAAGTTCAGAAAGACATAGGTTGTAGTATTGTATGTTTAAAGTTAGCTAGTTGTAGTTAAAGTAATCTGTCAAGAATATTTTGGAATATGCTAAGAACAAAAATTTTCAAGAGACAAAATTTCGGACAAGAAACGTCGACTAAAATATTTTCGGACAAGTTATGGACATTTCGGATAATTGAATTTCCGGATGAATGTCCGCCAAATTTCTCAATGATGAAGCCTAAACACGTCAGGTTATTTATTCTAAGAGTGCTCTTGAACCTTTGAGAAACTCATAAGAAACTTTGATAACTGAAAATCTCAGCATATTTAGAAGCATTCAGTATTGAACTGACTCAAACTCCTAGTGTCATATGAAAAAGTCGTGTATTGACACTGGCCAATTTCCAACATACATTGAAAAGGAAAGAAGAAGTCACACATTTTTTGCGATTACCTCTTACTTTTTGTCACTTACTTACCTAGGTATATATGCTTAAATTTGTTTCAAAAGCGTCTTCCGGCTGATGTTCAATTTCTGTGCCTTTATCAGTTCTTATCATTTAAACCTCATTCATATTCTATCTATGGAATTGAGTATGAAATCGTAGAAGCCAGGAGATACCAGGATACCTTGCATGTAGTAGCTTCACCGCATACGGCTATTCAATGGGACTTCGTAAATACCTCTTCCTCTTTTCATTTGGAAAGATGTTTCTTTTGCATACACTCTTCGCATTTTTACTTCAAAACTCCTTTTAGCAGCCATCCACTTAACGTCTTGAAACTGGAAATGATCTGTATGGTTTGCCGAAAAGTAAACAAATGTGCATCCATTGCTTTCGTCTTGTTTCATTGTCATTCAATATAGCTTGTTTCAGTTAGAAGGCAGTGCGCATGCGTAGTATGTGCAAAACTTACAGCGTGACAAATTTTGAGACCTCTCTAAATTTCGTATGAATAAGTTTTCGGACAGATCTTTGTCTAAAAGATCCTCACGCCGAAAATTTTTGTACTTAATGTAGGTTGTCTGAGCTCCTATTCTAGTGTAGAATGACGTAGCAATGTAGGTTGGGTGCAGGTTCCAGCTGGGATGGTATTGCATCAGTTTGTACTATCAAGAATTTGAAATCCATTGTATGCATCTCCACAGAGTACATCTATCTGCATTAGGAACAACGAGACAGCGGCCGAGGTGCCGATTTGAAGTCATCTTTCAGTATGTGTACTCATTCGAGGGAGTGCTGTTTTGAGTGGGCGGCGTTTTGAGGAAAGCACTCGTTTTAAATCAAAAATTAGTTGAACTATATACCAAGATATACAGCACAACTTTGCACTAAACGACTTTGCACTAAACTAATATTTTTGTAGTCAAACGTTTAACATTCTTTGTATAGCTGTCCTTAGAGTACAATTGGAGCGACACGTATTATAGTTTCTCATGTATGTCAAATTGCATTATAAACAACGAGAAAATGACAAAGTAATTCGACGGTCTACCGTGACAAAATCGAATATTACCATTAATTTATACTTGGAATAAAGTCTGATTCTTGTTTCAGGCATTCGTAGGATCCAGTACACAGAATCTCATTGTTTATCATTGGTTTTCTCAAAATCTAAGAATGAGATATCTGAGGATAAAACCTTTGACGTGGAACACAGAAATCTGTTTGAGACTGAACGTATATGGTTGCCCAAGTGATGGCAAGTAGTTTTTCATAGTTCCTCATGGACTGTTCGTTTGTTTCTACAGTGATTTTATGTGCATAAATGTCCCTTGGAATTTGAGAAAATGTCATCGCTATTAATTTATTCATTAAAAGTTGTGGTTTATGTTTCATGTTTAATTGCGTTGGCAGCAGTATGATGCAGATTACGTCCGTGTAAAATAATTCGATTCACGAGGATCTTTGTAACCTTACGCGTTAAACTTTACGGTATCTACCTTGGTTCGCCACCATATGCATATTGCAGCTTTCAAAAAAGTTTACAATTAAAAAGACTCTTGTTGTAGGTAGGACATTGGTGAGATTATAGTGCCTTCATTTTATTTTTATATTTTAATGAATCTTGTAGATTGCTTCAGTGAAGTTGGAATATCCACCAACACGATTGCAGATGCATTGATTTCATCATCAACACATGTCTCCTCAATGGAAGCGCATAAAGGACGATTAAACATGGAGTCAATTTGGGAAGCATGCCAGTCTGGAAGTTGCACTCCAACGGAAACCAGTGGAAACAAACCATGGATCCAAGTCTGTCTGTCCTCTGTTCAAAGATTTACCTCGATCATTGTGCAAGGTCCGGGTAATTTCGATGATGTTGCAAAAGTAACAGAATTTTCATTGAAATTTGGCAGTGGTAGCTCTGGACCATTCCAAAGTTATAACATCGATGGTTCTTTGAAGGTAGCAATTACTTCAGTGGATTTGATTGTTCGACTTCAGCAAGACTTTAAACATAAGGTTTTTCCTTCGTTGAATTTATAATCGATGGTTTACCTATTTTGGAAATAATATGGCAATAATGTGCTAAATATGGGCCTTTTATTCTCTGCATGACATCGTAGTTTGTTTTCATTTTTAGAAGTTTTCAGTGTCCGGTGGACGTTACACCTCGTCCCAAATCGATCTGCCTTTTGCGATTGTTTCAAAATGTATTAGACTACAAGTTGAATCGCAATCTCCAACAAATCAGAACGCAGGGCTTCGATGGGAACTTCTTGGATGCACTACAAGTATGTGTTTTTAAACAAATCTTCGACATAAGCTTGTTATATCTTAAGCATAGAGGAAATTTGCCCAGTTGAAGTTTAGTTGCTAGTAAGAATTCATCTGTAGTTTGGTACGAGTATTGAAGAATTAATTATTGAGATGTTGGACTAAGAGAGGTTATAAGAGTTGTGGCTGATAGCTTGAGCAACTGAGTGTTGAAATTGATTTTCTGATTTAGTGTTTCATCTACTATTCCATCAACTGGCTGATGCGTGACTTGAGCTATACTCCGAGAACGAGTTTTTTATATGGTTTTGTTCGATCACTTTATTTTCAACTTGTACTGAATTCCCTCGTAATTATTCTTTTCCACCAAACAGTTCCACAGGTGTCATCAGTAACTATCACACCAGCAGATCCATCAATCATGAAAGGAAGAGATGTTACACTAAGTTGCAATGCTAATGCTCTACCTGGTGCTCAAATCACATGGAAGAAAGGAACAGTTGCTTTAACAACTATAGGTGTTTATGAAGTTGGAACAGTTGCATTTTCAAATGACACCAGCAACTACAAAGTAGCGATGACACTCAAGATAGCTGGTACTGCATCATATGTTGCTTCATCATTTCAATCATGCGCAGTTACAGATTCTTCACTAGGTTCAACTGAATGTAAACAAACGTATGAGTGCTCAGTTTCAAATGGTGGCATAAGTAGCTCATTAAAAAGTAAGACAACAGAAGTGACAGTCACTGGGCTTCAAGGTATGATTGAATTGGATTTGATTTGTTGCAGTAGTATCTTCTCGATGTCTACTCTTTTTCGATCTCCTTTTCATTCTTAGGCAGTATCGTTTGAATAAGCATTTATAAGTGAAAATACCTGAAATCATATTTGGTTGGAGTTTTGGTACGTATATGCATAAACGTAGCTATTTTTCATCGTATCATGTATCATTCACCGCATCGTATGATGAATCATTCGATAAAGTATGAAATTTTGACCTTTTTAATTTTTTTTACTTCCTCTTAAATTGTTGTAGTCTTGTGCTGTTCCTTATAGCCAAACCATCGAAGCCATTTGGCATATCTAAGTCTTCATTGACAAACTCAAGTTTTTCACTCAACTGGAATGCATCAACTCCAGCAGATTTTCCAATCAAGGATTATAAGGCTGTTCTCAAAAAGAAAGCAGACAGCAGTTTAGTGAAGACAAATTCAAATGTAGCATCAACAACAACAACATTCAATGGCCTTGAATCATTCACTGAATATATCGTAGAGATTTCAGCACAATCTTCATTGGGTGCATTTTCAGATGTAGCAACACTTGAAGTAAAAACAGATGAAGGAGGTATTTATAATGTTCCTGTGAATATTAATTTATTTATCATGAGCACCATTCTTATTCTATTGCCATTCCTTAAGTCAAGCTACGTCTATGATTTGTGTGAATGCTTGTCTACCAGCTAGAACCAAGAGAGGCGTTTTTTATTCTTACTTAAATAAGGACGCGGAGAATTGGATGCATGCTAACAGTATTTTTTTATTTCCTTTGGAAAGATTCAAGTATGATCTTTGAAATAAGCTAATTTTTCAATTTTCCACAGTTTCGGTACCTCCAGCAAGCATCTCAGCTACTACTATTTCGACATCGCATATTTTATTGATATGGAGCCAACCAGCTTCATTTAATGGCATTTTATATGACTACAAAATCAGATACAAAGCAACAGCCGACTCTACCTATGGGAGTTCTTTTAGTGCAGGCGTGGAATTGAATTACACAATTAGTGGCCTAAGGCCATTTACAGAGTATAATATGCAGGTGAGTGGTGGTTGTCTCACCCTCTCTTTTGCAAAAGTATTTTACCCCGTAATTCTTGAGTTTTATATTAATTTTTATTGTATGTTGTGTTTCTTCCCTTCTTTTCTCGGGATTATTACCTTATTCTGTCTCTATTGATATCACTTCGAGACAACAGCCCTGTACTATTGTGTTAGTGTATCATGATTTACTGTACAGTTTTGTGTTCTTCTTTGTCATAATTCTTTGGACTATATTGTACTATAGTGTATTAAGCTACATGATCCTACCCCATTAAGACACCATATAAATCATTTGTAGGTTCAGGCATCAACAAAAGGCGGAACAATATTGGGTCAGTGGACCTCTGCTGCTAATTCTACGACATTTGAGGGATGTAAGTATTTTTAAAGTTAAGTTATTTTCAGTGGTTTTGCGTGAACTTCAGGATCTTTTTCTACAGATGACATCGTATGTGTGTTTTAGCTTGCCTTGGACGTCTTACTTTGTTAATTTATCAATTACCTGTGAGTCTGATGCATTCTAAGATATGATAGTATGATAGTGTAATGATAGTATAGTATAATGATATGATAGTAAAGAGTAGTAAATTGAACAGATGAAATAAAACTGAGCTTTTTGATTAGTAAGAACATAGTGAAATATCTGCTGCCTATGAATTTTCAGTTGCATTTGGCCAACATGAAAGAAAACTTGGCCTTTTTTGGGAAAGAATTCGATTGTCTTTTGTAGAATTTCTCTTAGCTACATCCAAGTAGTTGTCCTTATGAAGAACCATGCAATCCTGCCTATCCTTTACTGCCTGTCTGGTCTCGGCTAATAGATTGCAGTGAGATTTTCATGTTTCCTCTGATTTTGGGGAAAACATACATTTTATGGCGACAGACATAAGCACTGTTCATTATTTTCCAATTTGATTTGATTTGATCTTTTTAATTTTTGTTTGATACATATTCAACTTTTTTTTACTTTAATAATAGAAGAAAACAATAATTTCAATCAACTTTTTACAACAAAAGAGGTTTTCGCTATGTGCAAAACCTTTGGCAGTAAATTCTGCAGGTGCATTCTTTTCCAGTCCAATGTCTGAGATCCTCTTTTTGAAAGTGAAAAGTGTTTGCTCATTTTTATGCCAATACTTTCCTCCTCATTTTTGAGACAATGAATAACATTGTATCTTCCTCATTTATCATTTGTTACTCTTCTCTCCTAGTAGCTTTCTCAGCAGTCTTATTTTGTCGTGACTTTACCTAACTTTTTATTCCCCCTTCGATTGGATTATTTGTAGCGTAGTCACGTGTTATAGTTATTGCTATGCATGTCAAGTAATGTGGCCTACAATTGATACTGGGATATGAATCAGCCTCTGCTGACAGGGACAAGGGAGGCTTTACTCTTTGACCATCAAACAATCTTAATGCTCTTCACGTAACACATGTGCAGGCAATTTGCCTCGATGTATTCGACTTGTACATTGCTAATTGAAGTGAATTGAATCTATAAATTCATGCTCACCTGGTACATTTTTTTCAGTCACAATTTCGCAATGGATTATTGTCTTTGGACATCTTGTTTCTTCTTAGTTATAATTGAAGCATATTTTATTTTAATATGGTAGTAATTGAAGCTTATAGTTTGATGTTGTATTGTTTTCGTCTGTCGTAGATAGAAATTACAAGCTATGTCCGCACTTATTTTTGAAGAATTCAGATCTTCTTCATATGATTTTATCCTCGTTCATCATCGCTATCTTCATGATGTCATTTTGATGATCTTCATTATTTTCGAAAACCTTACAAAAGATTTTCTTACATTTATAGAAAAACACATTTTTGGGATGAATTTGAAATTTCTTTCTTTTTAGTGCCTTCAGAGCCTCAAAACCTAGCAACTGTTGAAGCAGCAGCCAGGAGTGTTAAAATCAAATGGAAAAAGCCAAAAACTGAGAATGGTATCGTCCGGAACTACACGGTAATCTTGAAGATACTGAGTTGAGATAGAAGTAGAAAACATTTCTTTTAGCAGAGTACTAGGAAATTCCAGAATTGTCAACTAGTGCCCTAAGTTTTCGTACTGTTGCGCGTATGTTGTTGAACTACGGCCGGGAATGTTTTACCTTGCTGTTTGGATGGGAAAATAATCAAAGGTGCATGCTCTCAATAATAGGCAAATTTGCTGATTGAAAGTTCTTTCTGTTCTCAGGGACACGTTTGGAAGCAAAAGTAGAACCCTCCTTCTGGGTAGCAGTAACGAAGGAGTTCAAACTCTAGTGTATATCTTTTTTGACATATGCATCAACCTGGGCAACTACTCTTGATCCTAAGAGTAGCCACGCCAGATTTAATGATGAACATGTAAAATATGTGCTTGCTTGATGACAGAAGCTATTGCATTTTGGTGTGGTTTTGACTAGCTAAAACAACGTGAAAACACTAGTCTTTGTAAGAGCCTGTCTTTGGCCAGAGGTTCTTGATTACCGAGTCTATTTGAGTCACTTCTACTTGATGCATACTATAAACAAAGTAATAAAATGGGTCCCGAGTAGGTATCACCTTTGTATTAGAAATAATGTTTAACATTGCATCTGAATTTGAAAAATGGCAGGGGAAATGATCTAAAATCAGTTATCGGGCCACGCAAAGTATATAAATAAGAGACAAAATAAAAAATTTACTTCACTTTAATGTAGACGTTTCGATAAATATCTTCATCAGTATATATATATATATATATATATATATATATATATATATATATATATATATATATATATATATATATATATATATATATATATATATATATATATATATATATATATATATATATATATATATATATATATATATATATATATATATATATATATATATATATATATATATATATATATATATATATATATATATATATATATATATATATATATATATATATATATATATATATATATATATATATATATATATATATATATATATATATATATATATATATATATATATATATATATATGAACTCAGTAGCTTGCGAGTAACCAGGATTTCTCCTTTTTCAGTGCAGACAGAAACATTATTATTATCAGAAAAATCAGGAGAAAATTAAAACTTGCCACCACCGGGAATCGAACCACGGATCTCTTGCTTTCCGGGCAAGCGTCTTAATCACTAGACCGTAATATATATATATACACATTATTCTCTTCCTTGGTATGGAATTTAGGAATCCTTTGACAATAGAGATTTATCTGGTGGTTTTTCTTTTTGCAGATTCAATTTAATGGCTCTAAGAGTTACAACAACTCCTTTAGCCAACATGATAGTATGATAGTTAAGCAAAATTCGTCATCAGAGTCCACAAATTCAATTCTCGTTGGTCTCGTACCGGGTACAGATTATAGCATCGAGATCGCCGCAACCACCGGAGGCGGAACAGGAAATTTTAGCACGGCTCTCAAAGTTAAAACGCTATTCTCAGGTTTGATTTGCAATTTATCAAGGATGGTTTACGACTTCTATGTGATAGTACTTTTTGTAATTGTCCTTTAATCTATCGTGGCCCATCGATCTGAGGACCACGGTAAACGATATCCATTATTTTTTGGGAGTCTTTTGAAGGTCATTCCAGACTATCGTTTTAGAACTTCACGTCGTTTGATTTCTGAGACTTTGTTCACTTTATATTTTCACTGTATGAGCAGATTCTCTCTTCTCTACTCTAGATTATCACTGCTATTCTCTGTAATTTAGTATGGTTCGCTATTCTTCGGTATCGTTCACTATGGCTCGCTAGGCTTCGCTAGGGTTCAATATAGGTCGCTATTGTTCGCTTTGCTACACTATAGTCCATTTGTTCTTGTGCCAAGTCCCATGATAGCATTTCATTTGGTAAATGGTAGCAAGGAAGTCACTTTTCATTACCTATATTCTCAGACTTGTTCAATGCTTGATTTTCCCCCACTGTACTGAGTTCGCCATCAAGGAATGCATACTTGAATTTTTATCTCCTCATCGCTGCTGCTGGGCCACTAGTCATTCACTGCCGGATGTATAGTAAGCTAGAACCAAGCCACTACTTGCTCGTATATTTTTTTGCTGTATGCTTTCATAAATGTAGCCTCTTTCCTTTGTAGATCCACCAAAACCGTTGTTACAAGATCAAGGTGTTAGAAATGGAGTCCAGAGATTTTACCTTGATAGAACATCCAATGTTAATGGCCCAATAAGGTAGGACTGGATGCGTTGTTATCTGGAAAGAAAATGGTACTTGTTAAGTAATTCGAGGCGGAATAGAAATGGTAGCTAGCAGTGAACTACGTAGGAACTAGGCTCATTTTATTCTAACACAGTGTTTCCTTCTGATGCAATATCTAGTATGGTATTATTGATCACAGTTATCTAGCGTATGCTAATTTTCCATTAATTTGGGCACTGTTAGGATTGTTGCTTTGAAATCTTGAATACAATGAGATATTGATCTTTTTGCCAATCTTTTTGTTTTGCAAGATTATCATAATTTTTCCATGACTTGGGAAAGGAAGAGTTCGACTCTTAGAAAAATCTTCTCTTTCAGTGAATACCAAATTTCTATTGCGGTAGGACAATTGACACAGTGCTCACATAGCAACCCAAAGGACGTAATTGATCCCTCAAAGATTCCATTAATCCTCGAAGTAACGCAAGCAGTTAGAAAAATTAATGGGACATCATTGGAAATTGGAACAATTGGGAATTACACTTTATGTTACACGGCTGTCATCAAAGGCCAGGTTGGGGATGTCAAAACAAATCATAGAATTAGGCCTAACAGCATGTCTTCTCTTATGCCTTGACTCCATTGGATCATATCTATATTTGTTAGTGATTATTCCATTGATATTACAATGAATTATGATCATCATGAATATAGTCACTAACATCATACTAAGGACAACTATCATCATCATCGCCATTCTCCTTCCTCCCTTTTTTCCTTGTCCCGTTACGTCCCTTACTGTGCCCGGGCTGATCCTGATGTCAGTGACTGGCTGTACATTGTTTAGAAGAGGTGATTGAGTGAACTATACTCAGTCCACTCTGCTGCCTCATCACCACGAGGTCCCTAACTCTTTCTCATCTTCCTTTTCATCCTCCTCATTTCCATCATCATCATCATCATCATCATCTTGTCTTGTCTTGTCTTTTCCTGTACGCCCCTTACGGAGCCTAGGCTGACCCTGAGGTCAGTGTCGCCTTCAAATTGTTTAGAAGAGGTGATTGAGTCGGCTACACTCAATCCACTCTGTTACCCCAACAGTTACTTATCAGAGCTGCAGCCTGAAGCTGCTGTGCCTGACTTTCACTGAAGGGGCCTGGTTGGACAGTTTGCCACAGGTCGTCAACATCTGCCCCAATTCTGAATCTTCGCGAAATGAATCACTATCAACTTAAGGGCAGAGTCTCTCTGTGCCCGCTTGCCACCACGAGGAGGTCTCCAACCATGGGCTAGCCATCATCATCATCATCATCATCATCATCATCATCATCATCATCATCATCATTCTCATCATCATCATCATCATCATTCTCATCATCATCATCATCATCATTCTCATCATTCTCATCATTATTATCATTATCACCATTATCATCATTGTGATCATTATCATTATCATCATCATCATCATCATCATTTGAATTATCATAATCATCGTTATCATCATTATCATTATTTTTCAGTTAAGTTTGTTTTGTTATCTTGCGACTTTAACTTATATTCTGGCAATTTCAGAGTCGAAATTTTGAGAGTGAAGGTGCATTAGTCACAATTGGTAGGCTTTTTCTTTTATAATCGAACACTATTAAGCAGAACTCTGCAATAGATAGTCTACAAATCAATGTTGCTATGCTAATCAAATCAAATCATTCTTTCTTGATGCTAAGCTACAATTACATGTTACCCTACTGCAAACGGTAATAAAGCCAAGACTACATTGGGTGAGATCGAACCTTCTAATTAGATATATATATATATATATATATATATATATATATATATATATATATATATATATATATATATATATATATATATATATATATATATATATATATATATATATATATACATATATATATATATATAATTAAAAGGGTCAATCTCACCCGATGTAGTCTTGGCTTTATTACCATTTGCCCGTTTGCAGTATTGAAGACAAAGAACTTTCATAGATGTGTTTTTATTCTGTATGATCATTTCCAGTGTGAAGACCAACTAGCTATTTTTACAATTTTACAATTTCAATTTGCTATATACATTTGGTCCCTGGAATTACGCAAAAAGATGAAATAAGCAAATATATATATATATATATATATATATATATATATATATATATATATATATATATATATATATATATATATATAATTAAAAGGGTCAATCTCACCCGATGTAGTCTTGGCTTTATTACCATTTGCCCGTTTGCAGTATTGAAGACAAAGAACTTTCATAGATGTGTTTTTATTCTGTATGATCATTTCCAGTGTGAAGACCAACTAGCTATTTTTACAATTTTACAATTTCAATTTGCTATATACATTTGGTCCCTGGAATTACGCAAAAAGATGAAATAAGCAAAATCTGTGTGGGAAAGGAAAGGCTAGGTTATGTATGGCAAAGTGTTGAGGGAAAGTTGGTATGAAAATAGGCCTAAACAAAGGGCAAGGTGTAATGACGCAATAGGATATTAGTGTGATGTCAGTTTAGTGTTAGCGTAGTGGAAGTAATGGCAATGAGTTGTAGAAAACTTGTAATGAATGAGTGTATGGAGTGGAAGATAAAGTAACTAAAAGTGGAATTGCTACAACCCTATTGCGCATATCATTTGCTCTCCTCTGTCCTAGTTAATATACCTTTTTAGCTTGGTCATTGCTTAATTGTGTCACACATTCCTTAAGGTGCTGATCGTGATTTAGCCCTAGCACACTTAACCGTTCACAACCCATCAAAAGTTTTTTGTAATGTTGGGAATAAATCAAATATATTTATGAAAATGTGGAAGGAAAAATCTAATGTTTTTGCGGCCATATTGTATTTGTGAATCTATAGTTAACGACTGCATTGTTTATTTCCCATGATTAAATCTGTTTTATCGAGACGATTACCCATCATTCCATTTAGTCTGGTGAAATGATGGGAGTCTTCATTTAGACATGATGGAATTAAAGAGAAATGCTTGTATTTCACCTTTATCTATTCAGACGTGTAAAAATATTTTGTTTCTTTTTTACAGAGCGAAAACATTTAGAGAAAAAAGACCCAGGAACCTTTAACTCAGAATTTACTGAAAATAGTGTTGTTATTCCACTCGCGCGAGGACCGGATGGTACAAAGTATGTAAAGAGTTTTATTGCATTATGTTTGTTACAAACGACTTGACTAATTTTTAAGTATAGTACGTCATCCACCATCTATCTAGCCTGTTAATTCGCTTAATTTGATTACTGAATCAGTCAATCGATCGATCAATCAATCAATCAATCAATCAATCAGCCAGTGGTTTCTTTCACCTACTCAATCAATCTTTCACTGATTTGGATTCCATTTACCCATTTCTTCATTCTTTCACTCACATATTCACTCCCTCACTCCCTTACTCACTCACTCACTCACTCACTCGCTCACTCACTCACTCACTCACTAACTCGCTCACTCACTCACTCACTCACTCATTCATTCACTCACTCACTAACTCGCCCATTGGCTTTAAGGTGTCCCTTCTCGGGTTGTAAACTATAATTGATTCCATTAATTTACAGGAACTACCAAATCATAGTTTTGGAAGGCAATACGTCAGCAAAATCTCCTGACGAATGGTTGCCTAATGAACTAGGCCCATACGACGCATCGACTTATGCAGCTGGAAAACCATACGTAACAGCAGTTTTATCTTCATATGTATCAAAATTTCCTGTCGGAGATGGAAAAGAATACAGCTCATCGACAAGAAAAAGACGAAACGTTGGCAATACAAATTATAGGAATGTCCCTTTGAAGGAGAACACTCAGTATCTAGTTTTCCAAAGAGCTTATGTCTCACAGGTAGGCTTGCAATGAACATTTTATAAAAGTCACTTAAGTTTATCAACTATTCTGAAGGAAGCTAGTCTTCAATAATAACTATATTAAAATATTGAACCACATATATGTTATTTTTGTTGCTCCAATGATGTCCTTTTCAGAGTCAAAACATCCTTCAATATATATATATATATATATATATATATATATATATATATATATATATATATATATATATATATATATATATATATATATATATATATATATATATATATATATATATATATATATTTGTATGTATAAATGTATTTATGAATGTTTGAGTGTATCTATGCCTATCTATATGTACATTATATAGAAGGTCAGTGCAACATCTCACTGGCGTTTCGCTTACAGCATCATCAGAATTCATCAAATTTAAGTTGTCATCTTCTTCAACACAACACTGAAGTCAACGAAAATCGAAGCGTTTAATGGTCGAAGTTTTTCATTGGACAAGAATTTTTTGCAGGGTTTCAATAGCTACTTCTTTCTCATGCCACACCTGTAAGCTATTTCTCTAGCATGCATTTATGGCCTCGTTGCTTCTTTTTGTATTGCACGTTTTTTGATAAGTAAGTTTCTTTCGCCCTGTACTAAAACTTTCTTCACTGTTTCATGGTTTTATTACTGTGTTCGAATTGGCGTAACACAACAGTGTTACACAGACATACTGGCACAACATAAGTTAATACACAAGTTACCACACAAAATTTATGCAGATTAAGTAAAAGCGATGATTTTCTTTCGTTAGTATTGGAAATTTTTAAAAGGTATTTGACTTAGCAACTGTCTCTTAGATCTCAGAAATCCACTACGGAACTTTCTTAACTTTTGAGCAGCCGAGAAATACTTTCTTATAAAGCAGTTTCTTTACTATTGCCATTATTCGGATTTTGATATTCGGAATGAATCGTTAGTTTGATGGTCGGAATGGGTCGTTAGTTTGATTTTCGGAATGAATCGTTAGTTTGATTTTCGGAATAAATCGTTAGTTTGATTTTCGGAATGAACCGTTAGTTTGATTTTCGGAATGAATCGTGAGTTTGATTCTAATTAAGCAAAACTATTACTTATTGTTTGTATTGCATGAATTTCATGTTTTGCTTTTACAGAACACGTACTATTCTTCAGAGTGGATGGGACCTCTGATGACGAAAAGTATGATTTTTTTCTATCTCTATCGATATTAGCTAGTGATCTCAAGCTAGTAAGTTAGTAAGCTTGGAAACCAGGCCGTGAAAGACAGCGAAGAAAATAATCAGAAACAAGTTCACGGGTTAATTTGATGGTGATTTTTAAATGAGGCTAAGATTTCTGAGTCTAAAATGTGCATTGTGTTGATACTGCTTCTATTATACTCTCATTTTACAACTAATCAAACATTATTTTGAGGAAGTCTCAGCCCTTCGTTTATTCCAATCCCCACTTGTTAATTTGCTTCCAAACCCCCTGTTTTACAACCCCCCCCCCGTTAATTGAAGACCAAAGAACACAAATAAGAAGGGCCAAATTATTAGAACTACCTCCTTCTGTTCTCATAGCTGTAGTCTTTTTTGAAAACATGATGCAGTATGAACTACGGAATATTTGCCATGATAGCGGACTAAAATAATTGCATTGCCTTAAATAATTACAGTATATCAAGACTAACTTGTTTCTTTTATTTTTTGAAAGAATCAGGTGGTGGATCAACTTCATCGCCAACCACGGACCCTATTGATTATCCACTGATAGTCGGGATTGTTGTTGGAGTTTTGATCTTAGCCGTAATTGCATTCTCTGTCGTCATCATTAAAAGGTATAATATTTATGCCAAAATTTCTCAATATTATAAAATCAGATAATACACGAAGAAAATCGACAATGTTTTTAAATTTCCAAGACATGTTTCGGCTTGTTACTCAAACCATCATCAGTTGAAATGACTAAGTTAACGTTACAACAAATAAGAACTATACACTATCAATCGAATATATTAATCGAACAGAGGAATGAAAGAAACGAAAAAAGAATGTGGCGATTAAACACCTTTACTTTACACCTTTAAACACCTTTAAACACCTTTAAACACCTTAACAGTTAAACACCTTTACCTTTATTTGGTGTTGATGGCACCTTTTGCCTTTTCAATAATGAACAAGATGCCTTAGTATTCTTTGATTTTCTTAACTCTCAACATCCCAATATAAAGTTCACCATGGAGAAAGAAAGTAATAAGATGTTGGCTTTTCTTGATGTTTGTATCAGTAATAAGGATCCTTGTAATCTTTTAACGTCAGTCTATCGTAAAAACACTTTTACTGGACTTTTTACTAATTTCTATAGCTTTACCTCTTATTCTTTTAAAATTGGTCTTATCCGCACCTTAGTTGACAGAGCTTACAAAATTAATAACACTCTTGCTAAATTTAATGATGATGTTAAAAAACTCTTCGATATATTCAAAAAGAATCAATACCCTGAAGGCTTAATAAGTAGAGTAGTCCATTCTTATCTTGATAATGTTCATAGTTCTAATAATTCTAAATCAGCTACTGATACTTCTACCAATTAATTTAAGTTGCCATTCCTTAAGTTGCAATAATTACATTGCAATAATCTTAATATTAAATTAGCTTTTTCTTCTTTTAAAATTAAAAACTTGCTTGCAGTTAAGGATCGTTTGAACAAATCGCTTCGCTCATGTATAGTATATAAATTTACTTGTGCGGGATGTAATTCCGTTTATATTGGCGAAACATCTCGTTATTTATCTACACGAGTGCGTGAGCATTTGTTCACCGATAAGAATTCGCATATTTTTAAGCATTTAAAGACTTCAACTCCATGTAAAATCTTTGCAGTGAAAATTGCTTCAAGGTACTAGATTCAGCAAGCAATTATCATAACTTAAAAATTAAGGAAGCACTCCACATCATGTGGGAAAGGCCTAACTTAAATAAACAACTGCAACATTATAATATTTCATTGAGCTTTTAGCTTTCGTTGTTTAACCGCCACATTCTTTTTTCGTTTCTTTCATTCCTCTGTTCGATTAATATATTCGATTGATAGTGTATAGTTCTTATTTGTTGTAACGTTAACTTAGTCATTTCAACTGATGATGGTTTGAGTAACAAGCCGAAACATGTCTTGGAAATTTAAAAAGATTGTCGATTTTCTTCGTGTATTATCTGATATAATATTCATGTATTCAAGTATTAATACTTTTGTTGAAATTGTCCTGCCATTGATTTGCTTACCGAGTTAATAGTTTGCAACTCCAGCACCAGAAACTACGTCATCATTTGAAAATCTACTAATACGGTCTCCATTCAGACAACGTACTTCTTGTTCTGTTGTTGTTGTAGTTGATACTGAGACATTCTGAAAATGCTTATATGTTAGTTGTCTTTTCCTGTTTCTTCGATTTTGTTCGTTCTAGATTTGTGTTACATACTCTTAGCCTATTGTTTTGTATCCCATTGAGACAAGCTGCCATCTGTAGGCTATTTTACCTTGCAAGTTTTATATCTTTAGCATATTATCAAAAGTTGCTAAACTGTTTTGCTGGTAGGTAACGTTCTTCCACAACTTGATGCATCAAATGATGATCATGATATCATTCAGGGATGTGCAGACGAGAGGGGCGTGGGGGTCATCACGCAGTACCCAATGTCTAAGAAAGTTGGTCATGTGGCAAGGGGTTTAGTATGCATTGGAACATTTGACCAACATTCAACCTGCAATTTGTTTCTTCTGTTGGTCATGGTTGTTCATAGTCAACTCCCTTTTTGTGATATTGCAAATAACTTTGTTGTTTCTAGCAGTTATCATCATTGTTTCCTTGTGTTCTGGAAATACTGTTGGTTAGGATTTTAATAGTTAGTCAAAGTGGAATAGTTGGCCACTTTTTCTGATCACCCACTCCTCCCCCCTCCCCAAGCGAAATTGTCTAAGCACATCTCTGATGTCATTTATTGCTGATGCATCATGATGCCTTTGTTTATGTCTCATCACATCAACAGTAAGTATGCCCATTCATTCTTCCTGTGAAACATGCTATTTGTTATCTAGCAATGTTAGATTTATTTATTTTATTTTTATTTTTAGATCGTTGAATCCACATTTTATCTTTTATCGTACAATCATCTCGTAGCAAAATTGAGGACCTTAAATCATTTGAGACTACCTAGTAAAATGAGGTTACCCGCCACATCGTTCCATAAAGTACTTCCTATTTCTAGGAGACGCAAAGCTAAAACTGACGATAATGCAAGTGTCACAAAGAAGCCGGTTATGATGGTTCCACTCTCGCAATCGTCCGATAATCCGAGTTTCAACGATGATGAGGATGAGGCGACAAATATTGAGGACACACTTCCAGCTGCGAAGTCTGGTAGTACGCTTGAAAGAAGAAGGAGTTCGGGTACGGTTTATTTAGTTCGTTGCCGTTTGTTTGAATTGCATGAGCCATTTTCATTGCAAATCCAACCCTTCTCGCACTCATACTTTCTTCATTCTAATCTGTGCCGAATTTCTTCTCATCCAATTAATTGTTTTTTTGTCAATATCCTGCTGTCGTAGCTCGTATCTGCTTCAAAAGCCTGAGAATACTTGCCGTATTTGCAGGAGATCTTTGGTTTTTCTCTTCCCCTTCTCCTCCCTCTAGGAATACCTGTGCACTCTTTAATCTATAGTTTATCACTATAGCCTTTTACTTGAATATTTCAGCTTCCTCGTTAAGACGTAAGAAAGCCCCGCGTTCAATTAAGCATGATAGTCACCACCCACCGATTTCAATCGAGGACTTCGCTCGACAGTGCAAGGAGTTGCATCGAGACAGTCACCATGGGATAACCCTGGAATACGAGGTGATTTCTGTGTATATCTCGTTAGAACTGATTTGAAATGTTTTTCGAAGGATTGGTCTTCTTCGATATCAATAAAAATTCGTATTAGGTTTTTAATCTTGCTCACTGTTTCCAGCATAGAATGCTCCACTAAACTCTCTGCTCATTGCTAAGTGCTCTTAAGTATTTACAGTTTTGACCATACGTATAGGAAGTTTGATTAGCCCTTGGCAATTTATTTTCTTTAATCACTATTTCAGCAGAAGTCAATCATACATCTAAGCTGAGTAGAAAGAAGTCTCCAATGCAATAATTTCCTTCGTTTCTCATAACTTGTGTTGGTTTCTAGGACTTGGGAAAAGGACAGCAGTATTCATGGGATATTGCTGTGAACTCCACGAACAAGCCAAAAAATCGATATGCTAACATTGCCGCATGTATGTTCTGCTGTTGATCAATATTGTTCTTGTATTAGTATTGATATAAATATACAATATCAATATTGATATTCAATATTGTTCAATATCAATATTGTCCTTATTGTTTCATGTTTTTTTCATAAATATCATGTGTTTTATAGTATTAATTCTATTGTTATTCTTTTGAACTTATTATCTGTTTCACCTAAGTGAATATTTAATATTTCAAAAGCAACTTTGGCCCATAAGAGTTGCTCTCTTTGTTATGCTAGCAGCCTTTAATCAAACTTTCCATCTTCCTTTAGCAATTTTACTGTCTCTTCTTTTTTCAATTGGCACCCAGAGATTATTTTTCTATCATTCAGTTAAGCTACTCATTCCTCCATGCATTCATTGAATCTGTTTCTGACTTCGCTTTTTCTTTCACTCATTCACTATTTCATAGATTTATTCATTTATTCATTTATTCATTCTTTGAATAGACTGGAGTTTTATCTTGATTTCTATTGGTTTTTAATTTTTCAGATGACCATTCAAGAGTCAAACTAAATCCAATTCCTGGCATACCTTATTCTGATTACTTTAATGCAAATTTCATCTCGGTTAGTAGACTTCCCCTATATTTGCCTAGCAATTTCATATGCGATTCAATGATTATTTGTTGTATTGAGAACTAAGTTTGGTTAAAGGACCAAGCTACTATAGTTCTATTTACGAACATAGACGAATTTACGAAATCTTATGTTTACCAGGAATATAGAAAGAAGAGTACTTTTCAAATAATCGAATTTAAGTATGTATGTCAAGACAAAAGGGGATTTAATTTAATAAAAAGACTCCTATATGGAAGCTAGCATGTTTAATTGCTCGTTTTAATTTTCAATAGTTGCAGTCTGCATAGCTCCTTTTGCAAATCTTCTTTTGAATCAAATGCAAGGATACTAGTGTTGGTATTTTACCATGAAAGAGGAATGCCTATGAATTTTTACTTTGAATTTATATCGTACTTCAAATGCGATTAGAGTTGTTTTTGTAAAGTCTTCCCTTCCAATCTTTCTAGGGCTACCTAAGAGATTCGGTATACATTGCATCTCAAGGTTTGTAGTTGATTTCTTCTTTTCAGCTCGTCTGAAAATATTTCCTCAATATCCTAAAATAATATTTGCAAATAATAATGATCCGGTACTATATCTTGTTATTGATTTGCTACAAGCATAACACTATGATTTTTCTTTCCCAATTTAAGATGCCATTGCACTTTCATTTCATTTCAGTTTCATGTGATTTAACCTTTCTCTTTTAAAACTTTGAACTGTCTCCCGGGTACTAGAGCTCCATCTCATTTGTTGGTAGAGGCTTAGGTACATTTTTGAATTGTAGATTATACAGCGAAGGAATAGAATTGATTTGTTTGTATTTTCGTCAGGACCTATTGACAGCGTATTGGGTGATTTTTGGAGAATGATATGGGACAAAAATGTTCCAGCGATTGTAATGCTTACTAATTTAACGGAACGAGCAAAGGTTGGTTGAGAATGTTGTCCTTTATGACATTATAACAATTTGCAGTTCACATTTGAAACCATGAAAAGGTGTGAGGCATTGTTTGGTACCCTTACTATCAGTATGGAAATGTGTGGCTTAACATAACACCATAAGATACTGGCCTCGGGAATGTCACTCTACATCATTTAGTTTCGTGTGCTGGTATTTATTACAGAGAGCCTGGAACTCGGAATTAGTATTAATCTTTTCTGTATTTGTGAACACAATCACATATGGCGATCATTTGTACAGACAAGTGCTGCCACATACTTCAGTTCTTTCTTCTCCAACTCTAAGGACACTTTTCTCTGATTTTAGTTTTTCGTTAATAGTTTTCCTTTTGTTGACACTTAATGCTTATCATTCTTATTTAGTCTTTATTTCCCAATTCGTACATTGTAGGCAGCGCTAATTTGCATTATACAAAACCATATAAACAGAGTAACCCATTATTTACTGTCATGTATCATATCCCATCACGTGTCATATCATATATCATATCATATCATGTCATATCGTATTTCATATTGTATCTTATCATATCACATCATATAATATCATATTATATATATATATATATATATATATATATATATATATATATATATATATATATATATATATAATATGATATTATATGATATGATATATATATTTATTTATTTATTCATTTATATATATATATGTATGTATATATATATATATTTATATATATATATATAAAATTTTATGCTAAATATCGCACTTAAGGTGATATTTCATACTTTGTATCAAACGATCAAACGCATAAGCTGGTATTAAGTCCTGTTTTTATAGCATGAAAAGAAAACGGGTTCTTTTGCATTCTGGAACTATGGAACTTTTTACTTTACATATAATATGAAATTTTTTCTTCTGCTTTATTTCCATAGTGCTTTGATTCAACAGAATATTCTGGTATTATTACGCCCCTAGTTATAATATGTATCTTCTTTCTTGGCAGAAAAAGTGCTCCCAGTATTGGCCAGATATGGGATCAGCTGAGTTCGGAAAAGTAACTGTTACATCGGTATCAGTTGAGAGTTACGTTGATTACACTATCAGAAGCTTTTCGGTGTCGAGGGTAAGGGTTATTTGTTTACTAACACTGTACAGTATCTACACATTTTATAAGATTGGAGCTCCAGCTGGGGCCAGAGCTTCGGGTGACACAACTCTCACCTAGAACAGAATGCCATAGACTCTCTTCTTGATCAGTGAGCGTTGCTGATGCAAACCACGCAATCGGAAAACAATCTTTTTTGGCATTGCATTGGTGCTCACTAGTTAACTGTTGTATTGTGAGTCTTTTATAAGAATAGGCCTAAGCTATGGCTATATAGATTACGTGATTCTTTCAGTGGAGCAATGTCTTTCAGTTTGCCATGGATCATGCAAATTGTAAAGGCTTTTTATTTCAATAGTAATTTTTTTCTCTAATTTCGTTCACAGACGGGCTTCAATGAGAATAGAACGGTTTATCAGTTCCATTACACAACCTGGCCGGATCATGGAATTCCAGAGAGCCCAACTGACCTCTTGAATTTGCAGAGAAAACTTCGCAAGACGTTTCCTTTCAGTATAGAGTCACCCATAGTGGTGCACTGCAGGTATGCCATTGTCGTCTACAAGGCTTAAAAAAATTTTTCTTCCTGGCTGTGAAAGCAAAAATTCAAAATTTCTCGCAACTACAAGCTATATTTCCTATTGATTACTCCGTTTAATAAATTATAATGCAGATTAATGACAATATCTAGAGAAATATCCTGCGAAACTTTGAGATTCTTGCGAGGAATCATCTTTGAATATTTCTTTGCTTCACTGCTACCGGCCCTACCGTACATTGTTCAAGCTCTACTCTTTTAAAACCCCATATTTGTGCATGGTTTTTGCATGATGTAGAATTTTGTAAACAAAGCAGGCTTGGACAAAGAAGAAAGAATTGAACACATGTGACAACATCTGAGAATTTTGGAAGTTACAGTAGACAAGGGAGATGACTTATATGTTAGGCCTAGAGAGAAGTTCGAAAGATTTGTTTTAGCTAAATCGTGTATATGAGTGTTTTCATGATTTTCACATATTTTCAAATAAGTAGTTAATTTTTGCTTGACTAGAGACTCCCGAATTGTTGTTAAAGTAGTTTTCATATCCAAGAAATGCCCATGTCAAATGGTCAATATTATCTGGCAAATTGTTGTCTTTCTCTTTATCCTTTCTTACCTATTTCTCTGCTGTGATTCGTCTGCTTATCTGCTTGTGTATTAGCCTTCCTGCATGTTTCCCTGCATATTTGTCTTTTTGCTTTGCATCCATGTTTGCTTGTTTGTCTGACAGCATGTTTCCCTCCGTGTTTACCTGCATGTCTGCCAGAAATTTTCCCTGCAATCTGTTGCCTTTTTGTTTTTTTACAGCTACATTTGTTTCTTTGTCCGCCTGTTACCGTACTTGCCTTGAATGGTTGATAACTCTTTCTGCAGCGCTGGTGTTGGCCGAACTGGAACATTTATTGTCATTGACGCAATGCTTGAGCTACTACAGTCCCAAAGAAAGATCGATGTCTTCAACTATTTAAATTTTATTCGTACCCAGAGAATTCATATGGTGCAAGTTGAGGTGGGTACTGTCTTCTTAGTTCCAGGCAGTTTCAGTTGTTTCATGTAATTTGATCTTGCATAGCGCATTTTGTTTGAGCTGTACGTGGCAATTTCTAGCTAGGAACCTAGTTTATGTGATCCATAAGTTTAGAGTCAGGTACTTTATGTAGTGAAATTAATTGTTTGTTTAGGAACAATACCTGTTCATCTACAAGGCATTGTTAGAATCAGTCACGTGTGGAATGACTGAAATCGAAACACAGAATCTGCGCATCAAAATCAACCAATTGTCAGCCAAAGAAAAAAGTAATCAAACCGGGTTTGATAAACAGTTCCAGGTAACATTTTTTGCACTTTCAACACTTTTTTAACAATTGGTCCTTCA
Source organism: Mastigias papua (assembly GCA_964019165.1). Taxonomy (NCBI): domain Eukaryota; kingdom Metazoa; phylum Cnidaria; class Scyphozoa; order Rhizostomeae; family Mastigiidae; genus Mastigias; species Mastigias papua. The sequence continues at coordinate 13,567,624 of OZ025279.1, read as the reverse complement.
CTTCCGTCTGTTCTTTGTAGTGTGGTTTAAACTTTTCAGATCTTATTGCTCATTGCCAGTAATGATATTTCTACCACATAATCCTGTCATTTTTCAAATACAGAAGCAGGTAAATATTGGAAGTTTATTGTTCTTGGCCACCCCATCATAATGGCTGGCTGTTCTTTACCCACCGACTGTCAAATGAAGTTGACTTGCGGCCAGAGTTCCATATAACATTGCTCTAGCTTGCCTGCCTGCCACCCAGGCCATTTCTCAGTTGGTCCATAGCTCCGAAAGGACTGATACGCTGCTTTAATATACCAATTTCTTAGGTATACATGTTTGGGACACAGACGCCTATTTGCGAATTATTAAAAAAGATATTAAAAATACTGGTAGAAATTATACTTGGGTGCTTTTGGCTTTTTTGTCTTCGCGCACTAAAAAATAATTGCGAATCTCATTCAAACATGCAGAAGTTTCAGTCTTTAAAATTGCCAGAAGGTTGGAAATATATTGAACAGACATTGAATTGAGCTAGCAATGTTTGTAGGTAAGATTTACATATAGATTTAATGACATGAAGTTTAAGTTGTTTATTGTGAATGGGTGTGAGCTTCTGCAATTACAGATGAATATTTGCAATTAATGCTTGCAAATTTAGCTGATTAACATGAATAGGTTTTTCGACGTATTTTTGCCAGTAGGATGTGAATGCAATTTGTTATGGAATAAGAAAAATTTCTATGCGTGCTTCCTTTTGCACTATTCTTAGTACATATCTTGTGAACGTTATAGTTATTTATCTTATTTCTCTTCTAAGCGCCTCGTGTCAGTCACTCCACATTTCAATGAAAAAGAGACCACAACAGGACTCTTGAAAAACAATCTGTCCAGAAACAGGAAGTCGAATATAGTGCCAAGTATGTTGCAATTCTGGAAGTTTCCCCTTCTTGTTCATTTCTGTAGGACAGAGATGTTGTTCCACACGTTAATATTGCATTTAAATAAATGATTTAGAGCAGTTGATCCGTCAGCAAAGGATCTTAGAACAGTGGAATGTTAAAGAGATACTTATGACGTTGATATGATAGTTATCAAAGTTACACCACATTTTGATATTCTTAGCAATAATTCGCCACAAGTCAAAGCATTGTTAAATAACATATAAATACATACATACAAATACATACATACAACTGCATACATACAAATACATAGATACTGCTACCTACATCAAACTACCCACAAAACTACATACATACAACTAACTACATACAATTATATACATATAACTACATCCATACAATCAAATACATACAAAAACATATATACAACTACATATATACATCTACATACATACAAATCTACATTTCTATGTTGTTAAATAAATATTTATAATTGTCTATATAAACGCATAAATATACATATATACATATACATATACATATACATACACATACATACATACATACATACATACATACATACATATATATATATATATATATATATATATATATATATATATATATATATATATATATATATATATATATATATATATATATATATATATATATATATTTATATATTTATATGAACATTCATAAGCTACAGCCTCTAAGAAGCTCTAAAAAATTATAAGGAGATTTCAAGAAAGTCTTCAACTTTTTGGCGTTTTGATTTTCATCTTTTTCAGCTTATATCATTCCAATTACATAGACCGCATTCAAAACTGTAAAACCCACACAATAAAATAATTTATTACCAAGACATAATAATGAATTTGTAGACAATAGAGAGTTAGTACAGTAGTTGATGCCGGAAGTTGAAACGAATGAAAATACATATAAACGTTAGGAAATAAAATTTATATTTCTATATAAATTGTTACTCATTGATTCTTTCTTTCATTTCTTGAGACTAAACCTTGGAAGTTTGTAAGTGATTTAATGTTTTAATCCCCTTTTCTATGATATTCCTTCCAAAATTTCATTTCTCAGGGGAGATACATAGAGTCATTTTGCAACAGTCGATTTATGAAAATGATGGAAGTACGGACTATATAAATGCAACATATGTTAGCGTAAGTATGATTTCTCGTTTGATATTGACTTCTTAAATATCATCCCTCAAAGAGACTCCACCTATCCTCTGCCAACTTTTTCACCGTTGGAGATTTTTAATGGGATTCTTCAGTGGCGGTATTCTTTCCTATTCCTCAAGCTGCAGTAGGTCGTTTTTGTGTATTATTTTATTGCAAAGCTGTTGTCAATGCATTCAAAAGATTCTGTTGACTACTAGACGTTTTATCGTATTCGTATAATGGTTCTAATCTTGTCTCTTTACTTTGATGCTGTCATTCGATTATTGTATCTCGCAGGGATATAAAAGGAAGAATGCCTACATTGCTACGCAGCATCCTCTTCCAAATACCATTAACGATTTCTGGTCAATGATTTACCAATCAAATGTTGCGACATTTGTCTTGTTGAATAAAATTCAGACAAAACCAGAGGTATGTAAAGATGGCTATAGATCTTATGCTCTGCGGGATTTTCTCTGCTGAGTTTGCCATTTTACGTTTGCTGACATAGTTGATTTCTTGCAGGTAAGTGTTGGAAGTTTATAATCCTTGCACACCCCACCCTACTGGGTGGCTATCATTTACCAGTCGACAGTCAACCGAAGTTAACTTAACCGCTAGAGTTGCGTATAGCATAGCTATTTCTTACCAGTCTGTCACCCATGCCATCTTGCATTTAGTCTTTCCTTCTAAAAGAGCTAATACGCTGTTTTGAAAGTGGATCGGAGTGGGAGTCGAACCTTGTACAATCTGGTGTAAAGCAGAGGGACACTCCACTACACTATCGCTGCACATAATATTATGGAGCAAAGTTAAATCCTAGTTTTCATATAATCCTACGCATCGCCTGGATTGCTGTGGACGATCCTGGCAATCGCGAAGATCAGGATTGCTGGGATTGAACCTTTCTTAATTCCACAAGGCCACTTGGATCGCTGGACCCTAGTTGTTATATGGGAATAAGGCTTAGCATTCTTACATGTCAGGAAGGAGAATTTTCTATTTTCCCATTGAGGGCTAAGCTTGATGAAGTTTGACAGACATTTTGCGTTTAAGAAGATGCAATCTTCTATTTCCTTCTGACAAATCTCATTGTGGTTTTCGATATCAAAGCAAAATGGACTTATACTAATATACCGAATGTGGTTTGTATTTCTTAACTTCTGGCAATAGAGCTTGAAATGCGTTTTATCACTTAATTTTTCTCTTTCAGAACTTGCCAGTGTTTTGGCCAGAAAGTGGAAAAGAAACCATATATGGAAACACAGTTGTTCGAAACGAGCTAGAGCAAGATGCTTTGGATTCAACTGAACGGAATTTTGTAATCAGTCATAGAGATGTGAGTGAACTGCGTTATTGATCATTAAAAAGTAGCAATAATTTTGCTGTGTTGTATATGAAGAGAGCCCATTCCTTCTTCTCTCATCAGCCCCCCTTGTGCTACAGATCTTACCTAATTCTGGTTGCTCGGGGAATTTAACTATTTTCTGATGAGTACTCGAGCTTACTTGACCATGCGTTTATGGCCTATTTCCAATGCCACTCTTTATGAAGATTGCTCAAGCATTGGACATGTACAACAGGCTGAATATACCTTTTTCATGCGATATTCGTCAGAGTATGAGTCGTTGGATATCAGAGCGCGCTAATCACTGGGGAAAAGTCCTCATTAAGTCCAATGCTTTCACCAGCAGTGACCGGCAAAACCAAGTGCTTTCCATAGTTTTTTGGCCCCTTCTAAAGCTTTTTCAAGGAGAGTTGTACTCTTTAAGGTTGTGCTAGCATCATGTAAAGAGACAGTGTAATATTATCGCTATGAGCATAGTATGAGTGTTGCCTACTTTCTATCAATGTATCTGCAGGGCGTGGTTACAAAGTCATGCCACTCTCTGTGTTCTTTCTGAGAATTTTCCCTACTAGTAGAAATTCTACTTTAATATCAGAGCAACGACGATGAACATTGTAAGGACCAGAATGAGAAAAACAACTATTTTGCTTACTATTTAGTTGACAAAACCATGTTTAAGCTCACATCTCCGATTGAACCGACATCCGATTGACAAATCCGATGACATACGTTTCAGGATGGGCTTGTCCTGCCCTCAGCTAATAGTAAGAGTTCCTTAGAAATTACTATGTCGAAAATTAACCGAAAGTTGAGTCGGAGGATTTTGCCAGATGCAAATCCATACTCACGTGTCAGGAGAATTAGTTATGCAGTTCGAATACTTTCCAGTTCGCTATTGGCTTCGTTGAACGAGTCCAAGGAAGTCTTTTGGTATTACAAATTGATCGAATTTTTGTCTTTTTCCGGGACTTTGCTTTGACCGCACGTCTTCCTTTATTGCTTTGCCTGAACTGCGTGTTGGTATGCTGCGAGGATTGATTTGAATAGATCATAATGCCCCCGTCGACCTCCCATTGTCACATAGTAATCTTGATTGTCCTGTAAATCATCTGCTTCTAATGATTTCGGCTAGACTCTTTCTATATGAAAAATAGGAATGACTTCCTAATTCAAGCTGACTATGACAGTATGACAGTGTATGTCATTGCATGCTCTAAGCTAGTGATTTTTAGCAAGAAGAGAATAACGCACATAAGTGATGGACTAGATCGGCACGAGGGAAGTTCCAACAAGCTCATGTTTTCTGAGCTTTGTATATTTCAAATATACTTTAAGAGTAGTGCACAAACCTGCATTTCTTAGAATTAGGATGCCAGAAGAGCAGAGTAAAATAATAGAAAAGAAAGTTCTCTAGAAAGGAGGGCAAGAAATATTTGACTGATCCACTAATTTTTGAGCCACTTTGTCTTTTTTGAGTCCCAAAAGCTGCCCAAGTGCAAGTCCATTCCTGGTTTCATTTGTTGCCGAATATCATGACAATACCATATTTTTATCCATCTAATTCTATTCCGTTCGACAGTAAAAGTTACTTTCAATTTTAATCATACTTTACTAAATTTCTTACCAGTCAAGGGGCAATGAGCGTGAGGTAAAGATGCTCCATTTCCAAAACTGGCCAGATCATGCTGTCCCAAAAGAGTGTGACAAGCTTCTCATGTTGATCTCGAAAGTAGAAAAGTGCCAACAACAGCAGAGCGAAGACCAGCCTATTGTTATTATATGCAGGTGCGTTTTATGACCTATGCATTTTTTATAGGGAATCAAACTGCTGTCCTTGTTCTTCATGCTCCGTACTTTTGGACCTGTTTGGCCTCATTGTGATACTAAGACTTCCTTGATTTTAACTGCACATTTAGTGCTATATAGACACTGTGAACCGCAGAAACTGTAAGTGTTGAATTTTAAGACAGAATACTATGGATAATGTAAGTTTCAGCACAAACCCATCCATGAAACACTGCTACATGGATTATGGAAAATCCATGCGGATTTGAATGCGATGGATTGAATATTAGCCTCGAAATTCTCGATTGTATGCAGAAATGTGCAAAATTGAGAAGTTTGTCTTTTGTGGTACAGGCTTCTCAAATTTATTTACTTTCTGCATGTAGGTATATGGTAGTTCCTTACAGGAAACTGCGTAAGGATATGGCCGTGTGAACAGCATTTTGAATCACTCTCCCTCATAATACTTTTGTAAAGCCTCTGCAAATAAATAGCATTTTTCAATTCTATAGACAGAAACAATTTGTTTTTCCAAGAATACGGTCACCAAACTACAACTCCTTTTCTGTTTTTATTCATTGGCTGTTTTATCTGTTGCCTCTTTCTGCTGATTATCTCGACGTTCAGATTTGGTGCATTTTTCTTTCTTTTGTCTAGTTTATAACATTTATTACTTAATTCATCAGGTTCTATTATAGATTTTATTTTTGTTCATAAAAGTGCAGTGTGTATTGCGATTATTGTTATATCCTTGTCTAGAATCGTAGCATGAAGTGATCAGTCTTAGTTGCTACACATTTTATCATAGTTTTGTTTTACTGACTAGCTATCCTTGTTTCGTCATTTTGACTGTTTTTAGTGATGGTGCAAGTCGCAGCGGGACGTTCATAGCAATCACAATCATTTTGGAGCGATTTAAGACAGAGCAACTCGTTGATGTTTTTCAAACGATCAAGAAGCTGCGTGCTTTTAGGCCGGAATTCGTAGAGAACGCTGTAAGTATATTTTTTCGTTGAAATACAATGAACGAATATTTTTGTTGACGAATGAAATTTCGTAAATATGAGAGACTCCTAAAAGAAAATTTTTGAAATATTCTCGACAACGATTGGTTCTTCCATTTTTGAACGAATCGCGTTTCCTTGTGGTCGTGCTGTCCATATTTCTTATATAGTTTATTCACCGTTTTCTAGCTCCAGTACAAATTTTGCCACACAATTGTACAAGATTACATGGCCTCGTTTGACGACTATTCAAATTTCACTGGCTGAAAGAAGACAGTTAGATATTTTCGTAGTTGTTCATAGTTCAAGTTTTAGCTTCAACTTCGAAGCGTGGATGTTTTCATACATTCGCGGTAAACAGGGATTGATAATTGATTTTCATCGATAACTTTATTGTTAATAATTAGTTTTTAACTGTCTTTAATTACTCATTTTCTAGGGTTTGTTATGCTGACAAAAATGTCGCGTTTTGATAGTTAGCTGTATTTGCTGGCATTAATTAAACAGCGATATTTACAGCTCCAGATTTCACCAATACCTTTTTTCACTTGCAGCTTCTAGTAAGAATAAGACTGAGTTCTTGAGCATTTCAAAATTGTAGTAAATCTCCTACGGAGGGGCTCATTGAAATTTTGATATAACCACCTCACTTTTGCATGAAGTGAGTTTTCTGCACATTTCGGGCCTCAAGATATTTTCATGAAGATTTATCAAAAACTTCAACATCAGATTCCTTTTAAGTCGTGAAGGGTATCTGTCAGCAGTAACATTCATTTTACAACTCATAGGACCTTGTCATGGGTCCAAACGTGTTGCCTCTTGGAACAAATTGTATTCTCGTTGATTTCGAACATTTGTGCCAGAATATATGTTCTTATTTCCATCAAGCACTGGGCTCTATTCTATCAATACTTACTAATGCCACTTTCCATTTGGATATGCCTGTGAGGAAGTTTACCAGCCCAATTATCATCACATACAAAATCACTTGGTTTTGCAAGGCGGAAGATGCAGACTTTCGTGTTTCCTTTCTGTCTTGTTCCATTGAATTTATAGAAATATGGTCTTAGGTGCATTTCCATGTTATATCTGTTATACTTTCATGTTTTGTTTTTCAAACAAAGTCTGTTTGACTGATTCTCCTCTGAATTGTTTCAGAGATTTTCATGTAAAGCATACCTTGATTATTATGTTATTATTTTTATTGTTATCTTGGTTCTCTCGATCTAAGTACAGTTTTATGCGCACTAGCATTCGTAGGTTTTTGTATATTGGAGAGTGTATATTTTTTGAGTAGTTACGGATTGTTTTACACTTATACAAAATATCGATATGGAATAAATTTCTTTGTTTGAAGTCCTATTTTCATCAGCACCCTATTTCAGTTAGGAGTTAGACTGTTTCCGTCTGGAGCACTACTGGTGTTTTTCTATTACTTTCAAACAGAATGACTTGATAAACTATATCTGCCGAGTAGATAATGTAGACAAGTCCATCTGCCCTACTCATTGGTCTTCCTTGGTTATTGCGGAAATCTTATGTTTGTTTCATAGATGAATAATCAGTAGCATATCTCTGTTGAATTAGTGCAAAAAGCCTTGTTCACTCGAGACAAACTGGCTCAAGTTTAGTCTAACCCAAGTTCGTCAGACGGGTTTGCATTCTGCTTCAGAACTCACAAAATTACTGCCTAATCATCCCTTATGAATTGGCCTCAGTTATACCATCACTTCACAGGAACCAATGATATAGAAGCACCGAAGTCGTTAGATGGACAACTCGGTCTGCCAGAGTGGGACAAATTTGTTTTGACGTCCATTTTGAATGGTGGCAAAGAAACTTATCGCCGAATAATGAGTCTCTATAATTTTTGAAAAGTAATAGTCGATTTCGTGAAGTTCCGCGTGGATATTTAGCGTGCAAAGTCGTGAATTATCGTGACTTATTTGTTATGTTTTCAATTTCGTTTGAATTTTGGCAATTCAGGCATTTATCGTGACGTCTCAAGTACTGGCAAGGGTAGCATTTGCTGTGGCGCGCTTCTGTAAAAATTCGAAAAATGCAAATAGCAAATTTGTTACAATCTAGCAGTGAAGTTACAGGTAACTATTTCCATGTTTGTTATTTTGCCAGTTATACAAGAAGCGAAGAATAATTTTTCGCGTGATGTTCCCAAACTAAAGTCATTTGTGAGTTTTAGACCTCGAGGTCAGCAAGCCTAAATTTGAATGTGGAGGTTGTTTGCATTTTTGGTGCTTTCTTTCAGACATATAAAATAAGTGTTTTCGTGCCATTCAAAATGGCCACCAAATAGAAAGTTTGCCTCACTCGGAGCAATGAACAACCCCCTGAGTTAGAAGACATCTAGCGCTTTCGGCGCTTCTATATCATTGATAGGTGCATAATCAAACCATATCGTGAGGGATGTTCAAAGAGTTTTAATTTACTTTAAATAAACTCGTAATAGAGTCGTGAGTTATTGTGCTAGACTGGACAGCTTTTAAGTATGCACCCTAGGGTTTAACAAAATGCATGCGCTGCTTCCTACGCCATTTGAAACAAAGGGTAGGACTGAAGGGTTTTCCAAGCGCTTTACAAATCTCAGAATATATAATAACGGAATAATTGTCTGAGTGTAGTATCTGTGTGTAAAGGCTCTCTATTGGGCAATAAACAAAGGCAAAGGAGTTCCTCGGCAATATGAGATCAAGAAGCAATTAGTGGATTTCAAATTGAGTTAATGACTGATATTTCTCCATAGCAGAGTTGTGTTGGAAGCAAGATATTTTTAACCAAGCTCAACGTCCTCGTTTACTTTCGCACACGAACACTCTCTGGGGAAATGGAGACTCACTGATTACGCAAAGGAGGTTTTGTTCTCTTTAGCAGAAACAAAGGAGCTTACAAACCATAACTGTACAGCGTGACGTAGGGAGCAGTTCCTAGGAAATAGGAAATACGTAGGCCAAATAGACTACTTTCACTTAGTCGAGTTCCTAGGATCGTCGCAGTGCCAGAGATTTGTTTCGTTCCGTTTCGCATGGAAAGATACTTTAACTCATTTGGAGAACTTTGCTACAATTGAAGTCGATCTCGCTTGTCACAGCCTACAAAGATATCGAAATATGAGTCAAAACCTCCTTGCGCCAGAGATAACGAGAGTCGCCTACCAGAAAAGACACTCACTTGTATCAGCAAATGATCTACTGGCGAAGAACTTCTCTAAATCAAGTCGGCCACTTTCGTGGTCCGGTTTACCGAGACTACGTTCGAAATCACAGAATGACATGAAAAACGTCTCATCTCTCGTTTTCCGAGTGATACTCATCGGAAGTAAAGGTGTCGGAAAGTCATCCATCGTTCACAGATATTTAACAAACACATTCAGCGAAGCCTACCGACCAACTGTATCTGATATATACGAGAAAACGGTGATGAGATCCGACGGCGATGTCCAGAATATGTTTAAGATCTATGATACAGCTGGCGATTTGCAGTATGAGTTCCCCGCCATGTTCAACATAACCGTGGCTGAAGGGGATATGTTTGCGCTGGTATATTCAGTGGAGAATAGGAAGAGCTTTGAGGGTATAAAGAGTTTATGGGAAAATATTGTGAAGCTGAAAGAGGACAGGAAAGAAGCACTGCCGTTTGTTGTTGTTGCTAATAAGGCTGATGTCAGTGCAACAAGGCGTAAAGTATCCGAAGATGAGGGTCGTCAGTTGAGTGAAGAGATAGACTGTCCCTATGTTGAAGTTTCAGCGAAAACAGGTTTCAAAGTTGAATCCATCTATAATCATTTATTGGAAGTGAGAGATACAATGGAGAAGGGGAAGAGCAATGAGCCCGTGCCTCTATGTGCGGGGAGAACTAGCAGATGTTATGGTATGAACACTGACATGCCCCCAGATAAGGAACTTGAGTTTTCAAATCAGCAACGACCTGCTTTGAAAGGCAAGGTGAAGAGTTGTATTGTTATGTAAAATATGGTGCGTCTCAATAATTAAGAGAAAATTATGTATATGTATAGTTCGCTAACAATAAACTTGGCCCCATGGATTCATCAAAATAGAACGCCACTGGGCCACCGTATGTAATTTTAACGTGTTCTCGCCGTCCTGAAGTGAGTTTTAGTTTAATTCATTATTACATATACAGTACTCATGCATTTGAACATATCCAACTATGCGCATCATAAACATGCATACATGCAAAACATCTAAAGGGAAGCGAAACTTCAGTAAAATATTGCGGACGTCAACCGCCTACGTTGTTCTTACGCATTGGAAAAGCGATAACTTCATTCATTTCATTTCATTTTCAAATAGGAGGGTAGCCTTTCAGCAATGCTGATTTTCATGGGGCCCCCCATTTCAAAATTTACAATGGAGGGCCACTTGAAAATCAGCACTGCTGAAGGGCTACCTTCCTTCATTATAGGAAAATTGTTCGTCGAGTCACGAAACGTTTTACCAAAACTGTAGACTTGCACCTCTGCGCTGAATTCTCTGTAATTTATATAAGATTCTGTTAGGTTTGCGATATTCTGTACATATTTATATCCGCCCGTTAGACAGCAATTGTACGGGTTTTTAGTGGCAAGCACAGCAATATGCAAACATTAGCTCACTGATTTAGTATATTAAGTGAACAAAATTGCAATTAATTAAACAGCTCTCTTTTTTCATTGAATGGAATTCGGGCTTGAATGCATTCCTTTCTTTCTACGGCTGTGGAATACAGAAAGGCATTTTGTCTAGGCACAATGGTTGCTCAATGGCAATTGACTATAAAGCTAGTATCTCTCGAAAAACAACCAGCTACATATCACACCCCCTACCACACATGATACAGTTATCGGAAACAAGCAACTCCCTATTTTCGCTATCGATAATTCATTTCTACCTAAGGTCAACAGAAACTTGAAGTAGCACACGTTTTTTTATGCGAAAGTTTTTTCTCCCTGCACTGAGACTTGCTCTTGGCTTTTTCATGCTTTCAATACTACAACTTTCTCAAGGCTTCCTTAGCAAGAATATTTTAGTTTGTAAAAACAATGCAGTGTACACACAAGGCACCATCACAAACATATAAGAATGAAACACATAGCTTATGCCAAGAAATCTATGCAATTTTAACAAAATATATGCATCAGCTGAGATTTTAAATGTTTATCAACTTATCAACTTTCATAGGTCTCAAAAATTCAGTATTGAACTTTTTTAACTATTTGAGCTGCCGAGTATTGCTTTTTTATAAACCATTTTCTCATGAAAATAAATCGTGAATAGCTTGCTACTCTGACGTATTAACAGACGTTATCACGCTTACATCAAAACGTAAATGCTGAAAAAATATATTTATTACGTGGTAATTATATATGTTTTATATGTTTTATCTCGTAGTTAATACGGTAGGATATTAAGTGTGCGTTTTCCCATAAACACACAACAGTTTCGATATAATTAGATAATTGCCAAGCAATATTTTCGCATGCGTGAGTATATAGCTGTCTTGTATGTCTGTTTGGAAACTGATAAACATACCAATTTATTATCAACAAATACACTACTTTTATTTTATATCTTTTCTTTGGAAATGAGGATGATAGAAAACGACTTTCTCACAGTTATTGTCCTCTTTGTTCATCATATTTTCCCACAGTCAAATCGAAAACGGGAAGTTAGTTTGTTTTCCTCTACAGTCCCACTTGATGACGTAAGTGACTTCTTTGATATTTTGTAAGGGTAAAGACGGCTGGCTACAGGAAAATTTGTGGTATGAAAGTGGATTTTGGGAAAATGAAGGTGTGAGAGTGAGAAAGTGAGTGAGCCGAGTGGGAATCGAACTCTTGACTCTATACCTCGAGTGCCATCATGTCACACTTTAAGCCTTTCTTCTTTTCCTCACACAGCCCCCTCTTTCCCAATATTTTGTATGTTGATGTTTAGTGTACATACAGTTAACTAGCCATGAAGCTTGCAGTTATGGAAGAGAATGAACTCATAATATCGATATTTACTGCTTTTTCCTAGACAGCTGGAAAGTTGTTGCATATTGAGAATTTCCACTGTACGTTTTCAAGATGGAGTTGTAGCTTTCATGTAAAGAATTAGAGACAGAAATCAAGCAGATTGAATAGGCATAAGTGATTGAAATTCCTGCAGCAATTTTTATGGTGATGCAACTGTGTGTTGCAGAACAATTATCCGAGGCTACATGCTATTCAGGAATTTTAATAACACACAATCTAGTGGTAGTGATAGTATGTCCAATTCAAATCCTTAATTAAATTTAGATAAAATGATAGCAGGGAAGCTAAGGAAATGGTATGAATTGAAGAAATTTCTTTGCTCGACCATCTTTTATGCCTTCCACCAATTTTTCCAGCATCAATGTCTTTAAAGCTATGCGGCCCTGTTCACATGCAACAGAGAAGTCCATGACCATCCTCGGGTAAAGTTAAACGAGGTTCACTTCACTTTTATCAAGTGGCGGCTTTGTCAAAAACTCCTATAAACACAGGAGCGACGGATCAAGGTTTTTGGTGGGGGGGGGGGGGGCTCTAGCGGATAGATTTAACTCGCAATTATATTGAAGGTGCTAAAGCGGACACTAAAGTACATTTGCTATAAGAAGTGGAAGGGCTACAGTCCCCAGTCTCTTGGTTCCGCAGCCCATGCAGCATCAACGTATTTCGAGCCTCTCTCAACTTTTAGTAACCAGGGCTATTGGTAAGCCTTGAATCCCAACATACTTCCTTTTGCAAGTGAATTTTGACTGGACCTCGAGCTAGTGAAATTTACAATACCATTTCCCAGCAGACACTTAGGGTTTCTAGGCGGATATCAAAGGCAAGAGTTTCCAGAGCTACACCAAGTCACTATATGAAAATTGAAACACTCTGCATTCAGGCACACATCTACGGGGTGTGCCCAAAGGATCTAGATGTCTGATCTTTTCCTCAAAAAGTTAGAAGTGTCCTTTTTCTTGGAGAATTTTGAAACTGTTTCTTGTATGTTTGCTTATAATCTTTGTTACAAATTAAAGTAACGAAATCCTGAAACATCATTGTGCAATGTCTTTTGTTTCTAAATCTGAAAAATACTTTTTACTTGAAAAAAGAAAAAAGACACATTCTCTTACGAAACTGTTAAGGCTGCCATTTTTGTAAGTAAGACCCTTGCCTTAAAAAGATTCCTAGTTGCACGCCTGACAGTCTACTACAATCTCATACTCTTGCTCTGTTTGCAAGAAAATTTCGTAACAGCAGTACCCACTAGTTCCCTGTTCCTAGTTCACTATTTTCATTGTCAATATCACTGTCTGAATTTTCAAGGCCAGTATTAGTGCTAATGACCACTGCTTCTGGGCCTGGAATTTTGATACTTCGATAATAGGCATTCGCATTCTAGATCAGTCAGTTCCTAAATGCCTAGTGGATACCATCAAAATAAAAATAGTAATTCAACCATAAGGATAAAGTCAATTATAGTCAGTTTATGAGATGGACGTCGTGAAGTGGGCTAGCCAACCAGTGCAGCCACCTTCGTACCCTTCGCTTGTCGGTGGATAGTGGGGATTATAAATAGTCATAGCCATCTAACTCTCGAGAAGACATGAAACGCATGCGGGAAAGGAAAGTTCTGTTTTGGATTTTGTCTTGTCTTGTTCTGTAGTTGTGGAAAGTTGAGTCATACGTAGAAAGATAGAAAAGAGCCTGCAAACTTCTAAATGGGACAGAAAACCAGGTTTTGCAATGATTTTGCATCTGTCAAAAATAAAGCATTGGCTACTTTCAGCTAGGCACACTTTCTCTTTTTTTCTCCCATCCCTTCCCCTTCCTTTCCCGCCTCCCTACATCCTTTGCCTCCCTAGAGCCCTGCCTCCTACAGCCCTCCCTCCCTCCAGGATCAGTTCTGTTGTGCGTTTGCTCCCACAGCACTTGCATAGCTTGCCTCGTTTCCATACAAGGGGCAATCCCAGTTAAATATGATGATGGCGGGAAATACAACTCAAGTATTGCACGATAAAAGTTTACACACAAGCACCAAAGGCCATTACTATATATGCCACAGATGTTTGGAGATTTTTCTCCATTTTCCAGATATTCGAGCGGAGCGTGGGCAGTGCAATTTGTCTGCAACGTTCAGCAAAATAGCTCAACATCTAACTTAATTCAGGTAGGCCTACGTTGTTTATGGGGTTTACATTGTATTGCTACACTCTGATGTCCTGTTGATTTCGATCTAATTGAAGAATCAAATTCTGGTGCTGTACCGAACGTATAGTTAATATATCCTGGTGCTGAAAAAATATATACAGTAAAAAGTTAAAATAGTATAACATGCAATCCTTCCTCTAGTAAAGAGATTGTTGAAAAGAATAATTTGTATAAAACTGTACTTTCAACTCCGATATGCACATTGAAACAACAGCATGCCATTACCAGATCATTTGATTCAGGGTAAGAGCATTCTATGGTATACCAATAACAATGATCTTGTTTACAAATTAAAATTAATGCTACATGCATAGGAAAACATGCCGCTCTTCCAACCAGCCTGAATTTGGGTCTGACCTTTTGTGTCTATTTATAAGACAATGTTTTAATGAAATATTTAAATTATTGCATGGTTTGCAGATGCTTTGTGGTATAAAGGTCGAGTTCAGCAGTACTTCATGGGACTTAAAGTTTTTCTTTGGTTCCCCTGATTTTGTGAATATTAGAGAGCTAGCTCCAATTGGCCCAATGGTGAATGGACCCGTGCCAATGATGTTTTGTGTGATAATATATACAGGTCATCATAACACATCTGCATGTGATATTGCAATAAATTGTCTAGGTATTGGGACTTCTCTATAGGGGGGCAAATTCTCTAAGTAGAAGGCAAGAGGCAGAAATGAAAAAACAGCTGCAAAATGTTGTGAATAACAAAATCTTGATCAAATGCTTTTCTACATTGCATATATTTTGGAAGAGTTCCACCTTCCCCTTCCTTTCCCTATCTCTCTCTTCCCTATGCTTTCTGCTTTGCTGGGTCTTGTGCTAATGTTCCTAAAGTCATGACATAATTTGATAATGAATTAAGTTTGGTTTTTCAGTAGGGGCTTTCCAATAGACATAGAGAGTGATAGTAATGGGTCATTCCATATCAATTGAACAAATGTTCCCAGTTGACCCCCTCAGATTTCACTGAAATTCAAGCAATTTGTGAGTATCAGTGAGATGAGCACTTGTTAACAATTTCAGCTCAGTATATCAATTCGTTCAAGAAATATGACTTCCTACATATCCTTGAATGAATTGATATACTGAGCTGAAATTTTTAACAAGTGTTCATCTCACTGATACTCACAAATTGCTTGAATTTCAGTGAAATCTGAGGGGGTCAACTGGGAACATTTGTTCAATTGATATGGAATGACCCTAATCTCAATTGACTATACATTGTAACAATAATTCTAGGAATTTTTCTAATAAATTACTTTACTGTTTATAAGAAATATATTAAACTATGCTTTCTTCTTCTTCTTCAATCCAAGTAGTTTTTTCAGATCCTTCAACCTCATTGAAATACCTTTTCTTCCCTTTTTTCTTCTCATATTCTTGCTATAATCTGCAGTTACTTGATTTATCTGTATCTGTCTGCTTCTTAAATTACTTGTAGAGAAATTGTAGTGACCAGATAATCTATCTCTCATCAATGAACTTCTCTCTTTTACCAGTTCACTGTCACTATAAGAACGAAACAGGAGTTTTGTGTTGTCTGTACTGTAGTTGCTTCCAAATGTGTTTATCATCAATGCTAAAAGACAACAAAGCACAGAACTTACAAAAATCAGTTCACATCATAGCATGTTTTCAGGGATCTTCATCACAGGGGATATTGTTCAGAAGGCCACAAAGATGGGGAAAAATTTTGTGATGACACCTAGCAGAAACATTGGCAGAAGGGGGCCCCTAGCATTCTTGAGATTAGGGAACCCCAAGCAAAACTATGAGAGCTCGGTGAAGTGCTGCTGAACTCAGTCTTTGTTTAAATTAACATCCATGGAAAATGCAATAGTTTCATTTGCTGATAAGACCTGAAATAGAGAGGGTTGCTATCGAGATGCAAGTGATGCTGATGCAACATATATTTTTAGGTGTATTTTATGGGGCCTCAGTTAGTTTTGGGCCCGGGGGCCTCACCATACTTAAATGTGGCCCTGTTTATAAATGGGTTGTAAAGTACATTGTAAAAGAGGGCCTACATTGTAAGAGCCACACCCAGGGCCACCAAGAGATTTGAGAGGCCCTGAGATAAAAGAGAAATACAAAGCCCCTTACGAGTGATGCGAGCAGACAAATCTGAGGGTCTGAGAATTAACTCCAGACAATTACTGTTAGTCTTTTACTACTACAATCGTAGCAAAAATTTCATGTTACAATTATATATTTGTTGACAACTGAATGGAGGGTCCTGGTAGGATAAGAGAGTTTAGGAAGATATAGAGAGTTTCACAACAAAAGAAGAGGACATTCTGAACTTAATAGGGCATCAATCATAGTTTTTCTTTCCAGGTAACTAGCACATTGTGCCATTGTGGGGGCTCTTCTTTAACATATGCCAACAGTAGGGTGCACGTGGCTACAATCTCTACTATGTTTCTAGTTGAAGTGAAAAAAAATCGAGAAGTTGATTTACATGCTTTCTCTATAAGAAGATGGTTCATAAGTTATTAGTCCTTGACTGCTTGATCAGTTAAGAAAGTTCAATACTACAGTACTTTAACACCTAAAAAGTTAGATAAGCAATTCTACTTCTTTGGTGTCAAAATTTGGGATGAAATTGCAATGAAATTTGCAACAAAGAGCCAATAATTCGCGTCAAGGCAGTGTCTATAAATTATCTTTGAGACTAAAGCACCCAAATATGACCCGTGGTAGAGGAGCACCATACAGAAATATTCCATATTTTTATGTTCTTTTTTGTTCATCTGTATAGAAAAATGTTCTAATAAGTAGAAAGGTGTATCTTGAGTATTCAAAAAATAGTAATTAATAAACAATGTCATAAAATATTGAAATCCAATATTCAAGCAAGCAACCTCATAAATGTAGGGGGGCTTTAAAGTTAGGGGGCTGCGAACTGTACACCCAAATCACTGATATTTCCCCAATGAGTTTTTGCTTAGCCTTTTTAAGCTGGAGCTATTTTTGGACAAAATAATGCTTTATCTGAAAAAATTCCCGAATGAAATAGATTCCTGCCCAACTGGGAAAGCTACAGGCCTCCCAGTCCCTATGCCTGCTACACTTATGAGCAAGCCCATCATCTCTTCTATCTAATATGCATAGATTTCTTGTGTTATTCCAGTGTTATATTTGTGAGGTGTCTGGAGTGGCGTAGAGTGCCCTCCATGACTGGGGGGAGGGTGAGGCAATAACTTTACCGACAGGAACCTCGACAAAATTGGAGACCGACAGATCCCCCTTTAAACTTACTTCGAGTGTTTTGACATTTAGAGCTATGAATCATGAGCAAAACTGCACTCATTTAAAGGGATAAGAGATTACACTGGGGGGTAAATCCCACATAGTGATACAGGCGAACCCACCATGATTGCGTCCGCTGCACCCGAACAATTTTGAAATTCTGCCCTCTACAGTGGCTTAAAGACCTTCTCCCAGACCAAAATTTGACAGAGTAGATTTACCGAATAAGTAGTAAAACATGTAGATTTACTATCACAGTTCTAAATCACATAGATTTACAAATCAAGTTTCAACGTTGGGGGATGTCGTGCCTCCACATCTTCCCGCACTCCTCCCCAGTGTCTGTCTGTCAATATAACTACACAGACTAGTACATTCTTAGTAAGAAAGTCTAAAGAAAGTTTTAGCACTGAAATCATGGGGGAAAATTTCCTATGCTAAGTCTACACCGCCAACGAAAAGATATAGGCTTTCTAATCTACGATTTTAATAGTGTCGATGAAACTCGTGACCAATTCAATCTAACGTTTGCCTATTTTCCAGACCTATCTAACCTCAACTTCCCTGCAGCATGTCACGAAGTAGCGCATGCGTAGTTATGCATAGCATGTCACGAATAGCTATAGAGAGGAAGTATCAATAAAGCACGAAAAAAGCGGGAACATTGCTTTAGCATACTACTTGCACAGAACACTGTACTAGAACACTGCTTTATCAATAAAGCCATATTCATTCGAATCAGGCTGAATCTGGAAACGATCGCTTGGAAACACATGCACAAAGCAGGAAAGGGATACATGAGGAAGTTGAAAAACAAAAAGCATAGCTTCATTTATTCTCTTACTTGTATAGTTATGTACTTTCTCTTGGACTCACACTTTGTAATTTCCCATCTCGCATTTCATTGGCTGTTTTCTAATGAATCGTGAAGTGCAAAACATTGATTTCGTTCAGATTTTTCAGCAGATGATATTTGTTGGACTGTATGATCAGTCCAGTAGACAATTCAAATGCACATATACCCTCTTGGAGCTCCAAGGGGCCTTGCCCCCCCCCCAGGTCACCGCTAGGCTACGGGCCTGCGTATGATACAATGAAACTGGGACGAACTCTGGCAGGAGACCCACTGATAAAACGGTGCCAATCGTGTGAAGACCAAATACAAATTTGAATACTGCACCTGTATTTACATGAGACACACGAGAAAGGAACTCGTCGATAACAACAACTAGTATTAGCACTATCAATCAGCCTTTTATCGTTACTACTATTATTGATTTTCACATACTAACCTTTAAGCATCTCGTCTGTTTTCTTGGTTAGTGCGTCCCTACTGTTTTCTGTTCCATTATATCGAGAGTGATCGGATAATAACTCATACTCAATATCATCATCGTCCACATAGTCAACTAGAAATCGTTGACATCCACTTTCTGTGTTGTCGCTTGGCTCGCTTGTCGGTCTCAATAGTTCACTGTAAGTCCCCGAATCCGAGACTGTCTGCCTGGAATCTGACTTAAAATCAAAGTAGATTATAGAATCATCTCCATTTTTCAGCGTCCTTGGCCGCATTTCAAGCTCCATGTTATGTTTCTCTCTCAGCTGGCCATATCTAGACAGGTTGTCGTCACTTCTCAGCCTTTCGGCTTCATTTGATTTCCGCTCGTCTATTGACCATTGTTGCCACAATTCCGTACTAGGTTTGGTCATATCCTCAATTTCATATCTTTTCATTCGCAGCCCAAAACGTTCAGTTGTATTTTCACCAGAATGCACATTTATGCAGTCATTGATTACAGTAATTGGAATTTTGTCGGTCCTCTCTGATCTCTTTCCTGTAGTCAAATTCAAATTTCTATTGCTTGTCTCCTCACCATCTCCATAACTTGAGTTCTCATACTCGTCTCTCCTGTCATTATCTAGATCCCTCTCTGAAAATCCTCTATATGGGCTGATCCACTTAGAACCTGGACCTTCTCTCTTCGATCCTCTCATATCCATCTTCCAAACAGGCTGTGACCAACGCCTGTACTGATTCCTTTCTCTGTACTTTGCCAAAACTTCTTCGTCCGTTAATTCACTGTTGCAGCCACTATTTACTTGTACCAACTTCCATACTTTCTGCCCGGTGTTGGTATATCCCCCCTCCAAGTTTCCAAGTCTTTGATTCAATTCCGTCTGTGCTCCTTCGATATCATTAGTCTTATTCATACTGGGCAAAGACCGTTGCCAAGTGGGATTAGTAACATCTTGTGAATCTATCTGCCGTGTGTTTGTATGACCATGACCCCGGTTCTGATGGGTAATATCTTCGCCTTCTCTTAAGCCATTTGCATTTTCAGTATCTGCTTGTAATCCCCGTTTTGTACAAAACTGAAATTCACTTATATCAGAGCCTTTGCTTTTGAAACATGCAGAAGTTTGATTGTCGGATTTTTCAATAACAATCGGCCTCTCTTTTTGGTGTTGACTTTCGTCCTTTGTTGTGACGTAATTCTGCGATTGGTGGTCGTGGCCCAGAAATAGAATTGCATCATCACCTGACTCTTCCCATGACACGTCGAATGCTGTATTTATCAATTTGTACTCCTACAAACAATATATTGGAGCAATATCACAATAAACAGTTGGTTTTCTTTCACTCCTAACATTCAAACATACATGGATTTGCACTCACGAACTTTTATTTCCTTGCTTCCTTGCTTTTATTTCCTTGTTTTTTGTCCTAAAAATGTCCACATTCTTTACATGCTTATAATTAGACAATAGTAGAGAGATTCTCTTACCGCTTTTTGTTTATCCACCGATGGTGAGGACGAACACGGGAGTCGTGCTTCCATTTTTGTGTATTTTACGTCAGCCGTACGCTGTCTGTAATGATTAAGAGAAACTCTCAGACATTTTATCAGATACAGCTTGCCTGATAAGGAATTGAATATTAATAGAAAATTTTTGCTAAGCAGAATGATGAATTTCCCCATAAAGGTTAACAATGTAAAAAAAATGATGACAAATGACTTAACAACTTTCTTAGACCTGAGAAACACAGTGCTGAACTTTCTTAACTTTTGGAGCAGGCGAGTACTGGTTTCTTATAAACCACTGCCGTATATCAAAACGCATACGCAAGTACCCATTAAGTTTACCAAGCATGTCATCCACTCAGGGGCATATTGGTATTTTCGAGTACTGGGGGGGGGGAGGTGTCACAATTGTTGACTGAATTTCCCTGGCTTATTTCTGGTGAAACGTCGATTCATTGTTTTAGGAGGGTGACTATCCAGCAAATACGTATTTTCAAGGGGTCCTCCGTCAGCAGTACAAAAGTAAGATGGTAATTTAAGAGTAAAGACTAATTACAATACATTAATATATCTAATTAAACTAGTAAATTCCTAATGATAAGAATACAGTAATAAAAGTCAGTATGTCTATGATCTGCGAGTATAAATAAAATGCATAAAACAAATGTTAATGAAGAACAGACAATCAGGTGTGATTTTCTATCTTAGGTTTGTGTTAGTACCTCGTGGGACTGTCAGTCTCATTCATTTCTGGAAAGTTTAGCTGATCTAGCCGCGCACTGGGTCTGAATTGGTTTGTTTTTGGTTTGTTCCTTGATGTGAACTACACATGAAGCGCACATGAAGCGCACATGAAGCGCACATGAAGCGTGTATGGAGCACACATGGCCCTTCGTCGAGGCCCAAATATTATACAGGTAAACAGAATATAAGTAAATATCTTACTTATACCAAATGTAAATATGAAGTGCCAGCAAAATCAAAAATCCCAGTAAGATGATCGACACGCTCAGACAAGCTAGAATTGGAAAACCTGTGGAGGAGAAAACACTGCAGTTCAGCTGATTTTCTATCATATATACAGAAAAGTTACATTTTGGTAATTCTCTATAGTGAGAGAAGTTTATCTAGGTATTATCCATGTTTACCAGGATTTTACGGAGTAGAGGATTTTATGTTGCGTTACTGGCCTACAATCATGGACCAAGTATATCCGGACTGTCTGCTCAAGATGTTGACACTAGATCTCCCCCATTGCCCCCTATCTATTAATGTTGTTCTTTCGTAAGATTCTAGTGAAGAAGCTTCTCCTCGTATCAACCATGAAATTCTTCCTTGATAACAACATTGATCTTGGGGGAAGGGGGGACACAGAAAGATCAGCAAAAGTCCAGTAATTTATGTACAAGATTGTAGTAATGGTGCTGTGCCGTATTCAGGACTAGAGGTTAAAGTGACTCAAGTCAGCTATTTCTTTACTGTCTACATTTTGCTTTATAAACAACCTAGCTCTAGGCCTAGTTCTAACTTTCCTTATATTTGGACCTCTTGCTGCCGCATTTTAGTGCGAAAAGCTCCTTAAATGGTTCCTTAATTTTGACTGTACATTTATTGCTATGTATGCGAGTGTAGACAATGTAAGTGTTCAATGTTAAAGATAAGGTACTGAGGACACTGTTGAACTTGCCGATGAAACACTTACTACAAGGATTACACCCAGTTTTGGCGAATTCGGCTTCCTGATTCTCGATTTTTTGCAACGATCAAGTATTCGGAATTGAAAATTTGGCTAATGATTTTTAGTAGTGCAAGTTCCCTTAAGTATTTTGGCCTTCTACGTGTAGCTTTCCTTATAACGCGGTTCACTATAAAAAATACACAACGTGTAGGCAATACTTTTTCACTTGACTGCTTTACTGCATCATATAAGACAAACAGCAGAGATGTAAAGTTGCAGAGCTCATGGAAAATGGAAATGGCAGTTTGTTTGTCTTCAATTGCTTTCCTGGTTTACTTCAAATACTGAAATCACTAGTAAAAATGCTCTTTGTAGCAGACACTAGCGTCAGTGTCTTTTGAGTGATGCTTCGATGGTAGGGTGATAACGACACGTGACGAATCAAAACAATTAATGCTACAACTCATACATTTATGAAAATTTTGCGACTTAACCTTCATATAAATCATTTGATCTCTTTTCTCCTTCTGCAAACTTCCGTGGCATTCTACCAGGCTCTGAAACCAAAGAAGTTCTATATTCATTCTACTGTAAATCATAGTTTCTGCGTTCGTTATGTCTTTTATCATGCCCTTACTTCTGCATTCATTAGTATTTAATATTATCCATATTGTTAAAGAGTTTTGGTGACTCGGGTGCCCTAGTTGGCTGAGGTACCCTGGATACCCTGGCGGGCCTGGGAGCTGTGCATGGCTTGGGTACCTTGTGCGATTTAGGTGATCAGGGTGGACAAAATGGGTAATCTGGCTAACTAGGGTACACTTGAAGGCTTTGGTTACCCCGATTGGCTCAAGTATCGTGGATAGCTTGAGTAGCTTATGTTTCAATTGAGTTCAGTTCAGTTCAGTTCATATCACGTAAATTCTGTACATACAATTTTTACTGCTGAACGAGCCTGTTTTCCATAAAGTTTTCCTATCCTTTTCTACTCTTTCTTCTTACCTTTTTTGATCTTTTCTACTCATTGCTCTTTCCAATCTTTGCTTGTCTTATTGTTTCCATTGAGTTTGTCTCTCTTTTCTAGTCTTTTTTTGTCTTTGAGATAGAACCAAATCCATTTCAAAGACCGAGAAAGACACAACTCTTCTGTCTTCTTCTGTCTTTTCTTGCATTTCTAGTCTTTATCGGTTGTTTTCATTCAATCTTTTTTTCAAGAAAGGCAAGGGACTAACGGAAAAGACTAGAAAAGGCAAGTTAAGACTTCACGGAAGCCAGACCTTATTTCGTCCAAGCCTTGAATTTTTTCCATGTGAGTTCCATCGTATTTTTGCTTGCAGTATTCTTTCAGTTAAGTAGCTGCACATTATTCTCAACAACTTTATTAAAAAATGATCCTTGATGTACCTGACGAACAGGCACTGAAAGTGCGCATGGTTTATTACAATGCTATAACGTTCTACTTTGAACTTTAGATGGGATATTTCTTTATTTATGTATAATGTAATCTGCACAGATTTCTCTCTAGAACTACACGTTACAAAACCTAATTGCACTTATGTAGATCATTAGTCGTTGTGTCGTGTTCAATGCTCTGTCCTTGAGGCAATTGAAATTGGTAATTTGCACGTCAAATTCTTCATCGATTTCTCTACAGTTTGCTTGACATCTTCTGTTTTACTGCGGCTTTTTTCTGATATGCGAAAATTAGTTTGAAATAGAGAGCCATGCTTACAAAATCAAAAACGAAAATAAAGCTGTCTTTCAGATATTGTTTAGAATCATTGATGGAAGCCACCTATTAACATTTTCTAAATCAATCCGCCACATATAAATTGGCTATTCTTACCTGCCGTCTGCGGTTTCTTTGGCATCACATGTCTCACTCAGTGTCCTTGGCGATACTTATAATATCATAGCTTGTATAGATATGGCTGTTTGTCAATAGCAGTTTTAGATCAATAATTTAATCGTTAACCCTACACCCTACACAGTGACTAGTGGAAACCGTCGCCATACCCAATATACTGTGTTCGAATCTCAATAGTTAGAGTTGTACCTTCGAATTATAGCATCGAATCATAGCACTGGATCCTTCGACTAAAGGCCTCTGTCGATACACGTTTTTTTCTCTATAAGAAAAAAGTTTATAAGAAAATGAGGCTCAAAAGGCCAAAATCATAAGACAATGTTAAGAAAATCACGAGGCCCAAATTCCAAAATTCACCTTTTTTATGTGCCAGAAATCTATATTAGCTCATTATTTGCAAGCTCCTTTACAAAAATCGAACTTTTCTTTCATAATTTTGGTTAACAAAAATCAAACTTTTTATAAAAAATAATGGTAACCTCTTTTAGCTAGCTTACTCTAATAAAAGTTAAGAAAATCTTAAGAATATCTCAGCCTCAATTTTAGGAAAAGTTAAGAAAGTTGGGGCTCAGACGAAAAAGTGGTTTTCTTATGTGTACACGTTTTGAGCTTTTTATAGGAAAGTGGCTTATATGAAATTAGTACTCGAGTTTCTCAAATAGCTAAAAAAGTTCAGTACTGGATTTTTGAAACCTGAGAAAGTTGATGAGTTGATACTCATTTGACATTCCAATTTTTACGTAAGTCTCATCATCTCTTTGATTTAATTTGCATAGATTTCTTTGTTATTTGTGCAGTGCCTGTCTGTCTGTGTATCGCCGTAGTGGTACACGACTTCAAGCATTCTTGCCAAGGACGTCTAAAGAAAGTTTAGTACTGAAGTCATTTAAAAAATGCTAAAATGTTCCAGTACTGGACCATGAAAAACTATCTTGTAAAAGATACTTGCGTACCACCAATAGAAGATCTGGGCTAGCTCAAAGAATGTCTGTGCGATAGAATCAATATTGACAGTGAAACCTCGTTGAGAAGGATTCCCCTTTTTTACAGGCATCCGTGATATGTTTCCTACAAAATCCATTGAAGTACAAAAAGGAAAGAATCTTACTTTGTGGGAGATTGAAAAGCATACAGTAGTGAGCAAAGTTGCAGCGCTGCACTCACCACAGGACTAATCACAGTCACTATATAATACATCTCATCTACCAGTACAAGGTTTCTCGGGTATGAACTTTCGTACCTTTTTCATGATTTCAGTACTGAAACTTTCGGAAGACTTTCTCAGCAAAAATATTTGAATCTGTCTCATACTGCAATGTTACAAAGACAGGCAGGCACTATTCAGCATAACTTTCTACTGTGTAGGTTGCCGAAGGATATCTAGACAAATTAAGTAAAAGGAATGATTGTCTTGCGTGAATATTTGACTTTAAAAGTGTATTACTTATAGCCCATTTTTAGGTATCAAAAATCCAGTATTGACCTTTCTTAGCTTTTTGAGCGGCAAAGCACTGTTTGGTTGCATCCATGGCAACTAACAATATGGCTCATCTCCTGCTGCTACCTCGTTTTCATTTGTTGCTAGTCGTACACTCAATAGGAGATTGCCAAGAGATGTGTAGATATTGAATTCTCCCATCAGTTTAAGCTATCTAGCCACCAGCAAGTGGTCACTAAGTTAAATCCATCCATATTAGTAAGGTCTTTTATCACCATAGCAGATAGAACTTACGAGAGCGAGGGATCTGTTATTATCTCTAGACTTTGCAATGGATCTGAAAAATCTGCTGATGTAAGTGATAACTTAAAAAGCTTTTCCTCTGTAGGAAAATTTCATTTTTTTCATTTGAAAGATTATCAGAGTTATCTATTTGTCTTGTTAGCAAATGGTTCTGAGAGTCATCTGCGGGCTCTACATAAAACCAATACAGACTTACAACTACCTAAGAAAACAACAAACGATGGGCAGAAATGCTTTTCCTATAGAGGCGTAAAGTCATGGAATGTCCTTCCACTAGAAAATTAAGCAGACATCTTCCCTACAGGTTTTCTTTTTTATCTAGTATTTTTTATTAAGCTGTAAGTTACTTCTGTACATCTGTGTATTTTAATGATAGCATGTATGAGTTTTGTTTTTAACTTTTGTGTTGTAAAGTAAATGGAGGGCCCCTTGTAAACCAATATTTTACTGAAGGGCCACCCTCCTTAAATGGTATGAAAACGATACTTTCGAACTGATTGTAATTTTTCGGCGTCCGCAAAAATACTCCCCATTTTCCAATGCTTTAAGATCGTTTATTTGGGAATCTTCACCTACACCTTCAAGAACATGTTTGGTATTTTTGAACTTCGCAGCCATACGAACAGCATTTCATAGTAATGGATAAGTTTGTTGACTGTCGCGGCGAAGATACTTCATTCCATCTTATTTTAGTTTACTACGTGAGGTCCACTAGTGTATATCGTTTTTGGCAAACTCTGCTATTCTCTGCAAAACTTTATAATCTTCTATACAGAAGTTGACTAAAATGGCTTCAATACTAAAGTTTACATCTGGCAACTCAAAGAGAGCAGAAAATACGCGTATAACTGGCACAGTTCATTTAATACCAGGAACATGTATTGTAGGAAGCAGTTTTTCATTCAACATCTCCTGAAGAAAGCAAAACTACCTCAAGCCCAGTTCCTTGGTACTTTGCTACTTAACATTTTATTTCAAAGTTGCCTAACAAGAGCTATCACAAAAGAAATCTCCAATGAATCAAACAATTTACTGAACCTGTATTCAAATATTTTTGAATGGGATTTATGGGCATTTGCTAATCAGTTTTGCCGGTAGGTAATAGAGAAAATTGTGATGTGGTTGCTTTCAATTCCTCAAGTTTTCCAGGCCCCTTTTCTTCTTGTCACAATTCATTTTAATATCGCAGCTGCTGAGAGAGCTTTTTCCTAATTCGAATAAAATAAATCATATTTGACGTCCACCATGGTTCATGAAAGATTCCTTTAAGTGTCTATTCTGTTCTTTTGAGACAAAAGAAACAAAGTCAGTCGACAAAGGACAACTAATTGATACTTGATCCAGAATAAATCCTTGCAGATATACGCGGACCTTTTGGCTTTGAGTTGGATTTGATTAACTAATCAGATATTTAGCTATCATTTTTTGCTTATTCCAACGTGTAAGGAATTGATAATAACAAACTTTGAGCTTTTACCTATTTCATATTTATTTACTATTTTTACTTCATCTGTTTACTATATTTTCACTCATATTTTGCGCATTATTATCAGGTTATTCGAGCAACTGCACTACCGATTTGCCTTTATCGGTTAGCACGAGGGGCAGATCACTGGGAGAAGTCTCGTGTATTTTGTGAACACATCGCAAAAATCACAAAAATATCGCAAAAATCATACAAATTTACAAAACATCACAAAACATCAATCACAGAAATCTCTTGCACTTTTCTACGAGTGATACACCCCTCGCATTAACATTGAAAAATTGATGGGATGTTCCTTTCACTTTATCATTTTATGTTGTTCTATCGTGAATCTCCTTTAGGTATGGTCTAATCTTATCTACATACAAGATCTCTTCCCGCATTTTGCGTTTACCGTGTGGCAGTAAGTTTGCTGACTTCTCAATCATCAAATTCGGTATGGTTTTGCGGGAGAATGTGATCAGCGAGATCACAGGCGCAACTGATATTGAATGCATGGTGCGATGCGTCAAACATCCGCAATGCAAGTCTTACAATATGAACAGAAGCCAGAAAATATGCCAGCTGAATAGGAAGGCATTGGGAGAGACAGGTGTCAGTTTGTCCTCTATGCCCGATTGGTTATACAAGGCTACAGATAACAACGATACGCTGGTAATTATATGTCATTTATCAGTTCGTCAAATAACAGAAAATAAATAAAAGACAATAAAATAAAACAAAGGCTTTGTGGACACATCAGTATGATAGATCATGCTGCAGACTTTCGCTAAATCTTGAGAAAATACTCGTTTTAGTTAGCTTTTTCATGATTTCAGCACTAAAACTTCCTTAAGGTTTTGTTAGCAAGAATGTTAGGGTTTGCGTAATACTACATTGTTAGGCAGACAGACAGGCACTACACAAACTGGACACTTGAGTACATAGAGTAACACATGACATCTTTTATGAATTAAGTACTATAGATGATTGTCTTGCGTGACTGAACTTTCTCAGCTTTTGCAGCAGTCGAGTACTATTTTCTTAAAAGCCACTCGTTCGTAAAAAGAACACGTATGTTAGGTGCATTGGTTATGTTTCTACGAGTTGAAATATCGCTATAACATAACTCTCTTGCAGAAATGAACTCTAGTTCATCCCTATAAAGGATAAGATTCATAAATCTGCGCCCAGGAAATAAGTTCCCAATTTGCTTTGTCATTAAAGGTTGGACAAACGTGCCGCAGCATACGACCTTGTGAAGATAACTCTCTGTGCATGGATATATGTGAACCACCTTACTATCAATGTTTCACATGTGAGCAACACTACCATGGATTGGATTGCGAAAATAAAACAGGTATACTATCGATATAGTTGCTTTGAATTGGCTTTTGTATACAAGCTATTGTAAATGTCAACTTTATAGGATCTAATAGATAAAGAAATATCACGGCTAGTTGAGCTGTGTAGAATAAATCATGATTTTCAACAACTGTTATTTTACTTTTACATGAGACATTTTTGTGCAGACTGAAAGTACTCTCTAAAGTAGTACTTTATGTATGCCCCAAAATGCTCCATTCTTTCATGTGCAAATTTCAGTGCCAACAGACTGTTCTCTTAATGTTATCTGCACTCATTGCCTAGCCAAAATTTATTCGCATCTTGTTGTGTATTTGGCTAGATAGGTAACTTCATGCACCCAAGCATACAACGTCTGCCAGAAGTCTTCAAACACTCACAGTACTTTTCGATAGACAACGCAAACTCGCTCCTCTTCAGAACAATGTTAAGTAGAACAGGTTTTGATAGCAGCAAGCAAATTGATTCGCTCTCAAATAGAACTCAGTTGACTAAGTCTGTGTTTCAACATCGTTTTAAGGGGAGAGGAAAACTAGCCTTCAAGTTTGATCAGAAACTCACCATTGTCAAGTTTGAGCAAAAACTCACCATAGTCACGTTTGACTAGAAACTCATTATTGTCAAGTTTGACCAGAAACTCAACATTGTCAAGTTTGACCAGAAACTTACTATTAACAAGTTCAACCAGAAACTCTCCATAAACTCACTATTATCAAGCTTGACCAGAAACTCGCCAGAAACTTACTATTGTCAAGTTTTACCAGAAACTCACCAGAAACTCACTAATGTCAAGTTTGACCAGAAACTCACTATTGTCAAGTTTGGCCATAAACTCACTGTTGTCAAGTTTGACCAGGAACTCACCAGAAACTTGCTATTGTCAAGTTTTACCAGAAACTCACCAGAAACTCTCTAATGTCAAGTTTGACCAGAAACTCACTATTGTCAAGTTTGGCCATAAACTCACTGTTGTCAAGTTTGACCAGGAACTCACCAGAAACTTGCTATTGTCAAGTTTGACCAGAAACTCACCAGAAACTCTCTAATGTCAAGTTTGACCAGAAACTCACTATTGTCAAGTTTGGCCATAAACTCACTGTTGTCAAGTTTGACCAGGAACTCACCAGAAACTTGCTATTGTCAAGTTTGACCAGAAACTCACTAAACTACGTTATTTAATTGGTGTTGCAAGGACTTTTGGGCAGTGATTACAGCTGCTGCAACGGTCTAACAGTAGAAAGATGCTTTCTTTCGTAGCGTTTCTAGATAGACATTATTTTTGTTTCATAGTTGGAAATAGCTGTATAAACAACCCATGCAGAAATGGTGGAAATTGCACAAGGATGTTAGATGGATATCTCTGCAGTTGTCCTGCTGGATACACTGGTACAAATTGTGAAACAGGTAGGAATAAGTCATGTAGAACAACAAGGTAACATGAAAAATATGCTGGTACAGTGGAACCCCGCCTTATGGCAACTTCATTACTACGGCCACCTCGTTATTACAGCCAATTTGCGGTGTCCCATTGATAGCTGTATTAACGGGGTTCCGCTCAGGGGTGCCATGGAGGGGGGCTCAGGGGGGCTTAGCCCCCCTTCTTAAAATTTTGGATATTTTAGGGAGGGCTCAGCCCCCTTTAAAGACTCCACCTTTTTTCTACATATCGTATGACAAGACATGACTACAAAAGGAGTACTCTGAGTCATGGCATCTTTTTCACAGTACTAGCCAGTAGGGTTCATATTCCCTGAGGATTGGCAGCTATGAAAAGGGCGTGGCCAATAAAAGCTGCATTCATAAAGGGTGTGGTCCAATATTTCTTCATGAACAGCCCCCCTTCTTACGATTTTAGGATGACACCACTGGTTCCGCTGTAGAGCATACCTTAATGCAACATGATATACTATAATATAAACTGTCATAGCGTGATATTGCATGGTGTAGCTTGATAAAATATACCAAAAGACGTGCCTAGTATAGCACTTCATGGCTGAGTAACACAACAGTGCAATGATATCATAACGTAACATAGCATAATGGAACATAACATATCTGCGTAACAACATAGCACAGCATAAAATGACATTGTTGATCAATATAGATCACGGTATCACAAATCTTATAAATTAGTAATAAAGTTGAAGATATTCTATTTGACCCAAGACAAGTTTATCGAATTTAAGTACTGCATAATGCTCTGGTAACAAATGCTGGTGTTATTGTCCTCTTTAGAAATTGATGAATGCGACAGTCTTCCTTGTTTCAATGGCGGCGGTTGTACTGACAAGATCAATGGTTTTAGCTGCACATGTAGAAACTTAACAGAAGGCGAACAGTGCGAGAGATTAGGTATTATTACGAATTTTGCTGTCTTATCTTCAAATATATATTATTTGATTTTCGGACGTCAAGCTAGCGAGAAGAAATTATCTCTCGAGAGCGAGCACAGTAATGACACTCTTGTCCAATAGCGTGTCGAAGGACTTTTGAATGGAGGTTGCAGCAAAAGAAATCTAAGGCCCCATAAGTACAGCTACTTGAGATTTTCATCCCTGCTCCTTAAGAGACATCGTGTGTGCGAATCTCTTGCAGCTATGATGTTGTCAAGCATCGCGACTTCTTCCATAATGTTAGCAAAGTTACGCAAGCCTCCGTGCTTGGAGCTCGGTATCATCTCTTAACGGATATTGTGCTTGGGTATTGTATACAACCAAGGGAATAAAGCTAACTCCTTAAAACGTAGTTATTAGGAACCTAAATGAGCCTTCTTCGGAGACCTCCATGCCTTTATGCATCAAGGCCTGTCACATCAAAGCAAGTTAACTGTAATAAAAGAAGACTTGATACATGAAAAATAAACGTTTTGACATGATAGCTTCTTCCTGAACACACAATTTGAAAGCAAATGTGATGTTTTATTTCAGTGGTTCATAGCTGTAAAGAAGTTTATGAAAAAGTTGCAACTGTTTCTGGAAATTTCAATATCACCGGCGGTCAGCACCACTGTGTTATGAACCCTGCACCAATCTGCAGTGGAGGATGGACTCTTGCTATGACATTGAATGGAAGATCGGTGAATAAATCCAATTTTCTTGCAAATGTTTGCATCTTAATCTTTAAATGTTTGCCTTATGCTTTTTTGCAACTAAACTGCTTTCCTCTTAGTACAGAAAACGTAATATACGGTAGTTGCTAAGTGACTACCACTTCAACCATGACGAGTGGTCCGTTTTTCCCTGCAGGATGATTATAACGTAGCATCCGATAAATGGACAGATGGCAAGACATACAATGTACAAGATGGCTTGGAGCTACCTTTGGAGAATCAAGCAAAATATCCTGCGGCTATTGACGCAAATTTCTCTTCAATTTGTGTCGGTATGAAGAAATCAGGTGTAACAAAATGGTTACGGATAGACATTACTGCATCTTCTCTGCATGAATTGTTTGTACAAGGTACACATATACCTACCGAGCTTGGCCGAACGGCATGGATAGAACTTTCACAAGGAGCGTATCTTCAGAACAATTGCAACCGTGAAGGGATAAATGTTAAAGGAGACAATAATAGATTATACTTCCGAATCGGAATCCTTGGCAATAACGAGAATGACTGTCGAACGCCAGACAGTCTCATTGGCCTTGGAGGGAATTATGCATGTGGTTCGCGTACAGATAGAGAGTTTATTTGTTTCATACTGGTACAGTGAAACCAATCGCATTATCCTGAGCTGTTGGGTAGGCCACTTGAGTATTGAAGGGTTCAAAGCGAACTATCCGATGCACACTACGGTAGTACAGACTTCTACACGTGAGAAAACGTTCGTGAGGTATGCGAGACTGACAATTAATTAGGGTGTAGCTACGGGAGAAGCTTGGAGGCCTGATCCCCTGCCCTTTTCCTTAAAAGGGTAAACTTGCCCTTTTTCTTGGAGATTGTGCAAAACTGGGGTATTGTGTATTTGTACCAATAAAAGTATGGATTTCTTTACGGTCATCCTTAAACTTGCAAGTAACGAACTATCTCATCAGTTTCTGACTTTGAAAAATATTTCCCAAGCCATATGAGACCGTTTACATATTAAGTCATAATGGAAGAAAGGAAGGGAGTTCTTTGAAATGTTTATGTTTGATTAGGGGGGAGAGGGTGAGGTGGTATGATGACATAAGCAAATGACTCCTTTTTGAATTAATCTCTTCATACCTCTATACTTCATGCAGTTCTCACTGTTTTTACTCTTCAACCTATTCTAGCTACTTGCCTTATACGTGAGGATGTTAATTCAGACTGTCTGATATGAAACCGTTAGGTGCTTTCAAGAATAGCATGGACTGATTTTTTTCTGATTATATTAATAGTTTATGGCATGTGCAAGTGATCTACCATTTGATCTGTCTTGATAATTATTAGGACGTTTTGCATTTTGCGCCAGGCACCTACCATTTTGTATTGCAATATTAAAGGAATGCATAATAGATCAGACATTTGGTCTAAGATTTTACTGAATTATCCATTTGTTGGTTAAAATGTTAGATTTTCTGCGAACATATCTCACACTCCTAGATGCACCCACACGCGCTGGATATTTTGTTCCCGCCATTTTCTTTCTTTGTACTGTTTGACTTTCAATCAACAGTGATTCCATTTCCGCAGAAGTGCAAATGATCCGTCTCCTTTTGGGACGAGAGTCACATTAACTTGTAAACATGGAAGACATCAACATTTTCGCACCAGAACTCAATTTTCATACTGTTTACACAACCCCAAGACACAGCTCTACTTTTTAACCCACAATTGCTGACTAACATCACATTTACTCAGTTCTCGACAACATACGCACGTTACAGCCTTACTTTTTGGCCAAACATCGCTCATTTTCATCACTTTTCAATCTGCAATCAAAATCAATCAATTTCAAATTTGGTCATTTTTGAGCAAAATACCAAGGCTATGTTTGGAAGACCGTCCTGGAGTTTTGACCCTATCAACCCGAAGGCTAAAAACCAACTAACTAACTACGAATACGAACCCTATTTATACTATTCTAACAACGTAAACAACTATGAAATATTGTCACTCATTTTATTGTCCATACGCAAGGCGTTAATTAGAACAAAATGTCCTCAAAGGAATAATTAGCACTTTTAAACTGTCCAACTTAACGCAAAAACAACTGAGATAGTAAAAAACACCTTTTGTCTGATTTGGCGTAAACATCTATTGTTTCGAACTGCTTAAACCAGTTTTTTTTTTTTTTTTTTTTTGAAAAAACAAGTATTGTTCCACTTAACAATTAAAAAATCAACTGTGTCCCATAACGTCTCCTGAACATCCTCCCCCTCCTTGACAGCTACGCATGTCAATTGATGCTCTTCATCCTGTGATTTCTCTAACACCATGTCAATGGCACATCCATCATGATGATGTTACCAGCAGCCATTCAACAATCTTCTAAAAGGCATAGTTTGTTCACTGGTCTCTTTAATAACTTTTGTCCCATTTGTATTTGTGCCACTCTCACTTTTCCATCTTTTCCAGGAAATACTTGAATTATTTTTGCAAGGGGCCAATGAGCTCTGGGGCTATCAGGTGATATCACAATAACAATATCTCCTACCTTTAAGTTTCTCCTCTCTTTATGCCATTTTGTTGTTGGATTTAGACCAGGTAGCCATTCTTTAAGCCAACGTTGCCAAAAATGCTTCACTAATTCTTGAACACGTCGCCATCGTTTTCTTGGACTGAACGTCGTCTGGTCCACTGTCTCTGGTGCAAAACTACCTCCCATTTGGCCATGGAGAAAGTGGTTTGGGGTCAAAGGCACATCATCATCTACATTTGCAGTCTGATATGTCAGTGGTCTTGAATTCAGCAGCGATTCTGCTCCTGTGATGGCAGTCATCAACTCTTCATCGGACACATTTGCATTCATCAAGATTGTTTTCAACGCTCGTTTTGCTGCCTTGATCATAATTTCATGAGCTCCACCAAAATGTGGCGACAAAGGAGGGTTGAAATGCCATTTGATACCACGATTTGCAGCACTCTTGATTATGCGATCCTGGTTCAGACTTCTAACGAGTTCTTGTAGCTCCTTGTCAGCTGCTACGAAATTACCACCATTGTCAGAAACAACTTCTCCAGGCTTCCCACGACGACTCACCATTCGATAAAAGGCATTCAAAAATGAATCAGTATCCAGGCCAAATGCCATTTCCAAATGTACTGCTCTAGTAGCTAGGCATGTGAAAAGACATAGATATCGCTTTTGTCTTCGCTTACCTCTCCCTTGGATGGTGATGAATGGCCCTCCATAATCCACAGCTACTCTTTCAAAGGCTCGTAATGACATCGCCAATCTAATGCTTGGTAGGGGTGCCATAATCTGACTGCATGCTCTCGCTTTTCGTCTTTTACACCAGTTGCATTCGTTCTCCCATTCTCTTATCTCTTCTCTTGCTGAAATGATCCAAAAACGAGTTAAGATCGCTGCCAGTGTCTGATTTGTACCACCTGCATGATGATCCCTTTCATGGTAGAATTTCACAATCAGCTTAGTAACCCAGTTCTTCCTTGGTAGAATGATAGGATGTCTTGCATCGTATGGCAGGACGTCAGCATACCTCAATCTTCCATTGCACCGTAGAAGTCCATCTTCATCGATACGTGGCTGTAGAGCAACCAATTTGCTGTCACTCTTCATCTGCTTTCCTTTCAATAGTTGCTGATATTCAGTTGTAAATGCCTCTTGTTGCACTTCTTTGACGATGTGAATTTCTGCATCTCTGATTTCTTCATGTGTCAATTCCCCTTGAATTCTTTCTTCTATCGATGTTCGACAGTTGTGCAAGAAACGGCAAACCCAAGCTACAAGTCTTGTAAGTCGAAGCCAGCTTGAAAAATGAGACGGATCCAAAGGCCAAGAATTCTCTTTACTTGCTTTCATCGGTTTATCCTCCACTGGCTCTCCAATCGTAGATTCCTTCGTGCTTACTGCATCAGCAAACAACGATTGATTCTCTGCTGCAGACTTCACTTTTGAGCGACCAGACTTCTTCTGTTCTGTTACTGCATCCTTTGACATCTCAAATTGATTCTGAGGCCATTCTACTTCATCCATTTGCAAGAATTCTGGTCCTTTCCACCATTGCTCATTGCATGCCAACGTAGATGTTGCCATCCCTCTTGTCAAGTGATCAGCAGGATTATCCTTTGTGGAAACATATCTCCATTGTTCAGGGCTTGTCATACTTTGAATCTCACCAACACGATTTGCAACAAATGGCTTGAAACTTCTGCTGGGTCCTCTGATCCACCAAAGCGTGTTCATGCTATCGCACCAGAATTTGACTTGTTTCACTGACACTTGCAATGCATTTGCTACAGATATCGCCAATCGAAGTCCTGTCACTGCTCCCATCAGTTCCATCCTCGGAATGCTCACGGCTGCCAGTGGTGCAACACGTGACTTTGCTGCTACAATAGTGGTAGTAGTTGCGTGATCAACATAGACATACCTCGCATAAACAACAGCTCCATACGCTTCTTCTGATGCATCACTGAAAACGTGTAATTGCATTGACTGAACATCTTTATGCTTACCAATGTGAAGACATCTTGGCACTGAAAGGTCTGACAATTCGCGGAGGTCACTGTACCAACTCTGAACCTTTGACTTGACTTCACCAACCAGCTCTTCATCCCAGTCAAAGCCTTTTCGCCAGATTTCCTGCATGACCACTTTTGCTGTTATAATGAATGGTGCCAAGAAACCAAGAGGATCAAACAATGTTGCAATTGTGCTGAGGAACGATCTTTTCGTTATGATTTGATTTTCTTCAGGTGGGCTTGAGTGAAAACTAAAAATGTCCTCCTTTGCTCGCCAAAGAATCCCAAGTGTTTTTACAGTTGGAAGCTCCCCACTGTCCAAATCAATTTCAGATGCTCTGTCTTCTACTGGGATTGCAGAGAGAACTTCTGGAGAATTTGAGAGCCACTTACGTGCACGCATGCCAGCCTTGTTCCATAGAGCTGCAAGCTGATGATAGAGTTTTACTCCCTTTTCTTCATCTTGCACTGAATCCATGCTATCATCCATGTAGGTTGACTTGAGTGCAGTTTCTGAAGCCATGGGATATTCTGATCTGTGCAACTGAGCATGCTTTTGAATCACAAACTGTGCTTGAAACGGTGAACTTGTTATACCAAATACCACTCGACTGAATTCATACTCTTCTGGCTCTCTGCTCTGGTCACATCCTCTCCAAAGAAATCGATGATACGCACGATCAGCTTCTGGAATCTGAATTCTCAAATACATCTCAGCAATGTCACAGACTAAAGCAGTGGGATGACATCTGAAGCGCAGCAAAACATCAAACAATTCACGTTGCAGCTTTGGGCCTGAATATATCATATCATTCAAGGATGTCCCTTCATACTTTGCTGACGCATCGAAGACAATTCTGATCTTGGTGGTTGCTTTGTTGGGCTTCAAAATAGCAAAATGAGGAAGATACCACTTGCTCTCAGGTTGCTTCTCAGAGATTGGAACTTTTCGTATGTATCCTTTGTCCAAATATTGATCAATAACTTCATCATAAGCCTTCATCACATCTGGATTCTTGAGCAAACGTTTCTCGGTGTTCTGGAGTCTTTTCATTGCCATTTTATGATTGTTCACCATTCCATGACTGTCTTGTTTCCATGGTACTCCAACTTCATATCGACCATCAATGAATCTGAAAGAATCCTCAGCTTTTTGCAGTGCAGCCTTCTCATCAGTATCCAGCACCGTTGTCTGAGTGAACGTTCCAGCTGAATCAAT
The DNA here is from genome assembly GCA_964019165.1 of Mastigias papua. NCBI lineage: Eukaryota > Metazoa > Cnidaria > Scyphozoa > Rhizostomeae > Mastigiidae > Mastigias > Mastigias papua. The sequence goes on along the minus strand of OZ025279.1, from coordinate 13,530,183 downwards.
ATCCCAAAACTTCTTCATTGTTGCGTTGATTTCATCGACATCACTTCTTCTGCTTGCTGTGAACAGAGTCGTCATACTGAAATTGGTATGAGCATCAGGAATGTTCTTGCCTTCTGGACATCCTACGCATGTCCATCCCAATGGTGTTCGTCTGGCAATGGGCTCCCCTTCTTGTCCTCTGACTTCTTTGTAAGAACAGTGCAGGTCAAGGTAGTCAATACCAATCAGCAAATCCACAATAGGTCTCAAGCCTGAGTCTGGAAAATTGATGTGCTTCAAATGAGGCCATTTGTCTGCATGTTGTGACCATTGGATGATCTTCATGTTGCCAGTTACTTTCTTTGCTGTAAGTGCTTTCACTCTGATATCAACATCGCCATTTACACTTTCCAGTCCAAACTCAACGGGCATTGTTTGAAAAGATTTGCAATCGCCATTCAAAACATTGACCTTTATTATTTCAAAAGTACCATTGAGACCAAGTTCTGCTGCAACATCTTCATTCACATACGTTTGAGTGCTTGCATCATCCAGAAGTGCATTCACTTTCAATCTTCGACAGCCATTCTTCAAAATTACTGGAATTGTTCTCAATGCAGTTGTTCCTTTGACATTTGGTGTTGAACACACCATCGTTGTTTGCGTTGCAAAATTCCTCTTCAAATGCTCCCCCTCCGTGGCTGATGAAGACAACTGTTGCTGACTGCTGCTGTTCACTGCTTGTTGAATGGAAGCTTCTGGTTTCTTTGTTTCATCGTTGGCTTGCTTTGCATTGTTCCTGTTACCCATGCTATGTAGCAGCTTGCTGTGTGTTTCCTGACATCCATGAATATCACACTTTCTACTTCGAGTACACTGATTGCCACTGTGGTCATCACCAAGGCATCGAAAACACAGTTTGAATTGCTTTGCCAGATTCCATCGCTGACGAATGTCCATGTTTCGAAAATCATCACATGCCCAAACACCATGTCTACCATTGCACACTTTGCACAGTCGTTGCTTCCCATACTTCCCATGAGTGACGTTTGATTTACCCAACTGAAAATGATTCACTTGTTGTCTGTCTTCAGTAGCTCCAAAGAATGTCGCTCTCTTCTCTCCTGCAAAGCCTCTTGATCCACTACTTCTTCTATCACTTGATACACCATGTACTGTTTCTCTTGCAACTGTGTAGAATTCAGCTTCTTGAATCACCCACATCTTCAGTGTTTCAACGCATTCTCTTCTTCGATTCTCAAAAATCCATCGATTGTATTGAGTCAGCAGTGTTTCTGGAAGTTTCTTCAGTAGCTTGATGTAGAGAGATCCATTTCCCAATTCGTCATGACGTCCACTCTCCAGTAGATTCACCACCAAGATATCAAGTAGATCTGCAAACTTCTCTATGTCTTTTGAACTTCCATCTTTCACTGGTTTGAAATTGTCCAAGTCTTCCAAGTGAATTGCGATTTCCCTTCTCTTGCCACCAAATTTTCGCTCCAACCTGTCCTTTGCAACTTCATATGCAGCTCCAGAAAAGCCAAGATTCTCAATCGCTTCCAGAGCAACGCCAGATAGATATTGCCTCAACTGCAGCAGCTTGTATTCAGGAGTCGCAGGAGCTCTGTCAATGCAGGCCAGAAATGCAGCTTTCCAGTTCTCGTACTTTCGCTTGTCACCAGAGAAAACGGGAATTGCAACACGTTGCAGTTGTCTCCACATGTCTTGGCCAAGTAACTCTTCGTATGTATATCGCTCAGATCGCCTGTGATCACCACCACATCTGACTGACTGTTGCAGTTGCCGTGAATATTCCTCTGGGTTCATTGGAAACTGACTTCTTCTCGTACCACCTCCAGCATTGAATGCCTTTTGCTGTAGCTCTTCTTGTCGCTCACCATCGTTATGAAATTTGGAAGCATCACATCTTGCTTCCTTTCGAAACTCTCGTAGGTTGTAAGATCCCGCTGTGTTGCTCGATTCTGCTTCTTTTCGTTCATCCAGATACTCCTGTGCTCTGTTGTGTGCCTCTTCAAATTCTTGCACCAACTGCTCCATTTCCTGAGTGACTTTCTGCCTTGCCCTTCCATTCTTCTGCCATTGATAATGCTCTGACAGTGCGATCATGATCTTCAGTGCCCTTTCTTGTGTGTTGTCCAATTTCGCTTGCCCATCTCGAACCTGACGTCTGCTCGGTAGATCCATTTCTTCAACCAGTTCCAACAACTGCTTTCTTGCTCGTGTGAACGCCGATTTCGCCTTCGCCTTCTCTTGCTTCAAGCTTTCCAAACTTTCCTCCAAATCTTCCACTTCTTCTCTTCTCCCGATCCCATCTTCTGTCCTCGCATCTTCGCCAGTGTTTGAAGTCATACTTCTCGTCAGTTGGCCTTCCTTTTTCCAAGTCTGTCCTCGGCAAAAACTACCCTCTGCTACCAAATGTTTGGAAGACCGTCCTGGAGTTTTGACCCTATCAACCCGAAGGCTAAAAACCAACTAACTAACTACGAATACGAACCCTATTTATACTATTCTAACAACGTAAACAACTATGAAATATTGTCACTCATTTTATTGTCCATACGCAAGGCGTTAATTAGAACAAAATGTCCTCAAAGGAATAATTAGCACTTTTAAACTGTCCAACTTAACGCAAAAACAACTGAGATAGTAAAAAACACCTTTTGTCTGATTTGGCGTAAACATCTATTGTTTCGAACTGCTTAAACCAGTTTTTTTTTTTTTTTTTTTTTTGAAAAAACAAGTATTGTTCCACTTAACAATTAAAAAATCAACTGTGTCCCATAACGTCTCCTGAACAGGCTATAGCCTTACTTTTTGGCCAAAAATCGCTCATTTTCATCACTTTTCAATCTGCAATCAACATCAATCAATTTCAAATTTGGTCATTTTTGAGCAAAATACCAAGGCTATAGCCTTACTTTTTGGCCAAACATCGCTCATTCTCATCACTTTTCAATCTGCAATCAAAATCAATCAATTTCAAATTTGGTCATTTTTGAGCAAAATACCAAGGCTATAGCCTTACTTTTTGGCCAAAAATCGCTCATTTTCATCACTTTTCAATCTGCAATCAAAATCAATCAATTTCAAATTTGGTCATTTTTGAGCAAAATACCAAGGCTATAGCCTTACTTTTTGGCCAAACATCGCTCATTTTCATCACTTTTCAATCTGCAATCAAAATCAATCAATTTCAAATTTGGTCATTTTTGAGCAAAATACCAAGGCTATAGCCTTACTTTTTGGCCAAAAATCGCTCATTTTCATCACTTTTCAATCTGCAATCAAAATCAATCAATTTCAAATTTGGTCATTTTTGAGCAAAATACCAAGGCTATAGCCTTACTTTTTGGCCAAAAATCGCTCATTTTCATCACTTTTCAATCTGCAATCAAAATCAATCAATTTCAAATTTGGTCATTTTTGAGCAAAATACCAAGGCTATAGCCTTACTTTTTGGCCAAACATCGCTCATTTTCATCACTTTTCAATCTGCAATCAAAATCAATCAATTTCAAATTTTGTCATTTTTGAGCAAAATACCAAGGCTATAGCCTTACTTTTTGGCCAAAAATCGCTCATTCTCATCACTTTTCAATCTGCAATCAAATTCAATCAATTTCAAATTTGGTCATTTTTGAGCAAAATACCAAGGCTATAGCCTTACTTTTTGGCCAAAAATCGCTCATTTTCATCACTTTTCAATCTGCAATCAAAATCAATCAATTTCAAATTTGGTCATTTTTGAGCAAAATACCAAGGCTATAGCCTTACTTTTTGGCCAAAAATCGCTCATTTTCATCACTTTTCAATCTGCAATCAAAATCAATCAATTTCAAATTTGGTCATTTTTGAGCAAAATACCAAGAAAAAAGAAAAAAGACACATTCTCTTACGAAACTGTTAAGGCTGCCATTTTTGTAAGTAAGACCCTTGCCTTAAAAAGATTCCTAGTTGCACGCCTGACAGTCTACTACAATCTCATACTCTTGCTCTGTTTGCAAGAAAATTTCGTAACAGCAGTACCCACTAGTTCCCTGTTCCTAGTTCACTATTTTCATTGTCAATATCACTGTCTGAATTTTCAAGGCCAGTATTAGTGCTAATGACCACTGCTTCTGGGCCTGGAATTTTGATACTTCGATAATAGGCATTCGCATTCTAGATCAGTCAGTTCCTAAATGCCTAGTGGATACCATCAAAATAAAAATAGTAATTCAACCATAAGGATAAAGTCAATTATAGTCAGTTTATGAGATGGACGTCGTGAAGTGGGCTAGCCAACCAGTGCAGCCACCTTCGTACCCTTCGCTTGTCGGTGGATAGTGGGGATTATAAATAGTCATAGCCATCTAACTCTCGAGAAGACATGAAACGCATGCGGGAAAGGAAAGTTCTGTTTTGGATTTTGTCTTGTCTTGTTCTGTAGTTGTGGAAAGTTGAGTCATACGTAGAAAGATAGAAAAGAGCCTGCAAACTTCTAAATGGGACAGAAAACCAGGTTTTGCAATGATTTTGCATCTGTCAAAAATAAAGCATTGGCTACTTTCAGCTAGGCACACTTTCTCTTTTTTTCTCCCATCCCTTCCCCTTCCTTTCCCGCCTCCCTACATCCTTTGCCTCCCTAGAGCCCTGCCTCCTACAGCCCTCCCTCCCTCCAGGATCAGTTCTGTTGTGCGTTTGCTCCCACAGCACTTGCATAGCTTGCCTCGTTTCCATACAAGGGGCAATCCCAGTTAAATATGATGATGGCGGGAAATACAACTCAAGTATTGCACGATAAAAGTTTACACACAAGCACCAAAGGCCATTACTATATATGCCACAGATGTTTGGAGATTTTTCTCCATTTTCCAGATATTCGAGCGGAGCGTGGGCAGTGCAATTTGTCTGCAACGTTCAGCAAAATAGCTCAACATCTAACTTAATTCAGGTAGGCCTACGTTGTTTATGGGGTTTACATTGTATTGCTACACTCTGATGTCCTGTTGATTTCGATCTAATTGAAGAATCAAATTCTGGTGCTGTACCGAACGTATAGTTAATATATCCTGGTGCTGAAAAAATATATACAGTAAAAAGTTAAAATAGTATAACATGCAATCCTTCCTCTAGTAAAGAGATTGTTGAAAAGAATAATTTGTATAAAACTGTACTTTCAACTCCGATATGCACATTGAAACAACAGCATGCCATTACCAGATCATTTGATTCAGGGTAAGAGCATTCTATGGTATACCAATAACAATGATCTTGTTTACAAATTAAAATTAATGCTACATGCATAGGAAAACATGCCGCTCTTCCAACCAGCCTGAATTTGGGTCTGACCTTTTGTGTCTATTTATAAGACAATGTTTTAATGAAATATTTAAATTATTGCATGGTTTGCAGATGCTTTGTGGTATAAAGGTCGAGTTCAGCAGTACTTCATGGGACTTAAAGTTTTTCTTTGGTTCCCCTGATTTTGTGAATATTAGAGAGCTAGCTCCAATTGGCCCAATGGTGAATGGACCCGTGCCAATGATGTTTTGTGTGATAATATATACAGGTCATCATAACACATCTGCATGTGATATTGCAATAAATTGTCTAGGTATTGGGACTTCTCTATAGGGGGGCAAATTCTCTAAGTAGAAGGCAAGAGGCAGAAATGAAAAAACAGCTGCAAAATGTTGTGAATAACAAAATCTTGATCAAATGCTTTTCTACATTGCATATATTTTGGAAGAGTTCCACCTTCCCCTTCCTTTCCCTATCTCTCTCTTCCCTATGCTTTCTGCTTTGCTGGGTCTTGTGCTAATGTTCCTAAAGTCATGACATAATTTGATAATGAATTAAGTTTGGTTTTTCAGTAGGGGCTTTCCAATAGACATAGAGAGTGATAGTAATGGGTCATTCCATATCAATTGAACAAATGTTCCCAGTTGACCCCCTCAGATTTCACTGAAATTCAAGCAATTTGTGAGTATCAGTGAGATGAGCACTTGTTAACAATTTCAGCTCAGTATATCAATTCGTTCAAGAAATATGACTTCCTACATATCCTTGAATGAATTGATATACTGAGCTGAAATTTTTAACAAGTGTTCATCTCACTGATACTCACAAATTGCTTGAATTTCAGTGAAATCTGAGGGGGTCAACTGGGAACATTTGTTCAATTGATATGGAATGACCCTAATCTCAATTGACTATACATTGTAACAATAATTCTAGGAATTTTTCTAATAAATTACTTTACTGTTTATAAGAAATATATTAAACTATGCTTTCTTCTTCTTCTTCAATCCAAGTAGTTTTTTCAGATCCTTCAACCTCATTGACATACCTTTTCTTCCCTTTTTTCTTCTCATATTCTTGCTATAATCTGCAGTTACTTGATTTATCTGTATCTGTCTGCTTCTTAAATTACTTGTAGAGAAATTGTAGTGACCAGATAATCTATCTCTCATCAATGAACTTCTCTCTTTTACCAGTTCACTGTCACTATAAGAACGAAACAGGAGTTTTGTGTTGTCTGTACTGTAGTTGCTTCCAAATGTGTTTATCATCAATGCTAAAAGACAACAAAGCACAGAACTTACAAAAATCAGTTCACATCATAGCATGTTTTCAGGGATCTTCATCACAGGGGATATTGTTCAGAAGGCCACAAAGATGGGGAAAAATTTTGTGATGACACCTAGCAGAAACATTGGCAGAAGGGGGCCCCTAGCATTCTTGAGATTAGGGAACCCCAAGCAAAACTATGAGAGCTCGGTGAAGTGCTGCTGAACTCAGTCTTTGTTTAAATTAACATCCATGGAAAATGCAATAGTTTCATTTGCTGATAAGACCTGAAATAGAGAGGGTTGCTATCGAGATGCAAGTGATGCTGATGCAACATATATTTTTAGGTGTATTTTATGGGGCCTCAGTTAGTTTTGGGCCCGGGGGCCTCACCATACTTAAATGTGGCCCTGTTTATAAATGGGTTGTAAAGTACATTGTAAAAGAGGGCCTACATTGTAAGAGCCACACCCAGGGCCACCAAGAGATTTGAGAGGCCCTGAGATAAAAGAGAAATACAAAGCCCCTTACGAGTGATGCGAGCAGACAAATCTGAGGGTCTGAGAATTAACTCCAGACAATTACTGTTAGTCTTTTACTACTACAATCGTAGCAAAAATTTCATGTTACAATTATATATTTGTTGACAACTGAATGGAGGGTCCTGGTAGGATAAGAGAGTTTAGGAAGATATAGAGAGTTTCACAACAAAAGAAGAGGACATTCTGAACTTAATAGGGCATCAATCATAGTTTTTCTTTCCAGGTAACTAGCACATTGTGCCATTGTGGGGGCTCTTCTTTAACATATGCCAACAGTAGGGTGCACGTGGCTACAATCTCTACTATGTTTCTAGTTGAAGTGAAAAAAAATCGAGAAGTTGATTTACATGCTTTCTCTATAAGAAGATGGTTCATAAGTTATTAGTCCTTGACTGCTTGATCAGTTAAGAAAGTTCAATACTACAGTACTTTAACACCTAAAAAGTTAGATAAGCAATTCTACTTCTTTGGTGTCAAAATTTGGGATGAAATTGCAATGAAATTTGCAACAAAGAGCCAATAATTCGCGTCAAGGCAGTGTCTATAAATTATCTTTGAGACTAAAGCACCCAAATATGACCCGTGGTAGAGGAGCACCATACAGAAATATTCCATATTTTTATGTTCTTTTTTGTTCATCTGTATAGAAAAATGTTCTAATAAGTAGAAAGGTGTATCTTGAGTATTCAAAAAATAGTAATTAATAAACAATGTCATAAAATATTGAAATCCAATATTCAAGCAAGCAACCTCATAAATGTAGGGGGGCTTTAAAGTTAGGGGGCTGCGAACTGTACACCCAAATCACTGATATTTCCCCAATGAGTTTTTGCTTAGCCTTTTTAAGCTGGAGCTATTTTTGGACAAAATAATGCTTTATCTGAAAAAATTCCCGAATGAAATAGATTCCTGCCCAACTGGGAAAGCTACAGGCCTCCCAGTCCCTATGCCTGCTACACTTATGAGCAAGCCCATCATCTCTTCTATCTAATATGCATAGATTTCTTGTGTTATTCCAGTGTTATATTTGTGAGGTGTCTGGAGTGGCGTAGAGTGCCCTCCATGACTGGGGGGAGGGTGAGGCAATAACTTTACCGACAGGAACCTCGACAAAATTGGAGACCGACAGATCCCCCTTTAAACTTACTTCGAGTGTTTTGACATTTAGAGCTATGAATCATGAGCAAAACTGCACTCATTTAAAGGGATAAGAGATTACACTGGGGGGTAAATCCCACATAGTGATACAGGCGAACCCACCATGATTGCGTCCGCTGCACCCGAACAATTTTGAAATTCTGCCCTCTACAGTGGCTTAAAGACCTTCTCCCAGACCAAAATTTGACAGAGTAGATTTACCGAATAAGTAGTAAAACATGTAGATTTACTATCACAGTTCTAAATCACATAGATTTACAAATCAAGTTTCAACGTTGGGGGATGTCGTGCCTCCACATCTTCCCGCACTCCTCCCCAGTGTCTGTCTGTCAATATAACTACACAGACTAGTACATTCTTAGTAAGAAAGTCTAAAGAAAGTTTTAGCACTGAAATCATGGGGGAAAATTTCCTATGCTAAGTCTACACCGCCAACGAAAAGATATAGGCTTTCTAATCTACGATTTTAATAGTGTCGATGAAACTCGTGACCAATTCAATCTAACGTTTGCCTATTTTCCAGACCTATCTAACCTCAACTTCCCTGCAGCATGTCACGAAGTAGCGCATGCGTAGTTATGCATAGCATGTCACGAATAGCTATAGAGAGGAAGTATCAATAAAGCACGAAAAAAGCGGGAACATTGCTTTAGCATACTACTTGCACAGAACACTGTACTAGAACACTGCTTTATCAATAAAGCCATATTCATTCGAATCAGGCTGAATCTGGAAACGATCGCTTGGAAACACATGCACAAAGCAGGAAAGGGATACATGAGGAAGTTGAAAAACAAAAAGCATAGCTTCATTTATTCTCTTACTTGTATAGTTATGTACTTTCTCTTGGACTCACACTTTGTAATTTCCCATCTCGCATTTCATTGGCTGTTTTCTAATGAATCGTGAAGTGCAAAACATTGATTTCGTTCAGATTTTTCAGCAGATGATATTTGTTGGACTGTATGATCAGTCCAGTAGACAATTCAAATGCACATATACCCTCTTGGAGCTCCAAGGGGCCTTGCCCCCCCCCCAGGTCACCGCTAGGCTACGGGCCTGCGTATGATACAATGAAACTGGGACGAACTCTGGCAGGAGACCCACTGATAAAACGGTGCCAATCGTGTGAAGACCAAATACAAATTTGAATACTGCACCTGTATTTACATGAGACACACGAGAAAGGAACTCGTCGATAACAACAACTAGTATTAGCACTATCAATCAGCCTTTTATCGTTACTACTATTATTGATTTTCACATACTAACCTTTAAGCATCTCGTCTGTTTTCTTGGTTAGTGCGTCCCTACTGTTTTCTGTTCCATTATATCGAGAGTGATCGGATAATAACTCATACTCAATATCATCATCGTCCACATAGTCAACTAGAAATCGTTGACATCCACTTTCTGTGTTGTCGCTTGGCTCGCTTGTCGGTCTCAATAGTTCACTGTAAGTCCCCGAATCCGAGACTGTCTGCCTGGAATCTGACTTAAAATCAAAGTAGATTATAGAATCATCTCCATTTTTCAGCGTCCTTGGCCGCATTTCAAGCTCCATGTTATGTTTCTCTCTCAGCTGGCCATATCTAGACAGGTTGTCGTCACTTCTCAGCCTTTCGGCTTCATTTGATTTCCGCTCGTCTATTGACCATTGTTGCCACAATTCCGTACTAGGTTTGGTCATATCCTCAATTTCATATCTTTTCATTCGCAGCCCAAAACGTTCAGTTGTATTTTCACCAGAATGCACATTTATGCAGTCATTGATTACAGTAATTGGAATTTTGTCGGTCCTCTCTGATCTCTTTCCTGTAGTCAAATTCAAATTTCTATTGCTTGTCTCCTCACCATCTCCATAACTTGAGTTCTCATACTCGTCTCTCCTGTCATTATCTAGATCCCTCTCTGAAAATCCTCTATATGGGCTGATCCACTTAGAACCTGGACCTTCTCTCTTCGATCCTCTCATATCCATCTTCCAAACAGGCTGTGACCAACGCCTGTACTGATTCCTTTCTCTGTACTTTGCCAAAACTTCTTCGTCCGTTAATTCACTGTTGCAGCCACTATTTACTTGTACCAACTTCCATACTTTCTGCCCGGTGTTGGTATATCCCCCCTCCAAGTTTCCAAGTCTTTGATTCAATTCCGTCTGTGCTCCTTCGATATCATTAGTCTTATTCATACTGGGCAAAGACCGTTGCCAAGTGGGATTAGTAACATCTTGTGAATCTATCTGCCGTGTGTTTGTATGACCATGACCCCGGTTCTGATGGGTAATATCTTCGCCTTCTCTTAAGCCATTTGCATTTTCAGTATCTGCTTGTAATCCCCGTTTTGTACAAAACTGAAATTCACTTATATCAGAGCCTTTGCTTTTGAAACATGCAGAAGTTTGATTGTCGGATTTTTCAATAACAATCGGCCTCTCTTTTTGGTGTTGACTTTCGTCCTTTGTTGTGACGTAATTCTGCGATTGGTGGTCGTGGCCCAGAAATAGAATTGCATCATCACCTGACTCTTCCCATGACACGTCGAATGCTGTATTTATCAATTTGTACTCCTACAAACAATATATTGGAGCAATATCACAATAAACAGTTGGTTTTCTTTCACTCCTAACATTCAAACATACATGGATTTGCACTCACGAACTTTTATTTCCTTGCTTCCTTGCTTTTATTTCCTTGTTTTTTGTCCTAAAAATGTCCACATTCTTTACATGCTTATAATTAGACAATAGTAGAGAGATTCTCTTACCGCTTTTTGTTTATCCACCGATGGTGAGGACGAACACGGGAGTCGTGCTTCCATTTTTGTGTATTTTACGTCAGCCGTACGCTGTCTGTAATGATTAAGAGAAACTCTCAGACATTTTATCAGATACAGCTTGCCTGATAAGGAATTGAATATTAATAGAAAATTTTTGCTAAGCAGAATGATGAATTTCCCCATAAAGGTTAACAATGTAAAAAAAATGATGACAAATGACTTAACAACTTTCTTAGACCTGAGAAACACAGTGCTGAACTTTCTTAACTTTTGGAGCAGGCGAGTACTGGTTTCTTATAAACCACTGCCGTATATCAAAACGCATACGCAAGTACCCATTAAGTTTACCAAGCATGTCATCCACTCAGGGGCATATTGGTATTTTCGAGTACTGGGGGGGGGGAGGTGTCACAATTGTTGACTGAATTTCCCTGGCTTATTTCTGGTGAAACGTCGATTCATTGTTTTAGGAGGGTGACTATCCAGCAAATACGTATTTTCAAGGGGTCCTCCGTCAGCAGTACAAAAGTAAGATGGTAATTTAAGAGTAAAGACTAATTACAATACATTAATATATCTAATTAAACTAGTAAATTCCTAATGATAAGAATACAGTAATAAAAGTCAGTATGTCTATGATCTGCGAGTATAAATAAAATGCATAAAACAAATGTTAATGAAGAACAGACAATCAGGTGTGATTTTCTATCTTAGGTTTGTGTTAGTACCTCGTGGGACTGTCAGTCTCATTCATTTCTGGAAAGTTTAGCTGATCTAGCCGCGCACTGGGTCTGAATTGGTTTGTTTTTGGTTTGTTCCTTGATGTGAACTACACATGAAGCGCACATGAAGCGCACATGAAGCGCACATGAAGCGTGTATGGAGCACACATGGCCCTTCGTCGAGGCCCAAATATTATACAGGTAAACAGAATATAAGTAAATATCTTACTTATACCAAATGTAAATATGAAGTGCCAGCAAAATCAAAAATCCCAGTAAGATGATCGACACGCTCAGACAAGCTAGAATTGGAAAACCTGTGGAGGAGAAAACACTGCAGTTCAGCTGATTTTCTATCATATATACAGAAAAGTTACATTTTGGTAATTCTCTATAGTGAGAGAAGTTTATCTAGGTATTATCCATGTTTACCAGGATTTTACGGAGTAGAGGATTTTATGTTGCGTTACTGGCCTACAATCATGGACCAAGTATATCCGGACTGTCTGCTCAAGATGTTGACACTAGATCTCCCCCATTGCCCCCTATCTATTAATGTTGTTCTTTCGTAAGATTCTAGTGAAGAAGCTTCTCCTCGTATCAACCATGAAATTCTTCCTTGATAACAACATTGATCTTGGGGGAAGGGGGGACACAGAAAGATCAGCAAAAGTCCAGTAATTTATGTACAAGATTGTAGTAATGGTGCTGTGCCGTATTCAGGACTAGAGGTTAAAGTGACTCAAGTCAGCTATTTCTTTACTGTCTACATTTTGCTTTATAAACAACCTAGCTCTAGGCCTAGTTCTAACTTTCCTTATATTTGGACCTCTTGCTGCCGCATTTTAGTGCGAAAAGCTCCTTAAATGGTTCCTTAATTTTGACTGTACATTTATTGCTATGTATGCGAGTGTAGACAATGTAAGTGTTCAATGTTAAAGATAAGGTACTGAGGACACTGTTGAACTTGCCGATGAAACACTTACTACAAGGATTACACCCAGTTTTGGCGAATTCGGCTTCCTGATTCTCGATTTTTTGCAACGATCAAGTATTCGGAATTGAAAATTTGGCTAATGATTTTTAGTAGTGCAAGTTCCCTTAAGTATTTTGGCCTTCTACGTGTAGCTTTCCTTATAACGCGGTTCACTATAAAAAATACACAACGTGTAGGCAATACTTTTTCACTTGACTGCTTTACTGCATCATATAAGACAAACAGCAGAGATGTAAAGTTGCAGAGCTCATGGAAAATGGAAATGGCAGTTTGTTTGTCTTCAATTGCTTTCCTGGTTTACTTCAAATACTGAAATCACTAGTAAAAATGCTCTTTGTAGCAGACACTAGCGTCAGTGTCTTTTGAGTGATGCTTCGATGGTAGGGTGATAACGACACGTGACGAATCAAAACAATTAATGCTACAACTCATACATTTATGAAAATTTTGCGACTTAACCTTCATATAAATCATTTGATCTCTTTTCTCCTTCTGCAAACTTCCGTGGCATTCTACCAGGCTCTGAAACCAAAGAAGTTCTATATTCATTCTACTGTAAATCATAGTTTCTGCGTTCGTTATGTCTTTTATCATGCCCTTACTTCTGCATTCATTAGTATTTAATATTATCCATATTGTTAAAGAGTTTTGGTGACTCGGGTGCCCTAGTTGGCTGAGGTACCCTGGATACCCTGGCGGGCCTGGGAGCTGTGCATGGCTTGGGTACCTTGTGCGATTTAGGTGATCAGGGTGGACAAAATGGGTAATCTGGCTAACTAGGGTACACTTGAAGGCTTTGGTTACCCCGATTGGCTCAAGTATCGTGGATAGCTTGAGTAGCTTATGTTTCAATTGAGTTCAGTTCAGTTCAGTTCATATCACGTAAATTCTGTACATACAATTTTTACTGCTGAACGAGCCTGTTTTCCATAAAGTTTTCCTATCCTTTTCTACTCTTTCTTCTTACCTTTTTTGATCTTTTCTACTCATTGCTCTTTCCAATCTTTGCTTGTCTTATTGTTTCCATTGAGTTTGTCTCTCTTTTCTAGTCTTTTTTTGTCTTTGAGATAGAACCAAATCCATTTCAAAGACCGAGAAAGACACAACTCTTCTGTCTTCTTCTGTCTTTTCTTGCATTTCTAGTCTTTATCGGTTGTTTTCATTCAATCTTTTTTTCAAGAAAGGCAAGGGACTAACGGAAAAGACTAGAAAAGGCAAGTTAAGACTTCACGGAAGCCAGACCTTATTTCGTCCAAGCCTTGAATTTTTTCCATGTGAGTTCCATCGTATTTTTGCTTGCAGTATTCTTTCAGTTAAGTAGCTGCACATTATTCTCAACAACTTTATTAAAAAATGATCCTTGATGTACCTGACGAACAGGCACTGAAAGTGCGCATGGTTTATTACAATGCTATAACGTTCTACTTTGAACTTTAGATGGGATATTTCTTTATTTATGTATAATGTAATCTGCACAGATTTCTCTCTAGAACTACACGTTACAAAACCTAATTGCACTTATGTAGATCATTAGTCGTTGTGTCGTGTTCAATGCTCTGTCCTTGAGGCAATTGAAATTGGTAATTTGCACGTCAAATTCTTCATCGATTTCTCTACAGTTTGCTTGACATCTTCTGTTTTACTGCGGCTTTTTTCTGATATGCGAAAATTAGTTTGAAATAGAGAGCCATGCTTACAAAATCAAAAACGAAAATAAAGCTGTCTTTCAGATATTGTTTAGAATCATTGATGGAAGCCACCTATTAACATTTTCTAAATCAATCCGCCACATATAAATTGGCTATTCTTACCTGCCGTCTGCGGTTTCTTTGGCATCACATGTCTCACTCAGTGTCCTTGGCGATACTTATAATATCATAGCTTGTATAGATATGGCTGTTTGTCAATAGCAGTTTTAGATCAATAATTTAATCGTTAACCCTACACCCTACACAGTGACTAGTGGAAACCGTCGCCATACCCAATATACTGTGTTCGAATCTCAATAGTTAGAGTTGTACCTTCGAATTATAGCATCGAATCATAGCACTGGATCCTTCGACTAAAGGCCTCTGTCGATACACGTTTTTTTCTCTATAAGAAAAAAGTTTATAAGAAAATGAGGCTCAAAAGGCCAAAATCATAAGACAATGTTAAGAAAATCACGAGGCCCAAATTCCAAAATTCACCTTTTTTATGTGCCAGAAATCTATATTAGCTCATTATTTGCAAGCTCCTTTACAAAAATCGAACTTTTCTTTCATAATTTTGGTTAACAAAAATCAAACTTTTTATAAAAAATAATGGTAACCTCTTTTAGCTAGCTTACTCTAATAAAAGTTAAGAAAATCTTAAGAATATCTCAGCCTCAATTTTAGGAAAAGTTAAGAAAGTTGGGGCTCAGACGAAAAAGTGGTTTTCTTATGTGTACACGTTTTGAGCTTTTTATAGGAAAGTGGCTTATATGAAATTAGTACTCGAGTTTCTCAAATAGCTAAAAAAGTTCAGTACTGGATTTTTGAAACCTGAGAAAGTTGATGAGTTGATACTCATTTGACATTCCAATTTTTACGTAAGTCTCATCATCTCTTTGATTTAATTTGCATAGATTTCTTTGTTATTTGTGCAGTGCCTGTCTGTCTGTGTATCGCCGTAGTGGTACACGACTTCAAGCATTCTTGCCAAGGACGTCTAAAGAAAGTTTAGTACTGAAGTCATTTAAAAAATGCTAAAATGTTCCAGTACTGGACCATGAAAAACTATCTTGTAAAAGATACTTGCGTACCACCAATAGAAGATCTGGGCTAGCTCAAAGAATGTCTGTGCGATAGAATCAATATTGACAGTGAAACCTCGTTGAGAAGGATTCCCCTTTTTTACAGGCATCCGTGATATGTTTCCTACAAAATCCATTGAAGTACAAAAAGGAAAGAATCTTACTTTGTGGGAGATTGAAAAGCATACAGTAGTGAGCAAAGTTGCAGCGCTGCACTCACCACAGGACTAATCACAGTCACTATATAATACATCTCATCTACCAGTACAAGGTTTCTCGGGTATGAACTTTCGTACCTTTTTCATGATTTCAGTACTGAAACTTTCGGAAGACTTTCTCAGCAAAAATATTTGAATCTGTCTCATACTGCAATGTTACAAAGACAGGCAGGCACTATTCAGCATAACTTTCTACTGTGTAGGTTGCCGAAGGATATCTAGACAAATTAAGTAAAAGGAATGATTGTCTTGCGTGAATATTTGACTTTAAAAGTGTATTACTTATAGCCCATTTTTAGGTATCAAAAATCCAGTATTGACCTTTCTTAGCTTTTTGAGCGGCAAAGCACTGTTTGGTTGCATCCATGGCAACTAACAATATGGCTCATCTCCTGCTGCTACCTCGTTTTCATTTGTTGCTAGTCGTACACTCAATAGGAGATTGCCAAGAGATGTGTAGATATTGAATTCTCCCATCAGTTTAAGCTATCTAGCCACCAGCAAGTGGTCACTAAGTTAAATCCATCCATATTAGTAAGGTCTTTTATCACCATAGCAGATAGAACTTACGAGAGCGAGGGATCTGTTATTATCTCTAGACTTTGCAATGGATCTGAAAAATCTGCTGATGTAAGTGATAACTTAAAAAGCTTTTCCTCTGTAGGAAAATTTCATTTTTTTCATTTGAAAGATTATCAGAGTTATCTATTTGTCTTGTTAGCAAATGGTTCTGAGAGTCATCTGCGGGCTCTACATAAAACCAATACAGACTTACAACTACCTAAGAAAACAACAAACGATGGGCAGAAATGCTTTTCCTATAGAGGCGTAAAGTCATGGAATGTCCTTCCACTAGAAAATTAAGCAGACATCTTCCCTACAGGTTTTCTTTTTTATCTAGTATTTTTTATTAAGCTGTAAGTTACTTCTGTACATCTGTGTATTTTAATGATAGCATGTATGAGTTTTGTTTTTAACTTTTGTGTTGTAAAGTAAATGGAGGGCCCCTTGTAAACCAATATTTTACTGAAGGGCCACCCTCCTTAAATGGTATGAAAACGATACTTTCGAACTGATTGTAATTTTTCGGCGTCCGCAAAAATACTCCCCATTTTCCAATGCTTTAAGATCGTTTATTTGGGAATCTTCACCTACACCTTCAAGAACATGTTTGGTATTTTTGAACTTCGCAGCCATACGAACAGCATTTCATAGTAATGGATAAGTTTGTTGACTGTCGCGGCGAAGATACTTCATTCCATCTTATTTTAGTTTACTACGTGAGGTCCACTAGTGTATATCGTTTTTGGCAAACTCTGCTATTCTCTGCAAAACTTTATAATCTTCTATACAGAAGTTGACTAAAATGGCTTCAATACTAAAGTTTACATCTGGCAACTCAAAGAGAGCAGAAAATACGCGTATAACTGGCACAGTTCATTTAATACCAGGAACATGTATTGTAGGAAGCAGTTTTTCATTCAACATCTCCTGAAGAAAGCAAAACTACCTCAAGCCCAGTTCCTTGGTACTTTGCTACTTAACATTTTATTTCAAAGTTGCCTAACAAGAGCTATCACAAAAGAAATCTCCAATGAATCAAACAATTTACTGAACCTGTATTCAAATATTTTTGAATGGGATTTATGGGCATTTGCTAATCAGTTTTGCCGGTAGGTAATAGAGAAAATTGTGATGTGGTTGCTTTCAATTCCTCAAGTTTTCCAGGCCCCTTTTCTTCTTGTCACAATTCATTTTAATATCGCAGCTGCTGAGAGAGCTTTTTCCTAATTCGAATAAAATAAATCATATTTGACGTCCACCATGGTTCATGAAAGATTCCTTTAAGTGTCTATTCTGTTCTTTTGAGACAAAAGAAACAAAGTCAGTCGACAAAGGACAACTAATTGATACTTGATCCAGAATAAATCCTTGCAGATATACGCGGACCTTTTGGCTTTGAGTTGGATTTGATTAACTAATCAGATATTTAGCTATCATTTTTTGCTTATTCCAACGTGTAAGGAATTGATAATAACAAACTTTGAGCTTTTACCTATTTCATATTTATTTACTATTTTTACTTCATCTGTTTACTATATTTTCACTCATATTTTGCGCATTATTATCAGGTTATTCGAGCAACTGCACTACCGATTTGCCTTTATCGGTTAGCACGAGGGGCAGATCACTGGGAGAAGTCTCGTGTATTTTGTGAACACATCGCAAAAATCACAAAAATATCGCAAAAATCATACAAATTTACAAAACATCACAAAACATCAATCACAGAAATCTCTTGCACTTTTCTACGAGTGATACACCCCTCGCATTAACATTGAAAAATTGATGGGATGTTCCTTTCACTTTATCATTTTATGTTGTTCTATCGTGAATCTCCTTTAGGTATGGTCTAATCTTATCTACATACAAGATCTCTTCCCGCATTTTGCGTTTACCGTGTGGCAGTAAGTTTGCTGACTTCTCAATCATCAAATTCGGTATGGTTTTGCGGGAGAATGTGATCAGCGAGATCACAGGCGCAACTGATATTGAATGCATGGTGCGATGCGTCAAACATCCGCAATGCAAGTCTTACAATATGAACAGAAGCCAGAAAATATGCCAGCTGAATAGGAAGGCATTGGGAGAGACAGGTGTCAGTTTGTCCTCTATGCCTGATTGGTTATACAAGGCTACAGATAACAACGATACGCTGGTAATTATATGTCATTTATCAGTTCGTCAAATAACAGAAAATAAATAAAAGACAATAAAATAAAACAAAGGCTTTGTGGACACATCAGTATGATAGATCATGCTGCAGACTTTCGCTAAATCTTGAGAAAATACTCGTTTTAGTTAGCTTTTTCATGATTTCAGCACTAAAACTTCCTTAAGGTTTTGTTAGCAAGAATGTTAGGGTTTGCGTAATACTACATTGTTAGGCAGACAGACAGGCACTACACAAACTGGACACTTGAGTACATAGAGTAACACATGACATCTTTTATGAATTAAGTACTATAGATGATTGTCTTGCGTGACTGAACTTTCTCAGCTTTTGCAGCAGTCGAGTACTATTTTCTTAAAAGCCACTCGTTCGTAAAAAGAACACGTATGTTAGGTGCATTGGTTATGTTTCTACGAGTTGAAATATCGCTATAACATAACTCTCTTGCAGAAATGAACTCTAGTTCATCCCTATAAAGGATAAGATTCATAAATCTGCGCCCAGGAAATAAGTTCCCAATTTGCTTTGTCATTAAAGGTTGGACAAACGTGCCGCAGCATACGACCTTGTGAAGATAACTCTCTGTGCATGGATATATGTGAACCACCTTACTATCAATGTTTCACATGTGAGCAACACTACCATGGATTGGATTGCGAAAATAAAACAGGTATACTATCGATATAGTTGCTTTGAATTGGCTTTTGTATACAAGCTATTGTAAATGTCAACTTTATAGGATCTAATAGATAAAGAAATATCACGGCTAGTTGAGCTGTGTAGAATAAATCATGATTTTCAACAACTGTTATTTTACTTTTACATGAGACATTTTTGTGCAGACTGAAAGTACTCTCTAAAGTAGTACTTTATGTATGCCCCAAAATGCTCCATTCTTTCATGTGCAAATTTCAGTGCCAACAGACTGTTCTCTTAATGTTATCTGCACTCATTGCCTAGCCAAAATTTATTCGCATCTTGTTGTGTATTTGGCTAGATAGGTAACTTCATGCACCCAAGCATACAATGTCTGCCAGAAGTCTTCAAACACTCACAGTACTTTTCGATAGACAACGCAAACTCGCTCCTCTTCAGAACAATGTTAAGTAGAACAGGTTTTGATAGCAGCAAGCAAATTGATTCGCTCTCAAATAGAACTCAGTTGACTAAGTCTGTGTTTCAACATCGTTTTAAGGGGAGAGGAAAACTAGCCTTCAAGTTTGATCAGAAACTCACCATTGTCAAGTTTGAGCAAAAACTCACCATAGTCACGTTTGACTAGAAACTCATTATTGTCAAGTTTGACCAGAAACTCAACATTGTCAAGTTTGACCAGAAACTTACTATTAACAAGTTCAACCAGAAACTCTCCATAAACTCACTATTATCAAGCTTGACCAGAAACTCGCCAGAAACTTACTATTGTCAAGTTTTACCAGAAACTCACCAGAAACTCACTAATGTCAAGTTTGACCAGAAACTCACTATTGTCAAGTTTGGCCATAAACTCACTGTTGTCAAGTTTGACCAGGAACTCACCAGAAACTTGCTATTGTCAAGTTTTACCAGAAACTCACCAGAAACTCTCTAATGTCAAGTTTGACCAGAAACTCACTATTGTCAAGTTTGGCCATAAACTCACTGTTGTCAAGTTTGACCAGGAACTCACCAGAAACTTGCTATTGTCAAGTTTGACCAGAAACTCACCAGAAACTCTCTAATGTCAAGTTTGACCAGAAACTCACTATTGTCAAGTTTGGCCATAAACTCACTGTTGTCAAGTTTGACCAGGAACTCACCAGAAACTTGCTATTGTCAAGTTTGACCAGAAACTCACTAAACTACGTTATTTAATTGGTGTTGCAAGGACTTTTGGGCAGTGATTACAGC
This sequence comes from Mastigias papua, assembly GCA_964019165.1. Classification (NCBI taxonomy): domain Eukaryota; kingdom Metazoa; phylum Cnidaria; class Scyphozoa; order Rhizostomeae; family Mastigiidae; genus Mastigias; species Mastigias papua. Next base: position 13,509,813 of record OZ025279.1, on the reverse strand, counting down.
TGCTGCAACGGTCTAACAGTAGAAAGATGCTTTCTTTCGTAGCGTTTCTAGATAGACATTATTTTTGTTTCATAGTTGGAAATAGCTGTATAAACAACCCATGCAGAAATGGTGGAAATTGCACAAGGATGTTAGATGGATATCTCTGCAGTTGTCCTGCTGGATACACTGGTACAAATTGTGAAACAGGTAGGAATAAGTCATGTAGAACAACAAGGTAACATGAAAAATATGCTGGTACAGTGGAACCCCGCCTTATGGCAACTTCATTACTACGGCCACCTCGTTATTACAGCCAATTTGCGGTGTCCCATTGATAGCTGTATTAACGGGGTTCCGCTCAGGGGTGCCATGGAGGGGGGCTCAGGGGGGCTTAGCCCCCCTTCTTAAAATTTTGGATATTTTAGGGAGGGCTCAGCCCCCTTTAAAGACTCCACCTTTTTTCTACATATCGTATGACAAGACATGACTACAAAAGGAGTACTCTGAGTCATGGCATCTTTTTCACAGTACTAGCCAGTAGGGTTCATATTCCCTGAGGATTGGCAGCTATGAAAAGGGCGTGGCCAATAAAAGCTGCATTCATAAAGGGTGTGGTCCAATATTTCTTCATGAACAGCCCCCCTTCTTACGATTTTAGGATGACACCACTGGTTCCGCTGTAGAGCATACCTTAATGCAACATGATATACTATAATATAAACTGTCATAGCGTGATATTGCATGGTGTAGCTTGATAAAATATACCAAAAGACGTGCCTAGTATAGCACTTCATGGCTGAGTAACACAACAGTGCAATGATATCATAACGTAACATAGCATAATGGAACATAACATATCTGCGTAACAACATAGCACAGCATAAAATGACATTGTTGATCAATATAGATCACGGTATCACAAATCTTATAAATTAGTAATAAAGTTGAAGATATTCTATTTGACCCAAGACAAGTTTATCGAATTTAAGTACTGCATAATGCTCTGGTAACAAATGCTGGTGTTATTGTCCTCTTTAGAAATTGATGAATGCGACAGTCTTCCTTGTTTCAATGGCGGCGGTTGTACTGACAAGATCAATGGTTTTAGCTGCACATGTAGAAACTTAACAGAAGGCGAACAGTGCGAGAGATTAGGTATTATTACGAATTTTGCTGTCTTATCTTCAAATATATATTATTTGATTTTCGGACGTCAAGCTAGCGAGAAGAAATTATCTCTCGAGAGCGAGCACAGTAATGACACTCTTGTCCAATAGCGTGTCGAAGGACTTTTGAATGGAGGTTGCAGCAAAAGAAATCTAAGGCCCCATAAGTACAGCTACTTGAGATTTTCATCCCTGCTCCTTAAGAGACATCGTGTGTGCGAATCTCTTGCAGCTATGATGTTGTCAAGCATCGCGACTTCTTCCATAATGTTAGCAAAGTTACGCAAGCCTCCGTGCTTGGAGCTCGGTATCATCTCTTAACGGATATTGTGCTTGGGTATTGTATACAACCAAGGGAATAAAGCTAACTCCTTAAAACGTAGTTATTAGGAACCTAAATGAGCCTTCTTCGGAGACCTCCATGCCTTTATGCATCAAGGCCTGTCACATCAAAGCAAGTTAACTGTAATAAAAGAAGACTTGATACATGAAAAATAAACGTTTTGACATGATAGCTTCTTCCTGAACACACAATTTGAAAGCAAATGTGATGTTTTATTTCAGTGGTTCATAGCTGTAAAGAAGTTTATGAAAAAGTTGCAACTGTTTCTGGAAATTTCAATATCACCGGCGGTCAGCACCACTGTGTTATGAACCCTGCACCAATCTGCAGTGGAGGATGGACTCTTGCTATGACATTGAATGGAAGATCGGTGAATAAATCCAATTTTCTTGCAAATGTTTGCATCTTAATCTTTAAATGTTTGCCTTATGCTTTTTTGCAACTAAACTGCTTTCCTCTTAGTACAGAAAACGTAATATACGGTAGTTGCTAAGTGACTACCACTTCAACCATGACGAGTGGTCCGTTTTTCCCTGCAGGATGATTATAACGTAGCATCCGATAAATGGACAGATGGCAAGACATACAATGTACAAGATGGCTTGGAGCTACCTTTGGAGAATCAAGCAAAATATCCTGCGGCTATTGACGCAAATTTCTCTTCAATTTGTGTCGGTATGAAGAAATCAGGTGTAACAAAATGGTTACGGATAGACATTACTGCATCTTCTCTGCATGAATTGTTTGTACAAGGTACACATATACCTACCGAGCTTGGCCGAACGGCATGGATAGAACTTTCACAAGGAGCGTATCTTCAGAACAATTGCAACCGTGAAGGGATAAATGTTAAAGGAGACAATAATAGATTATACTTCCGAATCGGAATCCTTGGCAATAACGAGAATGACTGTCGAACGCCAGACAGTCTCATTGGCCTTGGAGGGAATTATGCATGTGGTTCGCGTACAGATAGAGAGTTTATTTGTTTCATACTGGTACAGTGAAACCAATCGCATTATCCTGAGCTGTTGGGTAGGCCACTTGAGTATTGAAGGGTTCAAAGCGAACTATCCGATGCACACTACGGTAGTACAGACTTCTACACGTGAGAAAACGTTCGTGAGGTATGCGAGACTGACAATTAATTAGGGTGTAGCTACGGGAGAAGCTTGGAGGCCTGATCCCCTGCCCTTTTCCTTAAAAGGGTAAACTTGCCCTTTTTCTTGGAGATTGTGCAAAACTGGGGTATTGTGTATTTGTACCAATAAAAGTATGGATTTCTTTACGGTCATCCTTAAACTTGCAAGTAACGAACTATCTCATCAGTTTCTGACTTTGAAAAATATTTCCCAAGCCATATGAGACCGTTTACATATTAAGTCATAATGGAAGAAAGGAAGGGAGTTCTTTGAAATGTTTATGTTTGATTAGGGGGGAGAGGGTGAGGTGGTATGATGACATAAGCAAATGACTCCTTTTTGAATTAATCTCTTCATACCTCTATACTTCATGCAGTTCTCACTGTTTTTACTCTTCAACCTATTCTAGCTACTTGCCTTATACGTGAGGATGTTAATTCAGACTGTCTGATATGAAACCGTTAGGTGCTTTCAAGAATAGCATGGACTGATTTTTTTCTGATTATATTAATAGTTTATGGCATGTGCAAGTGATCTACCATTTGATCTGTCTTGATAATTATTAGGACGTTTTGCATTTTGCGCCAGGCACCTACCATTTTGTATTGCAATATTAAAGGAATGCATAATAGATCAGACATTTGGTCTAAGATTTTACTGAATTATCCATTTGTTGGTTAAAATGTTAGATTTTCTGCGAACATATCTCACACTCCTAGATGCACCCACACGCGCTGGATATTTTGTTCCCGCCATTTTCTTTCTTTGTACTGTTTGACTTTCAATCAACAGTGATTCCATTTCCGCAGAAGTGCAAATGATCCGTCTCCTTTTGGGACGAGAGTCACATTAACTTGTAAACATGGAAGACATCAACATTTTCGCACCAGAACTCAATTTTCATACTGTTTACACAACCCCAAGACACAGCTCTACTTTTTAACCCACAATTGCTGACTAACATCACATTTACTCAGTTCTCGACAACATACGCACGTTACAGCCTTACTTTTTGGCCAAACATCGCTCATTTTCATCACTTTTCAATCTGCAATCAAAATCAATCAATTTCAAATTTGGTCATTTTTGAGCAAAATACCAAGGCTATAGCCTTACTTTTTGGCCAAAAATCGCTCATTTTCATCACTTTTCAATCTGCAATCAACATCAATCAATTTCAAATTTGGTCATTTTTGAGCAAAATACCAAGGCTATAGCCTTACTTTTTGGCCAAACATCGCTCATTCTCATCACTTTTCAATCTGCAATCAAACTCAATCAATTTCAAATTTGGTCATTTTTGAGCAAAATACCAAGGCTATAGCCTTACTTTTTGGCCAAAAATCGCTCATTTTCATCACTTTTCAATCTGCAATCAAAATCAATCAATTTCAAATTTGGTCATTTTTGAGCAAAATACCAAGGCTATAGCCTTACTTTTTGGCCAAACATCGCTCATTTTCATCACTTTTCAATCTGCAATCAAAATCAATCAATTTCAAATTTGGTCATTTTTGAGCAAAATACCAAGGCTATAGCCTTACTTTTTGGCCAAAAATCGCTCATTTTCATCACTTTTCAATCTGCAATCAAAATCAATCAATTTCAAATTTGGTCATTTTTGAGCAAAATACCAAGGCTATAGCCTTACTTTTTGGCCAAAAATCGCTCATTTTCATCACTTTTCAATCTGCAATCAAAATCAATCAATTTCAAATTTGGTCATTTTTGAGCAAAATACCAAGGCTATAGCCTTACTTTTTGGCCAAACATCGCTCATTTTCATCACTTTTCAATCTGCAATCAAAATCAATCAATTTCAAATTTTGTCATTTTTGAGCAAAATACCAAGGCTATAGCCTTACTTTTTGGCCAAAAATCGCTCATTCTCATCACTTTTCAATCTGCAATCAAAATCAATCAATTTCAAATTTGGTCATTTTTGAGCAAAATACCAAGGCTATAGCCTTACTTTTTGGCCAAAAATCGCTCATTTTCATCACTTTTCAATCTGCAATCAAAATCAATCAATTTCAAATTTGGTCATTTTTGAGCAAAATACCAAGGCTATAGCCTTACTTTTTGGCCAAACATCGCTCATTTTCATCACTTTTCAATCTGCAATCAAAATCAATCAATTTCAAATTTGGTCATTTTTGAGCAAAATACCAAGGCTATAGCCTTACTTTTTGGCCAAAAATCGCTCATTTTCATCACTTTTCAATCTGCAATCAAAATCAATCAATTTCAAATTTGGTCATTTTTGAGCAAAATACCAAGGCTATAGCCTTACTTTTTGGCCAAAAATCGCTCATTTTCATCACTTTTCAATCTGCAATCAAAATCAATCAATTTCAAATTTGGTCATTTTTGAGCAAAATACCAAGGCTACAGCCTTACTTTTTGGCCAAAAATCGCTCATTTTCATCACTTTTCAATCTGCAATCAAACTCAATCAATTTCAAATTTGGTCATTTTTGAGCAAAATACCAAGGCTATAGCCTTACTTTTTGGCCAAACATCGCTCATTCTCATCACTTTTCAATCTGCAATCAAAATCAATCAATTTCAAATTTGGTCATTTTTGAGCAAAATACCAAGGCTATAGCCTTACTTTTTGGCCACAAATCGCTCATTTTCATCACTTTTCAATCTGCAATCAAAATCAATCAATTTCAAATTTTGTCATTTTTGAGCAAAATACCAAGGCTATAGCCTTACTTTTTGGCCAAAAATCGCTCATTTTCATCACTTTTCAATCTGCAATCAAAATCAATCAATTTCAAATTTGGTCATTTTTGAGCAAAATACCAAGGCTATAGCCTTACTTTTTGGCCAAAAATCGCTCATTTTCATCACTTTTCAATCTGCAATCAAAATCAATCAATTTCAAATTTGGTCATATTTGAGCAAAATACCAAGGCTATAGCCTTACTTTTTGGCCAAACATCGCTCATTTTCATCACTTTTCAATCTGCAATCAAAATCAATCAATTTCAAATTTGGTCATTTTTGAGCAAAATACCAAGGCTATAGCCTTACTTTTTGGCCAAAAATCGCTCATTTTCATCACTTTTCAATCTGCAATCAAAATCAATCAATTTCAAATTTGGTCATTTTTGAGCAAAATACCAAGGCTATAGCCTTACTTTTTGGCCAAAAATCGCTCATTTTCATCACTTTTCAATCTGCAATCAAAATCAATCAATTTCAAATTTGGTCATTTTTGAGCAAAATACCAAGGCTATAGCCTTACTTTTTGGCCAAAAATCGCTCATTTTCATCACTTTTCAATCTGCAATCAAAATCAATCAATTTCAAATTTGGTCATTTTTGAGCAAAATACCAAGGCTATAGCCTTACTTTTTGGCCAAACATCGCTCATTTTCATCACTTTTCAATCTGCAATCAAAATCAATCAATTTCAAATTTGGTCATTTTTGAGCAAAATACCAAGGCTATAGCCTTACTTTTTGGCCAAAAATCGCTCATTTTCATCACTTTTCAATCTGCAATCAAAATCAATCAATTTCAAATTTGGTCATTTTTGAGCAAAATACCAAGGCTACAGCCTTACTTTTTGGCCAAAAATCGCTCATTTTCATCACTTTTCAATCTGCAATCAAAATCAATCAATTTCAAATTTGGTCATTTTTGAGCAAAATACCAAGGCTATAGCCTTACTTTTTGGCCAAAAATCGCTCATTTTCATCACTTTTCAATCTGCAATCAAAATCAATCAATTTCAAATTTGGTCATTTTTGAGCAAAATACCAAGGCTATAGCCTTACTTTTTGGCCAAAAATCGCTCATTTTCATCACTTTTCAATCTGCAATCAAAATCAATCAATTTCAAATTTGGTCATTTTTGAGCAAAATACCAAGGCTATAGCCTTACTTTTTGGCCAAAAATCGCTCATTTTCATCACTTTTCAATCTGCAATCAAAATCAATCAATTTCAAATTTGGTCATATTTGAGCAAAATACCAAGGCTATAGCCTTACTTTTTGGCCAAAAATCGCTCATTTTCATCACTTTTCAATCTGCAATCAAAATCAATCAATTTCAAATTTGGTCATTTTTGAGCAAAATACCAAGGCTATAGCCTTACTTTTTGGCCAAAAATCGCTCATTTTCATCACTTTTCAATCTGCAATCAAAATCAATCAATTTCAAATTTGGTCATTTTTGAGCAAAATACCAAGGCTATAGCCTTACTTTTTGGCCAAACATCGCTCATTTTCATCACTTTTCAATCTGCAATCAAAATCAATCAATTTCAAATTTGGTCATTTTTGAGCAAAATACCAAGGCTATAGCCTTACTTTTTGGCCAAACATCGCTCATTTTCATCACTTTTCAATCTGCAATCAAAATCAATCAATTTCAAATTTGGTCATTTTTGAGCAAAATACCAAGGCTATAGCCTTACTTTTTGGCCAAAAATCGCTCATTTTCATCACTTTTCAATCTGCAATCAAACTCAATCAATTTCAAATTTGGTCATATTTGAGCAAAATACCAAGGCTATAGCCTTACTTTTTGGCCAAAAATCGCTCATTTTCATCACTTTTCAATCTGCAATCAAAATCAATCAATTTCAAATTTGGTCATTTTTGAGCAAAATACCAAGGCTATAGCCTTACTTTTTGGCCAAAAGTCGCTCATTTTCATCACTTTTCAATCTGCAATCAAAATCAATCAATTTCAAATTTGGTCATTTTTGAGCAAAATACCAAGGCTATAGCCTTACTTTTTGGCCAAAAATCGCTCATTTTCATCACTTTTCAATCTGCAATCAAAATCAATCAATTTCAAATTTGGTCATTTTTGAGCAAAATACCAAGGCTATAGCCTTACTTTTTGGCCAAACATCGCTCATTTTCATCACTTTTCAATCTGCAATCAAAATCAATCAATTTCAAATTTGGTCATTTTTGAGCAAAATACCAAGGCTATAGCCTTACTTTTTGGCCAAAAGTCGCTCATTTTCATCACTTTTCAATCTGCAATCAAAATCAATCAATTTCAAATTTGGTCATTTTTGAGCAAAATACCAAGGCTACAGCCTTACTTTTTGGCCAAAAATCGCTCATTTTCATCACTTTTCAATCTGCAATCAAAATCAATCAATTTCAAATTTGGTCATTTTTGAGCAAAATACCAAGGCTATAGCCTTACTTTTTGGCCAAAAATCGCTCATTTTCATCACTTTTCAATCTGCAATCAAAATCAATCAATTTCAAATTTGGTCATTTTTGAGCAAAATACCAAGGCTATAGCCTTACTTTTTGGCCAAACATCGCGCATTCTCATCACTTTTCAATCTGCAATCAAAATCAATCAATTTCAAATTTGGTCATTTTTGAGCAAAATACCAAGGCTATAGCCTTACTTTTTGGCCAAACATCGCTCATTTTCATCAATTTTCAATCTGCAATCAAAATCAATCAATTTCAAATTTGGTCATTTTTGAGCAAAATACCAAGGCTATAGCCTTACTTTTTGGCCAAAAATCGCTCATTTTCATCACTTTTCAATCTGCAATCAAAATCAATCAATTTCAAATTTGGTCATTTTTGAGCAAAATACCAAGGCTATAGCCTTACTTTTTGGCCAAAAATCGCTCATTTTCATCACTTTTCAATCTGCAATCAAAATCAATCAATTTCAAATTTGGTCATTTTTGAGCAAAATACCAAGGCTATAGCCTTACTTTTTGGCCAAAAATCGCTCATTTTCATCACTTTTCAATCTGCAATCAAAATCAATCAATTTCAAATTTGGTCATTTTTGAGCAAAATACCAAGGCTATAGCCTTACTTTTTGGCCAAAAATCGCTCATTTTCATCACTTTTCAATCTGCAATCAAAATCAATCAATTTCAAATTTGGTCATTTTTGAGCAAAATACCAAGGCTATAGCCTTACTTTTTGGCCAAAAATCGCTCATTTTCATCACTTTTCAATCTGCAATCAAAATCAATCAATTTCAAATTTGGTCATTTTTGAGCAAAATACCAAGGCTATAGCCTTACTTTTTGGCCAAAAATCGCTCATTTTCATCACTTTTCAATCTGCAATCAAAATCAATCAATTTCAAATTTGGTCATTTTTGAGCAAAATACCAAGGCTATAGCCTTACTTTTTGGCCAAAAATCGCTCATTTTCATCACTTTTCAATCTGCAATCAAAATCAATCAATTTCAAATTTGGTCATTTTTGAGCAAAATACCAAGGCTATAGCCTTACTTTTTGGCCAAAAATCGCTCATTTTCATCACTTTTCAATCTGCAATCAAAATCAATCAATTTCAAATTTGGTCATTTTTGAGCAAAATACCAAGGCTATAGCCTTACTTTTTGGCCAAAAATCGCTCATTTTCATCACTTTTCAATCTGCAATCAAAATCAATCAATTTCAAATTTGGTCATTTTTGAGCAAAATACCAAGGCTATAGCCTTACTTTTTGGCCACAAATCGCTCATTTTCATCACTTTTCAATCTGCAATCAAAATCAATCAATTTCAAATTTGGTCATTTTTGAGCAAAATACCAAGGCTATAGCCTTACTTTTTGGCCAAAAATCGCTCATTTTCATCACTTTTCAATCTGCAATCAACATCAATCAATTTCAAATTTTGTCATTTTTGAGCAAAATACCAAGGCTATAGCCTTACTTTTTGGCCAAACAGCGCTCATTTTCATCACTTTTCAATCTGCAATCAAAATCAATCAATTTCAAATTTGGTCATTTTTGAGCAAAATACCAAGGCTATAGCCTTACTTTTTGGCCAAAAATCGCTCATTTTCATCACTTTTCAATCTGCAATCAAAATCAATCAATTTCAAATTTGGTCATTTTTGAGCAAAATACCAAGGCTATAGCCTTACTTTTTGGCCAAAAATCGCTCATTTTCATCACTTTTCAATCTGCAATCAAACTCAATCAATTTCAAATTTGGTCATTTTTGAGCAAAATACCAAGGCTACAGCCTTACTTTTTGGCCAAAAATCGCTCATTTTCATCACTTTTCAATCTGCAATCAAAATCAATCAATTTCAAATTTTGTCATTTTTGAGCAAAATACCAAGGCTATAGCCTTACTTTTTGGCCAAAAATCGCTCATTTTCATCACTTTTCAATCTGCAATCAAAATCAATCAATTTCAAATTTGGTCATTTTTGAGCAAAATACCAAGGCTATAGCCTTACTTTTTGGCCAAAAATCGCTCATTTTCATCACTTTTCAATCTGCAATCAAAATCAATCAATTTCAAATTTGGTCATTTTTGAGCAAAATACCAAGGCTATAGCCTTACTTTTTGGCCAAAAATCGCTCATTTTCATCACTTTTCAATCTGCAATCAAAATCAATCAATTTCAAATTTGGTCATTTTTGAGCAAAATACCAAGGCTATAGCCTTACTTTTTGGCCAAAAATCGCTCATTCTCATCACTTTTCAATCTGCAATCAAAATCAATCAATTTCAAATTTGGTCATTTTTGAGCAAAATACCAAGGCTATAGCCTTACTTTTTGGCCAAAAATCGCTCATTTTCATCACTTTTCAATCTGCAATCAAAATCAATCAATTTCAAATTTTGTCATTTTTGAGCAAAATACCAAGGCTATAGCCTTACTTTTTGGCCAAAAATCGCTCATTTTCATCACTTTTCAATCTGCAATCAAAATCAATCAATTTCAAATTTGGTCATTTTTGAGCAAAATACCAAGGTTATAGCCTTACTGTTTGGCCAAAAATCGCTCATTTTCATCACTTTTCAATCTGCAATCAAAATCAATCAATTTCAAATTTGGTCATTTTTGAGCAAAATACCAAGGCTATAGCCTTACTTTTTGGCCAAAAATCGCTCATTTTCATCACTTTTCAATCTGCAATCAAAATCAATCAATTTCAAATTTGGTCATTTTTGAGCAAAATACCAAGGCTATAGCCTTACTTTTTGGCCACAAATCGCTCATTTTCATCACTTTTCAATCTGCAATCAAAATCAATCAATTTCAAATTTGGTCATTTTTGAGCAAAATACCAAGGCTATAGCCTTACTTTTTGGCCAAAAATCGCTCATTTTCATCACTTTTCAATCTGCAATCAACATCAATCAATTTCAAATTTTGTCATTTTTGAGCAAAATACCAAGGCTATAGCCTTACTTTTTGGCCAAACAGCGCTCATTTTCATCACTTTTCAATCTGCAATCAAAATCAATCAATTTCAAATTTGGTCATTTTTGAGCAAAATACCAAGGCTATAGCCTTACTTTTTGGCCAAACATCGCTCATTTTCATCACTTTTCAATCTGCAATCAAAATCAATCAATTTCAAATTTGGTCATTTTTGAGCAAAATACCAAGGCTATAGCCTTACTTTTTGGCCAAAAATCGCTCATTTTCATCACTTTTCAATCTGCAATCAAACTCAATCAATTTCAAATTTGGTCATTTTTGAGCAAAATACCAAGGCTACAGCCTTACTTTTTGGCCAAAAATCGCTCAGTTTCATCACTTTTCAATCTGCAATCAAAATCAATCAATTTCAAATTTTGTCATTTTTGAGCAAAATACCAAGGCTATAGCCTTACTTTTTGGCCAAAAATCGCTCATTTTCATCACTTTTCAATCTGCAATCAAAATCAATCAATTTCAAATTTGGTCATATTTGAGCAAAATACCAAGGCTATAGCCTTACTTTTTGGCCAAAAATCGCTCATTTTCATCACTTTTCAATCTGCAATCAAAATCAATCAATTTCAAATTTGGTCATTTTTGAGCAAAATACCAAGGCTATAGCCTTACTTTTTGGCCAAAAATCGCTCATTTTCATCACTTTTCAATCTGCAATCAAAATCAATCAATTTCAAATTTGGTCATTTTTGAGCAAAATACCAAGGCTATAGCCTTACTTTTTGGCCAAAAATCGCTCATTCTCATCACTTTTCAATCTGCAATCAAAATCAATCAATTTCAAATTTGGTCATTTTTGAGCAAAATACCAAGGCTATAGCCTTACTTTTTGGCCAAAAATCGCTCATTTTCATCACTTTTCAATCTGCAATCAAAATCAATCAATTTCAAATTTTGTCATTTTTGAGCAAAATACCAAGGCTATAGCCTTACTTTTTGGCCAAAAATCGCTCATTTTCATCACTTTTCAATCTGCAATCAAAATCAATCAATTTCAAATTTTGTCATTTTTGAGCAAAATACCAAGGCTATAGCCTTACTTTTTGGCCAAAAATCGCTCAGTTTCATCACTTTTCAATCTGCAATCAAAATCAATCAATTTCAAATTTGGTCATTTTTGAGCAAAATACCAAGGCTATAGCCTTACTTTTTGGCCAAAAATCGCTCATTTTCATCACTTTTCAATCTGCAATCAAAATCAATCAATTTCAAATTTGGTCATTTTTGAGCAAAATACCAAGGCTATAGCCTTACTTTTTGGCCAAAAATCGCTCAGTTTCATCACTTTTCAATCTGCAATCAAACTCAATCAATTTCAAATTTGGTCATTTTTGAGCAAAATACCAAGGCTATAGCCTTACTTTTTGGCCAAAAATCGCTCATTTTCATCACTTTTCAATCTGCAATCAAAATCAATCAATTTCAAATTTGGTCATTTTTGAGCAAAATACCAAGGCTATAGCCTTACTTTTTGGCCAAAAATCGCTCATTCTCAGCACTTTTCAATCTGCAATCAAAATCAATCAATTTCAAATTTGGTCATTTTTGAGCAAAATACCAAGGCTATAGCCTTACTTTTTGGCCACAAATCGCTCATTTTCATCACTTTTCAATCTGCAATCAAAATCAATCAATTTCAAATTTTGTCATTTTTGAGCAAAATACCAAGGCTATAGCCTTACTTTTTGGCCAAAAATCGCTCATTTTCATCACTTTTCAATCTGCAATCAAAATCAATCAATTTCAAATTTGGTCATTTTTGAGCAAAATACCAAGGCTATAGCCTTACTTTTTGGCCAAACATCGCGCATTCTCATCACTTTTCAATCTGCAATCAAAATCAATCAATTTCAAATTTGGTCATTTTTGAGCAAAATACCAAGGCTATAGCCTTACTTTTTGGCCAAAAATCGCTCATTTTCATCACTTTTCAATCTGCAATCAAAATCAATCAATTTCAAATTTTGTCATTTTTGAGCAAAATACCAAGGCTATAGCCTTACTTTTTGGCCAAAAATCGCTCATTTTCATCACTTTTCAATCTGCAATCAAAATCAATCAATTTCAAATTTGGTCATTTTTGAGCAAAATACCAAGGCTATAGCCTTACTTTTTGGCCAAAAATCGCTCATTTTCATCACTTTTCAATCTGCAATCAAAATCAATCAATTTCAAATTTGGTCATTTTTGAGCAAAATACCAAGGCTATAGCCTTACTTTTTGGCCAAACATCGCTCATTTTCATCACTTTTCAATCTGCAATCAAACTCAATCAATTTCAAATTTTGTCATTTTTGAGCAAAATACCAAGGCTATAGCCTTACGTTTTGGCCAAACATCGCTCATTTTCATCACTTTTCAATCTGCAATCAAAATCAATCAATTTCAAATTTGGTCATTTTTGAGCAAAATACCAAGGCTATAGCCTTACTTTTAGGCCAAAAATCGCTCATTCTCATCACTTTTCAATCTGCAATCAAAATCAATCAATTTCAAATTTTGTCATTTTTGAGCAAAATACCAAGGCTATAGCCTTACTTTTTGGCCAAAAATCGCTCAGTTTCATCACTTTTCAATCTGCAATCAAAATCAATCAATTTCAAATTTGGTCATTTTTGAGCAAAATACCAAGGCTATAGCCTTACTTTTTGGCCAAAAATCGCTCATTTTCATCACTTTTCAATCTGCAATCAAAATCAATCAATTTCAAATTTTGTCATTTTTGAGCAAAATACCAAGGCTATAGCCTTACTTTTTGGCCAAAAATCGCTCATTCTCATCACTTTTCAATCTGCAATCAAAATCAATCAATTTCAAATTTGGTCATTTTTGAGCAAAATACCAAGGCTATAGCCTTACTTTTTGGCCACAAATCGCTCATTTTCATCAATTTTCAATCTGCAATCAAAATCAATCAATTTCAAATTTTGTCATTTTTGAGCAAAATACCAAGGCTACAGCCTTACTTTTTGGCCAAACATCGCGCATTCTCATCACTTTTCAATCTGCAATCAAACTCAATCAATTTCAAATTTTGTCATTTTTGAGCAAAATACCAAGGCTATAGCCTTACTTTTTGGCCAAAAATCGCTCATTCTCATCACTTTTCAATCTGCAATCAAAATCAATCAATTTCAAATTTGGTCATTTTTGAGCAAAATACCAAGGCTATAGCCTTACTTTTTGGCCACAAATCGCTCATTTTCATCACTTTTCAATCTGCAATCAAAATCAATCAATTTCAAATTTTGTCATTTTTGAGCAAAATACCAAGGCTATAGCCTTACTTTTTGGCCAAAAATCGCTCATTTTCATCACTTTTCAATCTGCAATCAAAATCAATCAATTTCAAATTTGGTCATTTTTGAGCAAAATACCAAGGCTACAGCCTTACTTTTTGGCCAAACATCGCGCATTCTCATCACTTTTCAATCTGCAATCAAACTCAATCAATTTCAAATTTGGTCATATTTGAGCAAAATACCAAGGCTATAGCCTTACTTTTTGGCCAAAAATCGCTCATTTTCATCACTTTTCAATCTGCAATCAAAATCAATCAATTTCAAATTTGGTCATTTTTGAGCAAAATACCAAGGCTATAGCCTTACTTTTTGGCCAAAAATCGCTCATTTTCATCACTTTTCAATCTGCAATCAAAATCAATCAATTTCAAATTTGGTCATTTTTGAGCAAAATACCAAGGCTATAGCCTTACTTTTTGGCCAAAAATCGCTCATTTTCATCACTTTTCAATCTGCAATCAAAATCAATCAATTTCAAATTTGGTCATTTTTGAGCAAAATACCAAGGCTATAGCCTTACTTTTTGGCCAAAAATCGCTCATTTTCATCACTTTTCAATCTGCAATCAAAATCAATCAATTTCAAATTTGGTCATTTTTGAGCAAAATACCAAGGCTATAGCCTTACTTTTTGGCCAAAAATCGCTCATTCTCATCACTTTTCAATCTGCAATCAAAATCAATCAATTTCAAATTTGGTCATTTTTGAGCAAAATACCAAGGCTATAGCCTTACTTTTTGGCCAAAAATCGCTCATTTTCATCACTTTTCAATCTGCAATCAAAATCAATCAATTTCAAATTTGGTCATTTTTGAGCAAAATACCAAGGCTATAGCCTTACTTTTTGGCCAAAAATCGCTCATTTTCATCACTTTTCAATCTGCAATCAAAATCAATCAATTTCAAATTTGGTCATTTTTGAGCAAAATACCAAGGCTATAGCCTTACTTTTTGGCCACAAATCGCTCATTTTCATCACTTTTCAATCTGCAATCAAAATCAATCAATTTCAAATTTGGTCATTTTTGAGCAAAATACCAAGGCTATAGCCTTACTTTTTGGCCAAAAATCGCTCATTTTCATCACTTTTCAATCTGCAATCAAAATCAATCAATTTCAAATTTTGTCATTTTTGAGCAAAATACCAAGGCTATAGCCTTACTTTTTGGCCAAAAATCGCTCATTTTCATCACTTTTCAATCTGCAATCAAAATCAATCAATTTCAAATTTGGTCATTTTTGAGCAAAATACCAAGGCTATAGCCTTACTTTTTGGCCAAAAATCGCTCATTTTCATCACTTTTCAATCGGCAATCAAAATCAATCAATTTCAAATTTGGTCATTTTTGAGCAAAATACCAAGGCTATAGCCTTACTTTTTGGCCAAAAATCGCTCATTTTCATCACTTTTCAATCTGCAATCAAAATCAATCAATTTCAAATTTGGTCATTTTTGAGCAAAATACCAAGGCTATAGCCTTACTTTTTGGCCAAAAATCGCTCATTTTCATCACTTTTCAATCTGCAATCAAAATCAATCAATTTCAAATTTGGTCATTTTTGAGCAAAATACCAAGGCTATAGCCTTACTTTTTGGCCAAAAATCGCTCATTTTCATCACTTTTCAATCTGCAATCAAAATCAATCAATTTCAAATTTGGTCATTGTTGAGCAAAATATCAGGGCTAGATGGTTGCGTCTGCCGCCCTGAATGGACGTTGGCTATCATTTGCTGTTCGAAATTTAATATGAATGTCGTTGTGTCTGGTGTGTTGATATTTGGTAGTTGGTGTAATAGATCTTGAAATGCTTTGGGCTCCCTATCAGTCAATCAGGAATCAGATTGATAGAATTTGAATGTGAGTGAGTTTGCTATACACGAACGGAAAGGATTGTACTATGGGGGCAGTGTTTGTCAATCAATTTTGTTAAATTCCTATTAGATATTTATTTGTAAGACGAGGTAAAGTATATAGTATCAATAACTCCAAGAGGGGAATTGGATCCTGATCTTGGCAGTTGGCTGTTGTGTGTCTTTAGTCTGTTGGGAAGATATGATATGCCTTGTGTGAAGATGAGGACAGTATGTAGTGTAGTATTTGTCCATAATTTGATGCTATAAGTAAATCAGTTATTGCTAGTTTGCAACAATCTGTATACAATATGAATCTTTTGCATTATTTGATTAGAATATAGCATATTGCTGGTACTGACTTCTCTCCATTGTCTGGTGTACATGATGCATAGTTTCCACAAGAAATAGCAGGCATTTGTTGGCTGCAGGGGGAAATCATTTGCGCCCCGAATGCAATGAAAGAATCAGGTGATCCACAATCATCTTCCTGATTCGCGATGATACCAAGTCTGGTGAATAGCCTGTTTGATGAATCTCTTACGTTAAAACCCTCCTTATTGCAGTTCAATTGAAGCGAAGACTCGGGAAGTAGCTTTTTCCATGCTTTGCGTCCCAGACCTGTCTCTATGTAACTGCCATGCTTGAATAAATCTCTAAGAGATGTCGCTGTTACATTAACTCGCATCCAATCAACTCGTTTCGACTTCAGCATACCCACGCATACAGAATGGACAGTGGTTAACGAGAAGGCTGGGAATTTCGCTTCTTCGTAAATGGATTGAATTCCTTTTTGGGCGTTGTAGGTTTCATTGTTAGTCCAATAAGGACTTTCTGCAGAAAGCGTAGGCTATGATTAAAAATAACATCAAACGATCAGTTACTATCCACTCATTGATTCAAGAAACAACTCAGGCAACAATCAAATCCAAATGCTAATCACCAGCCCAATGATTACATCACACTTCATTCAGTCTTGCTCTCCAGCACATCCACGATGAATTTTTCCATGAAATCCATAAGCTTTAGGGGCAGCATACTTTGGAACAGCATGCCAGATATGACAGAGAGCAGCAATACAATAGTTTCCTTTTGCAAACAAATCAAAATATGTTCTGGGAAAGGGCGCAGTTGCAAACTATGCCGTGAATTGTAAATCGTGTTGGTTTGTTGCTTGTAAATTCTCTATCGTTTATATTCATTAGCTCAATCTTTTGAAGATTACGAGCAATTATCAATTACTTCACTAACTGTAAATAAAAGGCTTGCTATCGCTACTATCATATTTTTCTTATTCAAAATTTGTTGGTTTTCTCTTCAGTATATATTCGTCTATGTATCGTATGTTAGTTTAACGCTATTGCACTATTTTGTATGCAGACATGCCATTTATTGACTTTGGGAAGTGTTCCAGGCCCCAGAGTTTATTAGAGCTCCCGCTTGCTAATTTGGGATGCAGGGCGTGAAAAACGACGAAGATGATGTAGACAAAAACATCATGTAGACAACAGTTTAATTCATGACGATTTTTAATTTATGTTAATACTTCTGAGGCTAAAATGTGCATCGTGTTGATATTAATTTTGCTTTATTTTTGATAATCAGACATACTTTTCAGAAATTCCAGCCCCCCCCTCGTTTATTACTTTTCAAATTGTTTCCAAAATCGCCTTCTGTTCCAATCTCCCCGTTTATTAGAGACCAAAGAGTAATATTTAAATGAACTTACTTTGGTTCCATTAATAATCATGGCTAACGTCCATCCCCCTTTGCCACATCCTGGAGTGTCATTCATCATGCACCAATGCTTTCCATCTAGTAGATCGTAGACACCAGTTTCAGCAGTTTCCAAATGTGAATAAATGTCTTCACATGTCTTGTAAGTAGGGACTGCAGACAGTGAAGTAAAAGAAACATCATCCTCATTACAGCAATGCAGATTAACACGGATTCTGACAGAAAAGTCGCATAAAGAAAACAATTTTTTAGCGTTATAGGGACTTAGTTTCCAGATTTACAAAAATAGGCTGAGTACTCAATGGTAATCATCAACTTTGTATTGAGTTTATTACTTGCAAAAGACAATGAACGTAGAATCAAAATCAATCATGGTAGAAACGGAATCAGTCTGTATATGGAACTCTCGGCGGTTATGTTCTTGTCCAAACTTAAGTGGTTGAAATCTATTATCTGCTTCAGAATACATCAAGAAAGTCCCCTGGTGGAACAACAGGGAATTAGATCTAATCTAATGTGCAGTAAGACGTGCAGCAAACAAATACCCCGTTCACGATTCGATGTTTTTAATTCGCATGTCCATGCTCTATTGAGTAAAAGATGAAGAAGTATAGATACTTCAGATCTTCAGTAGGCCTATGCAACAAAATGCCTCCGCAGTTTCGTACAGTGAAGATGAGAACGACAATCATTTCAGCCAAGATATCGAGTAGCATAAATATTCATCAAATAAACCAATTAACGAGGACGTAAAGAGTTAGAGGAATCCAAATAAACAATTAAACGTGGCCTCTTATGTTGTTCATTTTTATTTTGGTTTGCCTCCAACTGACTACCTGGATACGTCTTGCTGTCTACGTTTTCAGTATAAGAATAATAGTTATATAATCATGCGTATAAAGGTTAAAAATACAACTAATAGGTCTATCTAGTAAATATTCATACTGCTTCACAACATGTTTGCATCCTCGTCATTCTTTCCTTGTCAATAAATTTATCATCAGACTGAGTCCCTTCATGGGGGTAACTATAGACGTATTGTCTAAATTTGACTTAATTTGCTTACCATTAGATTCTCCGTCGTCTTCTGCAACCCTTGATTCCTATAAGGAGAAATAAGACGTTGAAGTTGGACAAAAGGAAACTCACCCAGCCATTTCGAAGTTGCTTGGGGTTCGAGCAACTAGCTAGGTACATCTCCTGATACATTATCATAATTTGGCAATGATAACTGGTGTTGTAGAAACTTTTGCAAATTCACTAACGAAAGATAAGATTTCCTAACTTAAAACTGCAATGTTTTGATATATACACTGCAGAAATTCACATGATACGCATATTTTGGAATCTTTTGATTTACGAAAAACACAATCAACGAAGATTCTAATACCGTTAAAGTGGATAGGAACCAACAATAGACAGACTAAAGTTGCAGACTTATCGAAGTGGCTCTTGCTATCAGCTCAAAATCCGCGTGAATACTTCTCCTTTATAGTATCACTGAATCAAACATACCTCTGGCAATACCAAAGCTACCCAACCTCTTGCAACAAAGGATTGACAGTTTTCTTGTGTACTTCGTACATCATACATTATACAATTCTCTGGGAATGATGCTCTATATGAGCTCTTTCTGTAATTAATAATACCACAACTCTCTCTGTTCACACACCGATGGAAACACTGCAACAGGCTAACTGTACTCAAGATAGTCTCTTTTAGGCTCGAGCAGATGATTTTCCTATCGTTGTAATAATCCTCGTCGGCTACATAGCTAGATCTGCGCAAAGTAGCTTCCTTTTCACAGGCTAACTGTTGCTTGACAAGCAAAGCAGCGATGATCGACATTGTAATCAAAGCAAGGCCTCCTTTTTCTAGAAAAAAGGCCTTCTGCATTAAGACAATAATAACATCAAATAGAGTTAAAATCGCCATGATATAGAAATCTCACTTCTTCACCAAGATGTAGATATCTTCCGCCACAATTTAAAGTCTTGCTCTTAATTAATCACAATAAATAAATCATGAAATATGGAAAACATTAAAGCATAAAAAACAAATGCTGAACTTAGTAGGATGGGGTCAAGCAGAACACGCAAACTCTTCGTAAGTCATTTCCTAGACTTATTGCCAGCTTCCTGACTTTCTTTTTCATGTCCTGGAAACTCAGGTGACAGCAGGCAGAAATAATTTTCGAAATAAAATACAGCATTCCTTGTAATCAAATTAGCGTGCGCTCAAGTCAAAATAAGGCATAAATACCTCTAATGCCAAAAACGAACATCGTTGCATTGAAATTATCCACAAATAACCAAGCTTTTTCCATCAAAAAGTCTCTGTTCTTCTCGTAGCAGCCATATGCAACACGGTCTGTCAAAATTATTACCATTTTGAACAGAGCTTGGCAAGTTAAGTCAGGCATATTGTAACAAATAGGAGTCAAAAGGAATTACGGGCTGTCAGATCTAGCAGAGGAGTGTAATACGTGAGCAGGAAAATCTCACCAATCACCAAAAATTAGCAAGCAGAATTTAATCTGTGTTTCCAATGATTGGGCAGCTGTGCTTCGGTGATAACAATCCAAGATCCGAACAAAGCTCACACAGTATTTCACTCTACCGGCTGTTGAATACGCAGTCCTTCCATATTCACTTGCTGATTTGTCAGTATTCACATACACACAATGAGCCAGAATCAATCGAGATCTTATAGGTACCACAGCTTTCACAAGTAACCTGCTCATTGTCTGCCAGTCTAAATTACATTGTATTATATGATTTTCACAAAATGGTATTCTTTGAATACAGAATTTCTCCAGGTCGCCTACGCAATAGTGATACCGAAACCAGGGCACGCTGACCCTGGGACGATTATTATGATATTTCGCAGATCATTACGTTTACAGCGCGACTCTTTCAAGAGAAAAGCCTGAATTTAATCATGATGTATCATCTCACAACCAATTTCCGTAAAATAAATATACCGTTCCAAATTATTATTTAAATGTACAGGTCGATTCAGATGAAGAGGCCTCAAAACTTTTACCCCCAAATCGACTCTATATTTCTGGGTGCAGAGAAGCAAAGCATCAACAGAACTATCAGCTGCAGATAACGACGAACTTCTAGACTTCTTGCATCCTAACAGACTAGCTAACCATTCTATAACATTATGTTTTGACCTTTTCATACTATTTCCTGTTGATTATCATCCTTTTACTCTCTAGTGGCTCAAATTTGCCAACACCCCTAGCATACTTAATTATAAGGAGCATTTAGCACAGCATATTTTGCTAAAAATATGGAATCCTTGGGGGTAGGGGCAGAGTCCTCAAGTCAGATTTTCTTGCCATGCCTTGCACTTTTTGCTCTTAATGTGAGTGATGCCATTTTGCAAGTAAATAGAATGAACATTGATTAGTGATTGGCAATGATATCCCAAATGATAACTCAATCAAGGCAACTTTGCATTGAAAGTCTTGTGAATAGATTTTGAAGAGTAACATGGTTCTATTGCCACACTTTTACTTTTTCCACTGCAAAAAGACCATTTGATCACTGCACACTAAAAACAGTATCCTCCATACTATTCTAGCTCAGAGTCCAGAAAAATATCCAAGCTTCCTCTGATCACCATTTCCTTATGATAAGTCTTCCTCACTTAAGAAACTCAAAACTAACCAAAGTTCTTCAACCAACTCCAAGCATTGTTTATACCTTTAAAAAGTAGGCATCAGTTCCAGTTCCCTGCTCCATGATAACAGAAATATCCAATATGTTTTCTCTCATTTATGATTGAAACCCATTAGTGATTAAGTAATATACAATAACTAACTTGGAATTACTGAAATGAAGGGAAAGCATTCTGAAGTACTGCTCTAAAGCAATGCAAAAGACCTTGAGCTTGGAAGTTACTGTGAAAAGTTAGTTTGTTGGAAATTAGTTGGGGCAGTGAGAAAATCTGGCCTACAAATCACAACTATCAGCAAATGAAAATAAATACATCTTCTTGCAGAAGGAAGCCATTTCCACATACTACACACTGGAACTCATATACATGCAGGCTATATATTGGTATCATTTCCTATCAACAGATTAAGTGTACATTCTCTCATCTGGGGGTTGCTAGTTCCATGAATATCTTATCTGTGCATTACTGTACATAGCCAATTATTTAGTACTATGCAGCAATTCATTAGTTGATGTCATCTAAATGATGGTACAGATGTGAATCTATGCTTTCAGATGTGATTCTATACCAGTTCTTCAAAGAGTTCTGGACTAGGATCTAGATGTGTGTCTACACATGATGTGTAACTCACATAATGCAAATTCAATCATAGTGACTGAAAATAAAGCAAATCAATAAAAACTCCATAGGGTACACTACAAACAATTTGCCATGGAGTTGTTCTGCAAGCCATGGAAATGCCAAAAATTCAATTCATTCAGTACACATACATCATACACTGAGGATATATTTCTAATATGTATAAGTGATTGGAGCAATGGCAAGACTGTAAATACTGGCAATGGCAAAAAGGAAATAGTGGACTTGCATATTTGTTTTGCCATAAAGCCACATAGTACTTAGTATGTGTCTGTTATGAGGCAAATGTATCCTTTTCTCAAAGGTTGACAGGGTAATTGTAGTGCTCAGAAAAAAACCCAATTGACAGTCTTGAATGTCTCACAGGAAAGGTTCTGTGACATACTTGATAGCATTAAATGATTGCAGCTGACATTGAACTTGAGAAATTCTGCTCTTTAGCCCAGAGAACCTACTATGGGGGTGGCCATTGTTACATCATTGGGGTTGGCCCCTCTGGTTGGGATTCTAGGTGTGTCTGGGTCTGGTCTTGCTTGCTGTGGTTGGCTGGGTGCGGGTTGGGCGTGGGGCTGGGCAGGTTGCTGGTGGTCGCTGGAGGTTTCCTGTCTATTATACTCTATTTTAGTTAATTGTATGTATTACTGTAATGTATGGTGTAGTTTATTTTACATCTTTTTGTTGTCATTTGAATTTTGTATGTTGTGGAATTTTAAAATGAAAAACTGAAACTGAAAGCTGTACTATTAACCCAAAGGTGTTGATATGTTCAACTTCATATTATCAATCAATATATGATACATATATTCATGAACTCAAACTCATGAACTAATATATATTACATAGTGGGAGGGTGATTTCTCATTCTTAGGTGGGAAAAGGTAATAGCAGACTTCTGAAACCAAAACCTCTATCAAGAAAAATATCATATCTTTAACTGTTGGATGATATGCATAAGTTTCCAGCTAGATTTTAATGCAGAGTATTCGATACATCAGAATCATGCATTTTACCAACATAAAATACATATCTAAAACACGGTTTTTAACTTCAGCACTCTGGTGTAGAGAAGAAGTTACAGTCTGGATGAACTGGAATGAAAGACTATCTCTAAATATTCAAATATCTAGAGTGAAAATAGTCAAGTGTTTATATCACCTAGCGATCGTCTACAACAGCAAAAAGCGTGACGATTCCACTGGTGATGTCTCCAGTCGTTACATTAAGTCAAAATCGTCTCTTTCATCGTTGTAGTCCATTACACTTTTCCTGATTTTGGATGAGTTTGTCCACGTTATAAAATCCTCGACACTTCTTGAAACTAGGTAAGCAGGATCCATGACTACCTCTGGTCCGACTCTTACATGTCCTTGTTCAATGTATTTCACGGCATCTTTGATATGCTCCGCCATTTTCAAGCGAACCATCACAACAGGAAGTCGCCTCCTACAGAAAGCTGAGGCTGTTACCTTATTACACAGGCTAAGGTTCTTCTGAGATGAGACTATCCCAAGGTCATATAACTTCTGCAGTAATTTATTAGTAGATTCCACTCTAAAAGGATCTTTTGGATCAAGATTTTTTATTTTCGTTGCCAGGGAAATAATTGAGCCACATATCTTGTTATACTTCGTATAGTCCTCCCTCTTTTCCAGGTGGTATTTCCTGAGGATTTTTACCTCACGAATATTCCGTTCACTTTTCCATGAGATGAAATCAACCTTTTTCAACAGTTTTTGCTCATGAAACTTTAATTTTCTAACCATGGTTAACCTCACGTGTAATTCGAATCACAGTTAGTAAAACATGCTAGCCTCGTTATCAGAACAGCCACCATATTGAAGGACCCTCTATGTCAAGTACAAGTCTGAAGCACTAAGAGAGAGGTTTGGGTGACAGAATGCTGCACCCAGGGAAAGATTGCAAAGAAAAACGGCAAATATCTGGCAAGCATATTGCAATAAATTATCCGTTTTTTCAGAATATAATTTGACTGCAATAAAAGAAAATCACAACTGACTTCGGTTTTGAAGAAAAAAGAGAACCCAACAAGCTCTGGCGGCCAAAGATATCTCTCATAAAAATGTCTCTCATATTTTTGTAGGACTTCTGATACAAGGTGAGCTCTCTGATGAAAGGTGGAATATCTTGCATAGACAGATTTCTTCGTTACAAGGTGAGCTCTCTGTTACAAGGCTAAATATTTCCCATAGGGCAAATTCTTCCGTACAACGTGAGCTCTCTGATACAAAGTATATTCCGGTAGATCAATAGCATCACCTAGATTTTTAGCCTAACTTTCGACCACGAAAGTGCCAGACTTTATGTGAAATAATGAGAGTCTCGTATCATACATTCTTCAGATATTCAATTGCTTAAATTACGATATGATAAGATGTAGAAAAATAGCGAGAAATGCTATGAAAATCTAGTTAAGAAATTGTATCTATATTAATCCCGAATTATCTATCCATTGCATTTAGATCGTCAAAGAGACCCGCTCCTAAGCTCCAAAAGTCTCTTTTATCTCCCTCAAAATGCTTGATACAAACTGACCATCGGTAGTCTTGATGTCTACAGAAATTGAATTGTTCCCCTGCAAAAACGAATGAAAAGAGCATTTCAGCAAGAATGAAAAAGAATTGGGAGCATGACATATCTGGTTAAATGTAAGCTCAAAACTAACTGCAAGTATTTTGGTTATTCACAAGTATTTGAAAAATATTTCAAACAATTTTAAGTAGCTTTTGATAAAGCGTGCCTTTAATATACATAAAGCATAAAATGTTGAGACAACAGGATTTAGGAGAACTGAAAACGTGAAAGCGCGAGAAAATAACTGACCCGAGCGGGATTCGAACTCGCGACCCGTGACTTTGTACTTCAAATGCTCTACCACTGAGGTATCGGGTCGCGTCAAGTGCTCTGGCTGAGTTGAAGTACAAAGTCAGGGGTCGCAAGTTCGAATCCCGCTCGGGATAGCTATCTTCTCGCACTTTCAGTTTTCATTTAGCACGGATCTGAAAACTTAGTATCTTCAGAACCAAAAAACTGGATGCAAAATAGTCAAAGCTATTTCATAGAAGGAATGTAAAAACTTGCAAAGACAACTGAATACCTTAAGTTTGATGAGTAGCAAAACTTGATGATGTTGTATAGAAAAACCATACAGTGACGCACCTAATTCTGCTCTTTCAACAACTGGAAAATCAACAGACAGTACATGAATGCAGAAGAGCTGCAAGGCAGTTCTCAGTCTACGAGCTTACTTTTCTTAAGGTTTACTCTCAGTAATGACAACGGCGTTCTAAGCAAAGCCACGGTGAACCCAAAACTGGGAGAGCCAGTAGAACAAATAAACAATATTAGAAATTCAAGTGAAATTGAAGAGAAAGAAAACCAATGTTTATTTCATTTTTGAATCGAAGAAGATTAGTTACAGACGTAACCAATTCGCATACATGTGGAGATCACCAGGAAAAAACAAGGGCATTTTTATAACATCTATCAATCTTATAACATCCTACCTGTTGTATGAATAGTAGAGCAAACTTTTGAAAGAACTGAATCAAACTCCAAATCTTCTGGAATGGTAATCTGGTCAGTTGATAAAAAAGTAACGTAATGTTAATGAAAGGAAGACACGGTCTTGAACCTGAATGTTGGGTACGAGAGTTGTACTAGGAAGTTGTGTGGGGTATGATACGCATAGAAGCGGTATAGTAAGCAGTAAGGGGTTCTAGCTGTAAAATAACCTTAGTCCTTTATCTTTCTCCGTTTTCCATAAGAGCACAATTGGACATCACACAATAAACAGAACAGGTGGAAGTTTCTCTATGGTGTTTTCTAACAAGTGGATTTTATCTTCCCAGTAATAATAACATGCCACCTAACATAATGGTATTTCAAAGCAACATGGTAAACTTGACTAAATCCATTCCACTATAATGAATACCAATATTTCTGAAAGCATAAATGATTTTGCACTAAAATTGAAAACTAGAAGATTGTACCGTCATCGATTGTTTCTCGGTTAGGGTGCCTCCAGCTAACAGATTCGCAAAATACCCTCTGCAAACAAAACATTAAAGAATTAACTGGAGAAAGTTGCAGGGAAAAATAACAGTACAAATCTATATATAATACAAGACTCAGCGCTGTGCAGTTCAACAGTCTGAAGAAAATTACAATTACAATATTCAAAAAGGAACTTTAAATTTCGTGAAGATATCTTTGTTGCCGCGGCAAGAAAGAAATTTGAATACATGATCAAAGCTACTTACTCAAATCTTGTATATAGCACACTCCATATGCGCCTTTATACTCCGTCAACACACTAATATTATTGCTTAACAGCATTTTTATAAAAATCATGAACTTTAAACTATTCGCTAATAAATCCATGTATCACAAATAAATCCAAGCTGATGGATCTTAAGATAGAGACGTGAGCTAAAATGCCCCAGCAAATGTCTGCAAAGAAGTCTGCAAAGAAGATACTCGATCTAACTTTATCGATCCTTATAACAATTCTCCGTAAATAAAACATCGCAGATGTTACGTCACATGTACCATAGTTGTTCAAAGATTCATAGAAAGAGGTTATAAAATATATAATTTACTTTTCAATTGAAGTGTTGAGAATGAAACAGGATACTGGAAAATTCAGCTTAAAATCGATCTTCTCACTTGTTGAGCCATCTGGTCTCTGCAATAAAGCATAGGGTACAAAAACTTAGAGAGAAAGAGAGAAATGTTCCACATGCATCAATGACTGAAAAATCTATCCACAATACAAAGTTTCTCCCACCAGTCATCGGCAGTTGATTGGACTAAATGAAAAATTTCCATATCCACATAACACGAAACTATCCTTTCAATAATTTTCCATAAAATCTAGCACTTATATCTCTATTTCTTTTTAGACAAACAATCACTTGCATTACGTGAGATCATGGTACGATAATGTTGCAAGCACTTATAAGCTAGCGGATGACCATTTGTTGCGCATGACAGCAACAAGTCGGAAGTGTACCTTTATGATGTATGTAACGGTTCCACGAAGCCATTGAGGCATGACAATGCTGTCAACGGTAAAGGCAAACTGGCCTTCATTTGTTGTGCCTGGAGCAAATGCAAAGCGATAGGATAGAGATTCAAAATGCAATCAAACAGGTAGAAAGACAGAAATTCAAAATATAGTGCAGTAATTTTCGAATATAAATATATCTACGACACACAAAACCCCTTTCATAGAAATGGAAATTAAACAATTTTACTCTGTAGAGCGTCTTGGTGAAATAAAAAAATACCGGTTGAAAAAGCAGATACTAACGTTTTAAACAGAAACTCATCAGAAAATAATATAAGCATAATGCACAAAAGAAGTTTCAAAATATAAACTGCGCAAATACTCGAGTTTGAATATATTCTAAAATTCCTCATCCCTGTGATTTATTTCATATATCCATTAGCTTGCTTATAGGGTCAATCTACCATATTTCATTTTGCCACGGCCATTCCAAAACATCACTTTTTTGACATACATTCATAAACTTGTATGGAAAGAACTTTTCATGATTGCAATTCTATTAAATATTAATACAAACATTTTCACTAAAAATATGCCAAATGTCCTACCTGGTGGTAATTGAAAAGGGACCTTGACCGGATCGTGCGACGAATCTCCTATCTGCAAACCAAAATAAACTGGTAGTGAGGTTTGAAAAGCTACACGAGCCCTTCTACTACAAAACTTAAGATCAAGTAGAAAGCAAGAAATATACTATACAAGCACAGTTCGTAATGGGTGTATAGCCTTTTCGAGCCCCTGAAGAAAAAGTGATTCTGTAAACAAAATTATGACTTGAACTTCTACAAGCTCTACGAAATAGAGGCAAAACTACTTACATTTCTGTGCATTTTCATGTTTAGAGAATCAAGCACATTAAACTCTAATGATATAAGCTGCGCATCAATCAGGTTTCTACGACAAACAAAAATAAAACAATGGTGCAACATCAGAGGAGTACTTAGTAACAAAAGCTAGCGTTAGTAATTTGTTGAGCGACTTTTCCCTGTTATTCCAACATCATTATCAAGCTAAATAAGAAACACGTCGTAGATTTTTAAGAAATCTGTGTAATTCTACACTGGTGACATTGATAATATTCCATAATACACAGCATTTAAGAAGAAAGAATCGCTTTATTAGGCGTTAAGGTAATCCATAAAACCTCTGAAAGAGTTACCTGAAAATGACTGAAACAATTACTCGATGCTCATCGTCTGCATTAACTTTGATATCATATAACTGAAAAAGAGGTAATGATTTTGCTACATTACGGCTGTGACACGCAGAATGAGAGACAGACATACAGGAAGATATACCACAGTCAATGATAATCAAGCACTATTACTGACATACCAACAAACAAAAAAACAAACAAACAAACAAACAAACAAAGCTTGTGAAAAAGAAACAATACACTATTGAACTTACCATCTGAAGATTTGGATCCTCGCCAAGAATTTTATAATTTTTGTGCGGCTGAGAAGTTAAAAAAGTGGGAAAAATTAACTCACATTCCAAAAATGTTACAAGGCATTTTTTAAGCCATGGGTAAGCAAACAGACATTCGAAATTTTATGATTATTAAGGAAATTCAAATTGAACGAAAAAATCAAACACATTACGAATAAACCCACTGCTGATCATAAAAGCATATATGTCAGTAGCATAGATGCCAAATGTTTGAGAGTCCTGTCAGGTATATTTCCTCCCAACCTAATTGACCAATCATCATGCAGGATTCTGGTCACACATGCTAAGATTAGGCCTATTTTGCATGATGATTGGTCAATTAGGTTGGGAGAAAATAGGCCTGACAGGGTTCTCAGACATTCGGCAGCTCTGCTATAGGTCATAAGCCTATGATCAAATTGTAATGAAGTGCTTGCAAACACAGTGCCAAGGTGTTACCAAACCGAGAAAATTAATAAAATATTAAAAACAACAGAGTCAGTTACATCATTATGGACGAACATCGATTGGAAGGAAGGTGCAAAATGGCAAATTCATGACATACAACGAAAAAATTTAATGCGAATGTCTATATGTATCATCAGTTCCAAGAAGAAATAATCTTTGTCATCTGGAACAATCGATATTGCTGTGACAATAAATGCAACACTTGCATTGAGCCAATCTGGCAAATTCCACACTCTGAGATACATTTGAATGATCTCATTTGTTAACTACAATGCCTGCCAAAAGTATTTGGAACACCCAGGCCTTTTTATGAATTTCCGACTCCTGTTTCTTGTCCCTGTTACCAGTCAAAATGCGAACTCCTTCCCCTCTCAAGCAGCGTTAGGTCCGTAGCCGAAAACCACAGCATTGTATATAGTCATCACTTTACCCTTGGGGAGCTATTCATACGTGTTTCAGGTAACATTGTCTAAAGCGTGAGCGATGAACTTACATCATCACTGGTGGTATCAGTATCCATTAGCAACGTATTCAAAGTATCAGCTTCTTTCTGAGAATCCTCCGGTTCCTTTTTACTCTTCTTTTTGTCTTTTCTCTCTTTCTTTTCCTTTTTTTTCTTTTCCTTAACTTTCTGCAAAGGTATCAAAAAATAACATCAGCCTGCGCAGATCCACTCTGCTAGTAGGCCTGGTTTCATAGACTTCATATCCATTGAAATACGTGTTATCAATGGCTAAAGCTACTCTTCACAATTAACTCATCCATACGCACACAACCCCTACGCTTTCCAAGATTCTTGTACTCTGATTACAGATACCACTCTCACATTCCTTTAACACATTTTTTCTATCCTTGCAAATTATATATTGTATGCCGAAATAAGGGGTAACTCGATTACTTTTGCTGTAAATAGCTTACTTCAAATAAATGAAAGATAATGATGAACGTACTGCTGATATTTGGAAGCACTTCTAGCATGCTTCACAAATCTGGTTCTAAATAATTCAATCGCAATTATTCTCAATTTACCTCAGGTTTTGGAGATGCTGCATTCTGATTGGTCACTTTCGGCTTGGAATCAGAGTCGTTAATAATAGGAGGCTCCTGAGCAGGCTCCACCGTTGTCTCTTGTTTAGTCTGTAGGAAGGAATAGAACATCTATTTTTTAATTCATTAATTCGTTTATTTATTCCGTAATGACAAGCAATAAAAACCATTAAGATGATCAAGACAAATAAAGTGGCAGTAAAACATACATTGGCAAGGGGAGTTGGAGCATCTGTAGATGATAGCCAAAAATCCATATCGTCTAACTAAAATAAGACACGAATCAGAGAAAGACATTAGTACACCGAAGGATACAGTAATGAAGGTGCAGATTTTAATGGTGCTGTGCGTATGAATGAAGAAACTTTAAAGAAGCACAGAAGATATTACGTTACTCTTATTTTAGGTAAAGACTGGTGAGAGTTGTGATACTATCATAGGGGCCTAGCATTTAAATGGCAAATAAATTCCAGTCCGCTTGTAGCAACCTCATTAAGTCAAGAGGTAATCCTAAAATATCCTGAACTCTAGGCGCCAATGAAAACATACAAGATTTTTAAAAAAATACATCTGTGCTAAGTGTGCATGCTATACACTTTATAAAAGTTATTCATTCGCTAATGCTGGGGGGGATACCAAATTAAAAGATTTAAGTGCAATTTCATAACTACATCTCTAATCAAATGGTGCTAAACAGAGGAAAGAAAATTGACCATTTGAAGGTCATAATAACCGCAATTTCTATAGAGAACAGTGGGAATCTGAGCCTAGATGACCATTAGCAATTGAAGAGAGCGTATAAAGTAGCAGGAATATTCACTCTGTGATTTTCAACTCTTACATTCTTTTCATCCTCATGTGTGATGCCATTATTTGCAATTGAAATCTGAAGTCGAGGAATACCATGGAATATTATGCAAATCAGAATGGGCCTTACAAGCCGTGCTCAAAAACTTTGCGCAAACTGACCGTATATTCAATTCATTCCTATTTGTTACAAATAATGCAAATTACAAAATATAATAAACTTTAACAATGTAATATTCCTATGCAACGCCAAGTTCTTCGTCTGCGCCATAAAATTCATTTATTCGCACAAAGGCGAAATTTGCTTGCGCTATGACCATAGTTCAGCGCAAGCTAAGGCACATCTCAGGTACATGATACATATCAGAGAGGGAGAAGGGTAGTGTGTACAAACCTCTCCTTGCTGGTTACCACGGCTCTTTAACTCTGCAGCTTGTGCAAGTAATGTTGCTTTTGATTGCGTTGGTGAGGAGGTCTCGGCTAAAAGAAGGGAATTGTAGCATTGTTGGAACATTAAATCAGAATTTCTAACAGAAATGAAGAGCATTTCTGAAGGGGGTGGTACAACATCTCGTCTAAGACGAGGCAAAAAGCAGTAGATGAAATATTGAAGAGATAAAATGACCTTGGGAAAACAACAATATAAAGTTGATCGACATGATCAAAACAATGAATACGATCTAGGCGATCATTAGGATCAATACTGATCAGCATTTCATGGAGACTCATGATCGCTAACGGTACAAGACAGGCACCGGGATACGATAAGATCATGTTACTATCTTCGAAGACTCCTTACCATGGCCACTCGAATCCTTATCATGGCTTTTTGTTCGCTTCTTCTTTAAACTAGATGACCTTGCTTTAGACGGCCTGCTTTCATCCTCGCCTTTATTTCTTTTCCTTTCCTTCGTGCGCTGAAATGATACAGGGAACACGTGTGAAGACAAGCAAGTAGCGTCTCCCTCACATGCAACATGTGTAACAGATATTACGACATGAAATGATGTGACAATGAAATGATGTGACAATCATTAAACTTTGATCCTATTTCATTAATTTCACCCGCGATAAATGCAAAGAATATTTTCATTACTAAATGACATAGATATCACAAGAAAGAGTGAGGGTGTGGTGTACAATGCAAACAAAAGAAAAATCTATCTTCAAAACACGTCAGAATCTAAACAGTTCTATATCCCACCACAACATGAAAACACAAAACACAACACAACACCTTGGTTTTGCTCTTCTCTTTGGTCGAACCCTTTCTAGCCTTTTTGGTCTTCTTCGGCTTCTGTAGAGAATTAAGTGACAAAATCAGAGCCAGAATGCTGGGTTCCCAATTTCATATCGGAAAGTAGTGAATAGTGCTATTTGATCTACTTATATTCTCTACATACATTCTAAAACTATAAAAACAAAAAAGGAGGAAGTAAAATATAATATCACAAATTTATAAAATGCAAACATAGTATAATCAAATATAATGAAATATATAATACAACATAATATTACTAAAAGAGATTTCTCTTGTTCACTAATATTGCCATCTTCATTCACAATGGAATATATAGGCCCCTTATACATTTCCTAGCTTCACTTCTAGACTCTTCTTCCACGTACGTATCGCAAATGATCGTTTAAGCGCCGCAGTCAAATAAGCATCGAGCTTTTGACAAATATGAAATAAGCGCTGCACTTAACAACCTGCGAACTATATTAAGCGCTGCAGGGCTTAATCGATCATCATACGGTATGCAAACAATGTACTACGACGGAAAGTAGCAGATTCTTCACCAGTTTGCCATATGAAATTGATTTTTTGAATCACAAAAACAAAATTAACTACAAAAATAAATCTCCTGTGACTGCCATAGATGGAAATGATACTTCTTCAGCGAGTTCCATCCATTCTGAAATTGATAATGACTCAAATAAGAACTGACTAGCTACGTACACTTTCCATAGGCTCTTCACCAGTTTCGACTTCCTTTTCACCCACTTTTTCGATTACAACTCTGTGCGTCCTTACAGGCAGAACTTCATGAGACTCTAAGGGCCTTTGAATAGAATTGACTCAGGTGAACATGAAGAGGAAAATATCAATTGGAGAAGAAGAATACAACGCGCATATAGGTGCATGTCGCTGTCTCTCTTTCAAATTAAATGCTTTAGGATTGAGGAGCAAAATATTGCGAAAAAGCGTTCTAACATTTGAAACGTAGCGTTGAAACAAGAAAGTACAAGTAAAAACATTTTTTCGACTGACACTTGGCAGGGCATAAAACACCATCATAATACAGGAAAGAAACCCACCTAAACTACAATTTAGTAGGCTCAATTTCTATCTTCATGGTAAGGTTTTATTCTCTGAAGGTTAACATCTGAAAAAAGCCTTCAGTAAACTTTCGGCCACGCTAGCTTTTTTTCAAAGTAATCTTTTGTGCTACAAAGGAATGATTCGCGAATTCTAAGGATATACGATCGAACAAGTAAAAATACCCACGCGTCAAGATCAATGTTCAATCGTTTATGGGGATCGTTTTCCTTTAAGCCATCTTCTTGATCCTACAATGAAAAGATTAACTTCAGTGCCACATTTGGAACATATAAACATTTCAATGAATAGCGATGATCAATAACTGAAACAAAAATACATTATTTTAAGAACAACTAGAACATTATTGACTTTTTCTATACGTATAACCATTGCAACAGATCTTACAGTGTACAAAATATTTCTCATACTACTTTACAAACACTACAAACACGATACCAAGGGGGCAATATACACTGACTAACCCATGGCCAATACAGAAGGAAAACACGAAAAAAGTAAAAGAACAACAATGACAGCAATTGGAAGAAAGAAGAAGGCAAATGACAAGAAAAAACATACAAAAAACAGAACAAAAGCAACTACTTGACATGCGATGATTCAACTACCCAAACAAAGCACATATGGATTTGAAAGATCTGAAAAGTGGAGGAGATTTTGTTTGTTAGAACAAAAATAAAAGGGATTTTCTCATGTGCGAGATGACGTAATAGACCAATGAAACAGACAAGCTGATGAAATAAATCATAATGTTATTACTCAAGATTCAAGCATTGCTTGGGCTTCATTGATGAAACAATTCCCTCAGATTATGAGTTAGGCACTTTGAGATGCATTAGCTAACAAAAACTAAGATTCCTAATTCATACTTCAGGCGCATCATCTTCTTCAACCTCCATAATTTCATAGGCCACATGGTTTTCTTCGTCTTCGCTGTCATCGTCCTTTCCTTTACCTTTACAAAAACAAAATTTGGTGACAAAGGTTTGAAAAAGTTATTGCATGCACTCTTATTCATTTCCAATACATAATTCAAGTTAGTTGAACAAAAGTGTAGCATGATTTAACAATATAGTTTCAACTTGCTTCTTGGCAGTGCTAAAACATTCGAAGACAAAACTGTTCCACAATATAAAATTTATCTATAATTAGTTAATACTGCAACATTATTCAATGTATCAAATTTGAACATGAACCGGAAAATGGACTGGGAAATAGACCGGGAAAATAAGATAAATCTGAAACAAAAACGCAACATATCTCTTTTACCCTTTCTTCCCTTCTTTCTTCTTGTCTTTTTATCTTTCTTGGATTTTTCTGTCTCTAAACAAGAACAGACCGGCATTAAAATAGCAGCGATTGCATAGAGAATGTTACAAACTACCACTTCCTTGCAGCAATGATACTTGCAAGTGGGTTGGGCAATCACATGAAATTACTCAGAGTTTGTGTATCTGCTCGTCATTGCAGCTGTGTATACTGACATATTTTTACTACAAATTCTTATTCTGCACTCTCAAAGCTAGCCTAAGAGGTAGAAGTCTAACATGGGTTTTATGAACTCCAGGTATAGTTGACAACGACCTCTATAGCGAGAAACCGGGCTTCGACAACGACCTCTATAGCGAGAAACCGGGCTTCACAAGTGTCCAGAGATAGTACATGTCAGTTGAAACTTCACAGCTCTATATGGATTGTCAAATTACACAAAAGCCAAGTGATGCAAAAATCGGCTACTTTATCAACGTTCTAGCGTAAGACAGAGAAGGTATGTAAATATATTCTCCAATTTAGTAGACAGCTCTCAACTAACCTTACACCATTCATAACAAGAAATGAACTAGCCTATCGATAATTAATGATATATCAATATAATAATAATCTATATAATAATCTAATATATCATCTAATATATATAATATGCATAATAATCTAGCTTGATATTAATATACAAATTGAACATACTTGACACACGAAGTTCCACTGGAAGGTCCAATGTTGCTACTGGAATTTGCTCAATGGAATAGTCCTCTTGCTACAACGACACACAATCAAAATTAACGGCTCTTGTCTTATGTCTCTATACGACTTAACACATAAATTTGCATTGCCCGCAAATGGCATTAGGCTTGTTGTCCGCTCAGCGGTCCTACGACTGGTTCACGTTACATGCTCAAATACAAATGTGTTAAAATGGCGACCATCATGCCAGAGTAAGCATTCCCTTTGTGAAAGCCGAGGTTCTAAATTAAGGCTGAGTCTTACAACTGCAACGATAGTGTTAACAAACGTCACAACGACTAATACTGTCGGAAATAACTGATACACTAAAGGCCTAGAGAGCTTTCATGTGTCTTGAGGGTCCAACATTCAATCGCTGGTACTACAATGATATTCACCATTAAAATTGTTGTAATTCTATACTACAACTTAAAGAATCAGAGAGCAATGTTTTCTGGACACATGTAATATAAAATGTTTAACTCGGTAATTTCATCTGGTACCATTGCAATGCATTGCAAACAAGCAGCATCTTACATTCAGAGTCAATTTCAAATATGCACTCAAATTGTACTGCACCACGCAAACACCACTCAAACACCACTCAAACTGTATTGCACATTTTTGTATGAAGCCTGTGTGTATCAACCAAATACGAAGACAAAAAGAAACGAGTCTGAATCCTTTACATGGCACATGAGGTAAAGGAAGACTAATAAAATATCGAAGTAACATAATTTTAAACCTTCGGAGAATCCATTTTCAAGTAATGCGGGTTGCTTGCTTGCATCTGTAGTCTTTGTTCTCGAGCCTGTATTTCATAGCAAAATAAAAGGACTAGCAATCATGGACATGGAAACAAAGTAATACGTTAGAGCAGTAATGGGGAAATACAACGCCAAAAGCTTTCCAATATTGCGAACCACATTAGCTGCAACACAGCACAAATATTGACTTGGGCAGAGTCGAGCTTGTGCCATTCGATACTTAGAATACCAGCAAGACTAAAAGTTTGCAATATTAAAGTCTCAAGAAGATCATAATCATGATACCTTTTCCATCTCCTCTTGCGAGGGCTGCGTGTACTGTACTCTCTCATCGGTGTACAAATCACTAATAACAAATAGATAAGGATCAGTAATCACTAACTATTAATCACAAATCATTGATGAATCATCATTATATTTGATTGAAAGAGAAATCAATATACTATTTAGAGTAATTATTACTATATGCATAAATCAACAGGGATCCTATGGATTTATGCATATAATAATAATAATTACTCTAGATAGGGCATTGGCTTCTCCTTCAATCAAATATAATAATGGCAGATCATGTTATGATTTGCTTTAATGAAACTAAGCAGGCTAGATTCTTTCCATTGTGAAAAAAATCAATATCCAGTTTGCTACCAGTTTGCTTCAAGTTAGCATACATTCTGGCTTCCACTACGACAAGACCAATAGATTACATTAACATTGAGGATGAAACCAATCAAATCCAAAACACTTCTGCAAAACAATTTGTTCTGACTCGAAATGTTTATATAAGGAATGTACCTCTCTTTGTTTTCTGTGAATACTGCAGGGTGTTCACTGTCTTCTGTGTCTGAGTCGTCGGACTGAGGTTCATTGATCCATTCGTCCAAATTGAGTCTGCAAAAATTCATCAGTCACCATAAATTAAGCTCAAATCAAAACAACAGTCAAACAAATAGCGAATTCCGCCATGAATTTTCATTACAATGCCTTCTGTCATAAGCTGTGAAATTTCACAAATAGATTTATGTCTCATAATGATAACGAGGATAATTTCTGGTAGGTGTGGTTGCAAGAATTAGTTAATTGAATAGTGACATAACAATTTGAACTATTGAGAACAAAGGATTACATCGATAAAGGGTTTTATCATTGGAAGCAGAGCAAAGAACAAACTTGTATGTTCGCAAACTTTTCAGATGTAACTTGCAAAGCATGTATATCGTTATAACCTATAGATGTTTGAATCTTTTCAAAGATATGAATTACTGTTACCAATCATGCTGTTGAAACATTTGCAAAACAATTCAGAAACACAATAGAAAGGATTTATAAGCAAAAAACACACCCTTCTGGGACGGGCACCTTCTTCTGTGCTTTGAGAGACACTGGTATAAGCTCATCACTAAATAGCTGAGTTACTATACCAGAAAGTCCCACATCTAGAGAAAACATCACTACGAAATTGAGGTGTGTTCACTTGAGGACACTCGAGGGAGACAACAGAGCAAAACAAGTCTGCAGGAAAGCTTTGAATATAACAAATTTCCATGTGAAATACAAACAATAACTTGTGTATAAATTTGATCTGGAATATGCATCTAGTGGCATATTGTTCTAATACTATACTGTACGTTAAGAAAGACAATGGTGATTTTTCCTGGTTGACTGATTCATCTTACTACTGTATATCTCTAGAGCTGGCCAACCAATACAAGCAAGTGATAAAAAATAATTGATACTTTCTCATTAATAACAGCAAAGGAGGTAAGAAATGATTCAGCATTTCATTGCTACTGAGTACGGTGAGTCCCATATTGAAATATCTAGCAAACTAGGACGCAGCAAGAAACAAAAACAATGTTATGAAATGCAATACAGAGGAAATAAGTATTTATCAAGGATGTGAGACAAAACGAACAAAAAGTGCTATATTCTCAATGTTTTGATACATGCACTGGGACTGCATCACGAAAATCAATGCAAGCGATATTGTTTGTCATAGTTAAGCCGTACTAAAAGATTGTACTACAACAAAGTACAAGAAAGAGTTGACAAGAATTATGACGTACCAGATTCTTTCAATTTCAATAAATGACTTATGATTTGTAAAGAGCAGCAGGCCTAAAAATTCAGATGATATATTATGAGAGGAGAAGTGAATGTGAACCTAATACCGTTCTGAGGTATTCCATTCCAATCACTCTGAGCATAATACCACCCTGAGATACTATGTTGACAAATACGATTCGTCATGAAGATGACGAATATCCTTTGTGACGTGACCCGGGATAGACTAATCGTTCGGATATATCAGATGTGGGACGAGGGCACAGACTTTTACGGGGCCCAACTCGGTTCTCGACAAAACATTTATACCACCCTGAGGTACTAGCTTCTCAAAACAATGGTACATCATCATCATATAAGTTCCTTGTACATCTCAATGGTATGTTACTTGCTCTATAAGAATGTAACTTTTCCAGGTGTCGCTCAATTTGACATAATGAAGGAGGCTTGTCCAGCTTATGGGTCGAGGGACCCCTGGATGCGATCCTCATACTGCAAAAGCCA
The DNA here is from genome assembly GCA_964019165.1 of Mastigias papua. Lineage (NCBI taxonomy): Eukaryota > Metazoa > Cnidaria > Scyphozoa > Rhizostomeae > Mastigiidae > Mastigias > Mastigias papua. The sequence goes on along the minus strand of OZ025279.1, from coordinate 13,471,233 downwards.
ACAAATGCAGGAAAACTTTATCAGAGCATGGGTTTAGTTAGGACCTACAAGCACTGATGCAAACTTTCACTAAAAATGATAAAGATTTCTTTACGCATTAGGTCAAATATAAGTACTAAAGGAATACTTACTCTCTCTTGCACTTCTAAGTTTGAGCTCTGCGCAAACATTGGTAACTTTTCTTGCAACAACTTTCCAACTTCCATAATCGTGTCGTCGTCACCCTAAAATACATTGAGTGTTCCAGGTGAGCCCTACAGAGTAAGTCGAGTTGCGAGTTGCAACTGATTGACGGCTTCGTAAAAAAAAGAAACATTCAAAATTAGCTAATCTACAAATTTATCATGTTCTAAGATTCGGATGAAAATTTGATACCTCTTCTTCTGCTCTGACGATAATGCGGCAATACAATTTAAAACTGTTTTGTACGTAGACTCCTTGGATATGGCCTGGCAATGAACAAGCCCGTGGGTGCAGTAAAGAGCCCAGTTTCACTTTGATGTCATCTAAATGCCTAAAAAACAAAATGCAAGGTAAACTTCAAAAGGACAAAGCCAGGAACTTAGAGAACTGGCTATAACTTCAAAAAAGTCACTTAAAGTTTGGGAGGGATCACGGTCAACAAGCAAATAATCTTGATGAAACTCTTGGCCATAAGACTGGAAGAAAGTGGTAGATATTTTAGCAAATTTTCAGGGGGGGGGGGTGGAAAATTTGTCTGCTGTACAAACAGATTTGCCAATTATCCATATTTCAGTTCCAAGAATTGTCCTGTTACATGCCAAAAAGACAATTGTTTAACTCCCAGGGTCCTCTGCACCATGGTCCTTAAAAACCTCTACTACTTGTAAGTGGCTTCTGTGTCCAGTTTTGGAGGTAATTACTTCATTGACAAGATCACTAAGCAGAGAAAATAGATGAAAATTCAACAAGAACACAAAGAATCGAGAATGATTACATACTCCGAGAATTCGCCAGAAATCCAAGCAGCAGCGTGCAAAACTTCGCAAGTCCCATTCCTATATGCAGCAGTGCTGAACACACTTATCCTCTCTAGCAAACATGACTGCAAGTAACAGAGGGTTCCTTATCATAATATCCGATGAAGAAGAAAGGATAGAGCAACTGTAGAAAATTTGACAATGGAACTCAACATAAAATGCAACAATGAAAGTGACAGCGTGAAGAATAGATATGTAAAACAGATCTGAAGTTGATCGAGAAAAGCAAGAGAGAAAAAGACGCTTTCAGTTCATTAATATATAAATCCGTTACCAGTTTTTTAACAGCGTAACTTCTAACTGCTTTAACTCTGATCGTGACATCTAGCATCTGTGAAGCTATCAAGTTCCCATATTTAGTGTTTTCAATCGAACTGAGCTGAAGTAGACAGTCAACATACCTAGGAAGTTCAAAAGTTGCAATGTAAACCTGCTGTAATACATGACAGTATTGGCTTGCGGCTGTAACTCAATTGCATACAACACAATTGGGTCGCATTTTTCTAGATAATTTGTGACGTGATGATTTTTTCAAGAAGGAGTCCTAATCGTCAAGAAAGAGTACCGCACAGCATTGCATTTCAGTCTTTTAAGAATGGAAGAGATTAAATGATCCTAAAAGACGTTTATGAAAATAACTATGAACAAAAATGGCAAATAAAATTTTTCTGAAAATAAGAAGTTAGGTACCATTCAAAATTTGTTATATATTGGTAATTTGATTTGCTGCATATTTGTATGGTTTTTGCTAAAATTTCGTCACGGTAACCTACGAAGAAAAGCACAGTGATAATCAATAAAAATCTACTCTGCAAAAAAATCACAAAACGTACTTAGAAACTTAATACAAGTAGGAATATATCTGTAGCATGTTTATTATGAATTCGTGAAACAACAAAAGGAATGAGCAATCCAATTTGTTGAAACTTTATAGTATCATAAAATTCTGACTTGCCTGTCCCTTCAGCACGCTCCAAATGCTGCATTAGCTTCTTGACAATATCCATCAGAGTCTTTTTTGAAACCTAAATTACGGAAGAATACACATTGTGATATTTATTTCTTCTGCGTTGAAGCTCAACTTCATAAAGCGATAGTGAACAGACGTCAAAAAGGCCAAAAATGAAGCGAATAATAAAACGGTATCGTCAATGTAAAGCGAAAATATCAACATAAATTCGCGAAAACTAATGACAGACGATCAAAAAATGACTTCACTATTATATTTGCTAGGCTCCTATGATGAAGATTTTAAGAAGAGCATTTCAGGCTCCTTACCATCCCACCAATAAGATCAAGAGCTCTGTAACGTATTGATTCATCTCTGTCGTCAAGGCATTGAAGGATAAGATCCCTGAAGAAGTGAAATCGTGCAAAAAATTATAGGCTACTTAATAAAGGTTACTAATATTGCCCTATTGTCTGGAAAACAAAATAGCTAAAAACGAATCACAAAAACAATGAAAGCATTACATAAAACTCGCAAAATTGCAAGACAGTGGTGCCATGCCAAAAGATTCTTAAAATTGCCAGCTCCATAGATAGAGCCTCTCTGCAACATGAGAAAGGCATCATTAACTATTGGGATGTTCTCTCATTCCATTCTGTTTCCACTGCATAAACTCCTCCTAAACCTACAAAAAATGCCATAAATAAAAGAGGAAATGCCATACTTGTGGGGCTGGACCGCTTTTGGTACTTTGGTGAGAATCCGGTTCAACGCAAGTAGACCAAGGTACTTCACTGGAAAGAGAAGACACAGCATAATGCAAACTATAATTTTCATCAAATTCTTTCAGCCTAATATCCTACGTGAACAAACAAAAACAAACACAAAAAGAAATAAACTAAATAAGAAAAAAGAAATAGTTGATAACACACTTGTAGGATAGACAAATAACTTCTAAGTTGTATCACAACAACTATTTACAAACGACAAAACCAAGAGCTCATTGGTATATTCATAATAATGTTCAGAATGAAGCTGACGTAAAATCTACCAATAATTGACATATATTGCATAACAATTGTCGATCAATAATATCCAAAGGTGCGCACACTATGATATTTAGCAATTTGTTAATTGTCCTATGCAGAAAATACTAAATTACAAAAGACTTTTGTAATCTATGAAAACTCCGAGTAGCCAAAAATTACAAAATCACTTTAGCAGGCTGTTTCAGAAACTTACAATTTTGATCTGGGTCTTCAATTAGAAGGCGCAATTTGCTGACACAAAGCTACAAAAAATGAACATTTATATAGTATGAAAAGAATACCAAAACAGCAAAGCATGGAGAAAAAACGATTGATAAAACAAGGATAGAGGTTAAGAAGCTAATTCATTAATATTTATACATTTCTAAAGGAGATAGCTAGTAGAAACTGAAACATTTCAGGTTGAAAGTTATATAGTCAACAGGAATTTATAATAAAAATCCGCTAGGTCACAAATTTTCGAAATGGTAAACATGCAGACCTATTCAGATATTATAGAACTGCTTCTACCTGATGCTAAAAAACTCGGTTGTTCATAAAAATAATGGAAAAAACTCGAGAATTGATAACTAAAATGGGCGAAAATGAGAATGAATCAAAATACTACCTGGATTGATGGCATGTGATCAGGTAATCCTTAAAGATGAAGAAATAAAGATTTGAGCTCGATGCACAATTAATGCATGGAGGATAATGATCATCGTCTGTTCTAATACAATCTAAAGGTCTTTTGTGGATTGAAGGAACCTTGAAAACAGTTGTGAGATAATCCGGGGGCTTATGCTCGAATTACAAACACTGTTTGAAAGTAAACTCCTGTTAAACTCAACAAGCGAAAAGGGTGCAGCAACAAATAAATGAGAAGTTCATACCACACATGGAACTGGATTGTTCACTTACATTTCAACACGCTGGTAAAGCTATCAAAGGACAACAAAAACTTGCAGGGATTTAATATTTATAGCTATATCGTGTTCTTACTTTCAAATAAAAAACGATTCACATAGACGTTTGAAATTACCTGATATGATAGTGCTGATACACTCATACAAAAGTGACATTGCAGAGGTGCTAAAAGAGGGAAGTTTACAATTACCACAATATAAAAATCATTACTAAAAGTGACTCTACGACCAATGCTTGAAACACTAGTCATTAGCTATATCTTCTATAAATTTAGTATCGAAAAGTGAAAGTGCGAGAAAATAATCGACCCGAGCGGGATTCGAACTCGCGACCCCTGACTTTGTACGTCGGTGCTCTACCAACTGAGCTATCGGGCCACGCTTCCAAATCGTTGCTCAAGGGTAGGTCATTTGCTCGCACCGCCCCTCTCTTAACCAATTTGCACAGGGGAGCCATCGCAGCTCCATCGCAATGTGCATTGGACCTGCTGTTGCTCGCACCGCCCCTCTCTTAACCAATTTGCACAGGGGAGCCATCGCAGCTCCATCGCAATGTGCATTGAACAGCAGGTCCAATGCACATTGCGATGGAGCTGCGATGGCTCCCCTGTGCAAATTGGTTAAGAGAGGGGCGGTGCGAGCAAATGACCTACCCTTGAGCAACGATTTGGAAGCGTGGCCCGATAGCTCAGTTGGTAGAGCACCGACGTACAAAGTCAGGGGTCGCGAGTTCGAATCCCGCTCGGGTCGATTATTTTCTCGCACTTTCACTTTTCATTTCTTCTAAACCCTGTTGCTTCTACTTAAATTTAGTATCCCGTTTCTTATTGCAATATGATATCCTGTCTTTGACCTACCTTTAGGCCTCATTGAAAGGTATCTTTTGTTGAAATGAGTCCTTGCTTCTTTCGGCGAAAATATCAAAATGTATGCACTGGTAATCATAACGATTAATCTGGGTAGGAAAATTTGATACTCCTTGGCAAGACTATAAACGAGCAGCCAGTGGAGTGCAGACATTAGACTCTATCGAACTCAGCTCACCTTACAAACTTTAAGATTGTGTGCACTTGAACATCTTTAGATTCTAGTTCGTAATCAAATTTGCTAGCAACTTTATTTATTTTAAATCATACTTCTGATAGGCTGTTTACAAAGTATTTTTCAGATGATGATAATAATAATAATAATAACATACGAATATTTTAACAGGATAACCTATCAGTAATTACATACTGTTATCAACAATACATCTTGAAAATGGGGGCTCACCTGTGGATCAGATTTGTCAATGGTTCCATGAGCTTCTTGCCAAGCCTGGGCTCAAGTGGACATAGAGCACCAAACTGTCAGACAAGAAAAATAATAATAATCCAACAGAAATAATATTAATTTGATTATCTTGCAACTTTGCATAAATATCCCTATCAAATCTAAGACCATACGAAAGAGAGGGCACATCATCACTGAAGAAACTGGGTGTAAGTTGATATATGACTTTTCATAAACTGTAAATTCATCAAATGAAACAACTTTACTAGGCACAATCAGAGCTGCCCAAAAGCTTGTATGAGGCCAGGGGCAAATGAAAATAATAGGACCCCTAATGACATCATAATGAAATACTAAAGTCACCAAAGAAGAGCCTGGGCACAAGAGCTGGACTATTCAGAAGGGATCAATGGCATAATTCCAATGTTTTATGTGGCAGAATTTAAAGAGACAAAGTCCTTATCTCCAAATAAATTTAATCCCAATTTTTATTGGTGCTCATAATGGTGTGACAAAACGCCATAAATACTTTAGCAACGCCACTTCCTATTAAACTGGATCAGGTTTATAAACATATGCAAAACAAATTAAATACCAGTTTGATAATTTTAATGAGCATCCAGTTGTTTGATGAGCTTGTCATCAGCTTGAAGAACAATGGGGCAAGTGAGAGATAATTTCGCGGATTCTTTCGAGCCAATTCACATATGACGTTGACAGCAGAACATTGGACACCTAGCAAAAGAGAGGACAGTTTCAGAATAGTTCAATATCATTTGAATCTTAGGAATTGATGCCGTGCTGACTTCAGATGTCAGATCAATTCTACAAGGAAGATTGTGGCCTGCTCTACAGGAAGACAAATCCAGCCATCTATTCAATGAACACATACTTAGATGCAAGCAGAGTAGAAGTTGTCTCCACAAACCTGAATCTTGGTCTTCAAGCTTGTCCTTCAGTCTTGGAAATGCAGGTCTAAGGGCTTCTGGAAACTAAATACACAAAACAATATAAATTAAGGGCAGTTCTTTCATAACTGGTGCCACTAAATTGCAATTAATGTCCAGCTCTAATGATATATACTTAAACAGGTACCTATTTATCTGCCAAACTATCATACCCATTCTAGTTTTATATAACTCCAGTTATACATATTGCAATCACAAACTCTATCTCATTGAAGTAAGATGCCTTGGTTCATAACCAAAAAGTAAATAGACAAAAATGATCAGAGATCTTCACTTTTTGTCACTACCCAGCACTTCATGCCTGGATGAGTGCTAGACAATAGAGTGCTTTTACACGCAAAACATTATTTTTGCTTTGTCACACAATGATTACATTCTGCAGAGAAAAAGTCTATTCCAACAAAAAGGTAAACATACATTGAGGAAGACTTTGTACATCAAAAGGGCTGACTTCTTTCTAATATAAGGCCTTGAAGACACCATCTAAGATATGACAAATAACATACATTTAACCATTTGTCTTCTCAGTTATTCCTAAGTTAACATTCATAATAAACCACCTCAGGTAAGATGAAATATCCAAGAAACTGATAAAACTCATAATACTACATAAGCAAAAAACATGAATATGAATACTAATGAAAATATAAAATAATTACAACTTGTGATGAAATACTCAGAAAGGGTAATGCAAAACTAGATCTCATATGTACTGATAGGAAAAAAGGAATAAAGCAAATAAATACTGAATTAATTACTACTTGTAAAAATTATAACTATGCGAAAAGATAACTCACCAAGTTCATGGCATCATTAGCTAGATCCCTAGCTAAATCTGGAGTTATAAAAACAGACAAACCATTTATAGCCACTCCAGCATCATATTGGTTTTGCGAACACATGTCCTACAAGGAGGACACATTAATTTATTGTCTATTGTATATATATACTACAATGACCTGTCAAATATGAAAATCATCACCCATATATACTACTAACAGCAGGTTCATTAGAGACAAGTGTTGCATATATATTAACTCATAAAAAGTCAAGAGGTAACCTAATAAAATTTGGACACAGTTCATTTATGAAGTACACTTCTTCCAAACAAGAAGCTATTGTTACTTTGATGGCTCTTCTGGCTACATTTAGACAAAGTTACCTTCTATTTCATCAAAGAACTTTGCTTGGATAACAAATTTCATGAAAGGCAAAACATGTTGAATGTGGGAGAGCACCTTTTTTACAAGATTTGTTGTAAGCATCAAGACATCAAGCTCTTCATGGAAACACTGAGAGGCAGCAAGATAGCCAATACGCTGCATGAAAAAAATAGTTAGGAATGTAGTATGAGGTTATAACAATGAGGGAGAAAACCTATTTTGTGCAAATTAGACATCTGTATGGCAAAACAATATTACCAGAGACATTGGATAGGGGGCAGAAGGGGACAAGTACCCATCTTGTCTTTTCATAAGGGGGCAAGATCTGAAGTGTCCGAGATCCGAGTCTGAAGTGTCCTCTGACAAGATTATCTATGATATTTGCATTATCATAATTTCTCTTTAAAGCCCCCCTCTCCAACAAGTCTCCCTTTGCAGAGGGAAAAATCTAATAAGCCCCCTTCTCTACTAAGTTCCAACCAAGAATGCTAATAATGCCAAAAGCATAAGTCATGCTCATAATGAGCATAAACTTTGTGGTATTGATGTTGTTCATTAGTACAACAACAACCCAAATCAAAATCAAGCTCATATGTCTGTGTACTGCAAACCAAAATGATAATCAATGATGGTGATGACAATGTTACTGGTAAAGCTTCCTAAAATATACATATTATGTCACCATAGAAAATCTGCTCATATTTCAAAAAGTTATTTAGCCCCCTCTCAATTAAGTCCCCCTCTCCAATAAGCCCCCTCTAAAGTGCTTGAAAGCAATACGTCCCTAAGGGGACTCAAAAGAGAGCTTACCATATGTTGAAGCACGACAAAGCATCCCCCAGAATAAAACTGAGAATCCTAGTTATTCTGGGTTGCTCTACTCACCTGTGGTTTTCATTTCCCACTCATTCCTGCTGCCCCCCTTCCCCTTCTATTGCACCAGTGTCCTTGGATGCTACATAATAATTCATTTTTGAATGCTCTGCAAATATATTTTCCTTAGTAGGATAGGTTACTATGTTCAGTTTCATTTTATTCATAGTCCCCAATAGCTCTCACTTTCTTGCCATCTTGAAGTCAGATACAATTCTGTTTAGCAGCTCATGTGAAGTCAACAGTTAATTAATTTTCAAACATTTGTCAAAATTCAGTTAAAAGATATTCCTGTGTCACAGAGACCATGATTGTTTATCAATATGAAGGCATAAATATTGGTAAATGCCATAAATGATATAAACGTCATTTAGTGCCATAAACACAAACAAGTACCAAAAATATCATCAAGTGCCAAAGCATCATTTAGTGCCATAAAGATTATTGATAACAAGAATAGGTGCCACAAACACTAATAAATGCCATAAAGAGGTAAAAGAATGTACCTTGTGTGTTAATTTTGTTGAACTCATGACTTCTATGATGTTAAATGCTGCCCAGCTTATGTCATAACCATGCATTTCAAGCTAGAAATTATGAAACCAACAAAATCAGATTTGGACATAATAGGGCAAACTCTCATTGCATTTTAAAGCTTGATTAAATTACATTAATACCTCATACCTGATCATCACTTCAACACTTCACTTTTGTTGAATACAATTTAAGTGTGATTTCATCATATTTCATAAAGATGGGGCAACCAAGAAGCAACTCAAGTTGAGCAGGAAAGCCAACATTACAACTTTTCATATGTAAATTTTCTTATCACAATGTGATGTGGTGTTATGACATCCCAAAAACATAGACATACCTAAGCATATTGAAAGGTAATCCAATATTCTGAATAGACTTCAGCTAAAAACTTGAGGGGACTCCCATTTATTGCACTTAAACCTACAGCTGAATAGTCTCTTGCTCCTTAATTTCAACATGAAAATCCATTGCTAGTTATCACACTTGAGCAAGAGAGGAAACTTTCTACACAAATTATCTGTTTTTCATATAATTTCTCCTGTGCCCATGGAAAAAATTAATGATCCTACAAACAAAACCAAACTTTGATTAAACTGATACAAATGGCATTAGAAACTCATAAACTCAGACTATCAGAAAAGCAGATACTCATAGAAACCACTCACATAAACCAACTTTGACACTGCATTTGCCTTCAGAGCCATATTTTCCTGTCGCAATTCCTGCTTAATCTCTTCGAGGCAATTATTGATATATTTTGCCTAAAAAAGGAAATCATATGAGTCCCATTCAGATTATACATGTTGTGCATCCTAGCTAGAAAATATTTAGTCAGTGGTTCTTAGCCTTGCTAGTGGTACTGAACCTTCACCAATTCCATTTGGGCATTCACTAAACACTTCTTGGTTAGAAAAATAAAATGTAACTTTTTCAAAGTCACATTAGAGATATCTGTATCTATGATTTGACTTTGAAAAAGTCATATTCTATTTTTCCAACCAAGAAAGATTTAGTGAATTCTATCAGTACACAAACTGACAGTATGCATCAGTTGTATATATAGACCTCTACAAAGTCCCTGACATTGACTCAATGCACACTTGGGCTAAGTCAAACCCTGATGAAGAACCACTGTTCTAAGAAACTAGATGCCTATGAATTTTACCTACCTACAGTACAGATACTTAATAGATTTTTGAATGGCATGCATAGATCAAAGTCAACATCTCTAGTGATTTTTCAGGTTCACATACAGGGTAATGCAAAAACAAAATCGGTCCCCAGCAGGAGATAGAGGGAGGGGTTAAGCTTTCAGTTTAGCATAAGGAGTGTGTGACTCCTGTTAAGCAAGAAATTGGTTACATATTACATATCTTCCACCAATTCACTCATTCATTCACTCATACATTAATTCATGTACTCATATTTCCTGGGCAATATATTAAAATCAAGGGGCCGGTGCATGCACACAACACTTTGGGGGCCTCTTCGGCGTAACTAAATATCTCCTAACCCTGGGTTCGGAGTAGTTTGCATGGAATCTAGGCATTAACTAGCTTTAACATCGACATTTGTAAATCTGCCATCGCACATTATCAACAAATGGTACATTGAATTTCCAAATAACGGCCTCCGGCTACATCACGGTTAATAAATTTCTTCTTTTCGTTTGAATAGTATGACATTGTCTTCGCAACTATTTATGCCGAAGGGTTAACCACACAAATGTTAGGCAGCAATTGTTGTACAGTCTAAAGTTCAAGTTAGTGTCAAGACGGACCAAATTTACAATACAAACAGAAACAATATCAGAAGACTGAAAAGCCCACATAGAGCAAGATTCACCTCATTGTTCTTGTTATTTCTGATACCCCTGACAAGGTCGTTTAGATTCTTCTCAAACATCCTTGGTTTTCTTCAAAGAAACACTCTAGTGCTTAGTTGTCCGCTCTGGGTATAGGTTGCCAGGAGTTGCACAAGATCTTCTGGTAACCTAAGCTAAATCAAATCGAAAACTGACTCAACTTTCGCTTGTGTTTGTTCCCTAATGCTCAATATAGCAAGCCGAAGTCCTTTGATGACAAGCCATCTTTTAGGCCATAACCCATGACTGTGACAAGTTGCAACACAGGGAATCGCGATTCAAAATGGTAGCCAGTGCAAGAAATTCTGAGGCTGACTTCAATAACGAAACGAAAAAGCAGGTTTACAACGAGTATAAGACAGAAAAAGCAGCTAATGCTGGACGGCAAAATTTTTGCAATCGTGCTTACTAGGATGTTGCTCCTTAAAACAGATCTAATTTCAGTTCCACTCAGTTGATTTGCTAATTCAATATGACTGATTTTATTTCAATCAAATTAAGAGTTACTCTTCACCAGAGCTAATTCAAAGGTTCCTTTACAAAAAATTTAATTACAAGAAACTACATAAGATAAACCAAGTACAATTACTTCAAAACTCGCAATGCTAAAAGCCTAATAACAAAATCATATGCATACTTAAACGGAAGACAAAAAGCCTTCACCCTACAAATACCTTCAAAAATTAAAAGAGGATACCTGCTTTACAGCAGGAATACTATGATATAAGCAGATAAAGGCAGAACGGCGGGATCCCCTTGAAGTGGTGATCATTTAAGGGGGCTCACCCCTCTCGTAAGGTCAAAAATAGGTGGCATTGATCATGCATTTCAAAGTTTCCAATTGCCTATTACGTGCTCAAGACGTAATGATTTAACATTCAAGTTCCAAATTCAAACAAACAATTGATAAATTGGTCACAGTTTTGACAGTATTACAGTATAAGGGACTTTGCAAGAAAATTCTAGGTTATCTTTAACGACTCGTTGTCATTACCAATATCAAAATATTATATCAATATCCAGCTTCTACCTTGTCTGGGTTATTTTCTGAGTGTGAAATGGTATTAAAGTCGTATATTAAAGTGAATTGGTGGAAACTAGATTGCAAAAGTTGCTGTGCTCCAAGTAGTACATAATACTGTATTGCATGATTCTTATTCATAGGAGGGTATTTTAGCCTGTAATTCTTGGAATGAACTGATCCCTTTATTTGATGGGACCTGCCCTTTTCACCTTGCCCCTGTTGTCCCCTTGCCCTGATTATCAGCAAACCAGGCTGTGATAATCCACTCTTTGTTACTACCAGCACTAGTAGGTAAAGGACTTCAGGCGAATGATTAGGGCGGGGATGGGCAATCATTTTTGCCATTGCGTCGCATAAGAAACAGAATATTTGATGGAGGGCCAAACCAAAAGACTGAACTCAGTTCTCCATAATATAAACTGGCTTTTATGTTTTTATTTAAGTGAAGAAAAAGTAACTTCTAAATAAAATCGTATTTAGTGCATGCAACAACAAGATGTTCTTATTCTGTACTGTCCACTTAGCTTTATACGTATGTGGCCACGGATCGGATACTGCGTAGATCTAAGTTCGGACATTCTAGCGTTTTCAAATAAGATATTCCGTGACAAGACTACTTAATCTTCCCAAAGGCACACTACCAAGACTATCTTGATGGTATTTTCTAAGTTGTTTCTAAGACATGAAAAGTAGGAGATTTTCCTTAAATGATAAAGTCATTTTCAACTGTAGTGAATTCTTAATACATGTGGCGATTCTAATTTGCAAGTGAAGTTTTCCTGATCTGAACTTGCCTAGTTGGATAATTCCTAGAGTCCGCTGTAAAACATACAGTAAGTCATTGACCCGAAATATTTACAAGGCTATCTCTATTATAATGCTAGCATATTGTCGTTGATTAATGAACAACACATAGTGATGACTATGTCATCAATTATGAACGATTCGAGTGTTCTTTTTGCTAACATCATCCCCAATTTCAGCAAGATGTTCATGAAAGGCTGTTTTATTCCTCTTTCCGTCTAGTCCCTACTACCAAGGGAACTTCTTTTAACATTGTCATAAAATCCCATACTGCCCTGAAACACATGAATGTAAAGTAGATACATAAAAAGCAAAAAGAAAGTTCAGGAAATTTGAACTTGTCTACAAAGACATAAGTTCTGAAGAAAATCAATTTGCTCGGACTGGAATTGAAAAAACTTAAATTCCTAGGTGATTGCACAGTTCTTTCAGTAGTTAAAGGCGTCTACAATGCAAGCACTATTCAATGTTAACCAGGGGCGTGCCGAAGTGTAGGTAATAATTGCATTTTATCGGCAATTATAGTATTTTGTAGGCAAGTATGATGCCTTGTTCAATGCTTCTTGGTCAACGTCTTTTTTACAGTTCCTCCCCTCCCCACTCAAAAACTTCTTCCGCACACCGCTGCTATCAACAAAACATGGGCTTAAACGTGATAGCACAAAATCGACTCGTGACAGAAAACGTAAGATTTGCTGCTCAATACATGTTTCATATTTCATAGACCGATGCGAGGGAGGATTGAATTATAAAGTAAAATTGCAAACGGATATCTCAGAGGCCTGATCTGTGATAAAGAAAGAAATACGATGGATAATGCCAGGGCGGCTGGAAGCTCAAAGCCTCTCATTTTCAATAATTCTTGCAAGAAAAGAGCTCCATGCTTGGCGGGGATTGCTGTTGGAGACTTACTGAATCAAGCAGGAAAGGAGAAGACAATTATATAAAAACAAAATCAGATATTGCTTGCATGCATACATCGTTCTCCATGAATCGTTGTCGAATAGATCTCAGCTTCTTAACAACCCCATAAACATCGATAACTTTGGCTGACTTGAAACGATCAACGGTTATGGAGATTGCGAGGAAAGCTCCAGTGCGGTTGCCACCATCCCTGAAATTACGATGGAGAGAAACCAGCTTTTATGAAGCAACATAGAAAATTACCTTAAAAAATAAAAGGAATATTGAGTCTTCTTGTGCATGCAGCATCGCTACGCTCTTCGATCCAGCCCTTATTCGATGCTTCACCAATCACCTGTTATCTATAAAACTTTTCATCAATTCCACTATCTGTCTGAGAAATTAAAACTATCAAAATCCTTTTGGAATACCTGCACATAACCACAACTGGTTGCTGCTTATCTCCCTGCTGTTGCTTGCTATCTTCAACCTTGTTCACCAATTGCAGTAACTCCTCATCCCTTGGAAAGCCATTATCAGGCCAATTCTCAAAATGAAACATCTTCACCTCGTGGGTGTCTTTCGGAGCCTAAAAGACGATATAAGTTTTTAGTGCTGTGCAAGGATTTTCAATTGCAGTGTGTTCTGATTTGGCAAAAGTTACATCGGCAATTTATATCCATGTGATCCATGTGTTAATTTTGATGCATATCAAGCAATAACATTCTATGAAGTACTAAAGTAATTATGCAAGACCATTCCTTAATCATTGTTATAAAAGCTGTGATCAATGGCTTAACTTCGTTAACACCATCACAAAAACTATCATCTTCCAGCTACCATCTTCATTATGATATACTGAGCATAAATTAACTTGGCAGAGTCCAGAAAAATACCCAAACTTCCTCCGGATTCCATTTTTCATAATAAACTCTCTTCATATAAGAAGCTCTTGAGCTCTATGCATCTCACATCTCCTACTACAAAGGTCAGTTCCCACTTCATGATAATAGCAATATCCAATACGCTTATTCTTGTATATCGTGGAAAATCACTAATGAAAGTAGCACACGACAACTACACTGAAAATACTTAGGTGAAGTGGATTTATCTTGAACTTGGAAGTTTGCTTTAGAATGGTACTTTAGAAAGAATATGCTTTTCTCAGTAAAGCTGCTGTTAACCAAAGATGTTATCCCAACTGGATTGTTTATAAATGACATTTAGCCTTCCTCAATTGTGACATAAGAAGCAAAATCTCCCTCCGGTTTACAGCCACGGAGATATGAATTTTCTGGACTCTGTAACCAGGAATCAATAGAGGACGATTCAACACATTTAACATCTTACATTTGTTCGTGCGATTGTAAATATTCGTTCAGTTATCCCTTCAACATTTTCTTCGTGTTCAGTTTCGACCATGATGTCTTTAAAGCGCGCACGCTTCCCCACTGCTGGCCAGAACGGAGGCAAACTCTGAAACAAGTATACCAACTCAACATTGTAGATGCTCAGTAAAACAGGAGCAATTTATTCATCACATAATTGTCACAGTAATTATGTATAGAGTATAGTTTAAATTGGTGAAGGAGAAATCATTTACCAATTATTAAGCATGTGTCTCTGTCTCTTTTTTGTCTCATTAAGTCAGGCGCATGGTAATTAAGGACCTGTTTAGATGGAGGTAGGGTCATCCTCCTAGGAGGGTCACCCTACCAGAGGAGCCAAAACATAGCCCTACTTTACATGCAAACTCAACAAGCTAGGGTCAACCTAGGAGTAGGGCTAGCATCATGATTTGGTTGCAACTGTCATTGTTTTTCGCAGAGTTCACTTAAGCCTCTTTCAGATTGAGCACGAACGTTTCCAATGATATATTTGGCACCTCTGTATCGTTGAAGGCTTCGTAAACATTAAAATAGCAAATAAGTTTCATGTGGCATTGCATTATCTGTTTTGGTTTTGTTATCATTCTTAATTTCTTTGCAGTTGCCTTCTGACATGTCGTTTGCCACATCATTAAGATCGAATCGAAGTCAGCTGAGGTAGCCTTCCACCTAAGGTAACCCTACCTTGAGTGTCTACACGGCTTAAGTAAGCAAAAAGACAACCCTAAATAGTAGGGTGACCCTACCCCTAGGGTGACCCTACCTGACATATAAACGCAACGATGAAAAACAATAGAGGAGAGTGACCCTACTGGTAGGGTGACCCTCCTAGGAGGGTGATCCTACCTCCATGTATACAGGTCCTAACACGAGTGAACCAGGCCATACATTTGCCCGTACCTACAGTGGAGCACGGAGGTGTCACACCCAACAGACAAAAAGTTCTGTCGGAAGATCACCAAATTTGCCATTTCTGTCAGCAAGTTCTTTTATTCTTTTCCGCGTTCCAGGAACCCATGAAGAAGAATTAGAAGTATTATCCACGATACCATATATTGGCTATTCATGAAACCTTCCCTTGTATACAGAAATTCTTCAGTAATTAAAACCACGGCCATTTTTAATGATGAAATGCAGGTCATGCCACCACAAAAATTTATGTGGATGGCCATGGCTCTACACTGTTATCAACAGTGGTACAGTAAATGACACCGTGTCGACTCATGATGCAATTGAAAGCTTGCGAGAAAGGATAGAACTGTCTTTCAGCACCCTGGACAGGCATAAAACCAACTAAATAGGTCTCAGAGGGAAAAGAAATTGAATAATTTTACCGTATCTCCTTCTTTCGATCGGCTCAAAGACACAATGATTTGTACATTCTCTTGATAGATCATTTTCCAGAAGTCATCGACTGAATCTTGCAGAGGGTGTTGCGATGCAATGTATCCATACTTCTCTGCATCACCCTTAAGTGACAGAGATGATAACTAAATTGGGCACTTTGATCACATATATGGCAGCATTAATTTGGTGTATTTTACAGGGTGTATTCTGAATAAAATTTATAATCCCCGTTGAAAATTAAATTCTTGAAAAATTGTCGCTTTTTTCGAGACTTTGTCACCACTGTCGTGAAAATTGGTTTCTCGTTTCACACGATAATGATTGCAAAATGGGTTTGCTTTCAAGTGATGATTAGAATTCAATTGAAGAAAGAATTTATATAAAACTTGAGTTTACTTTCAATTTTCCTTTTAGTTTGCATCCAAAAAAAATTTCAAAATGTATCAACTTTAATTCTTACTCCAACTTCCTTCCTCTTACTCCAAGAAAAGACACCACAAGCAGCTTAAAGCAATCCCTGTATATTTAACTGACCAAAATTTCTCTGCATTATGCAAATACTCATGTAGCTTCCTCCACATCAAAGACAAAACTTTTTTAAAAACTGTCTTCGAGCTAAAGGTGGATTTACATTCAGTGCTTTTTGTCGCACGCTCGTCTAACGCCCTGGGTTGAAGTCGTGTACAGTACAAGTTGTGTTGGATGTCATATGTGATTGTGAATTGTGTTTCCTATCTCCATGTTGGTGTTACCGTACAGTCTCCTTGCAATGTCGTGCTATGTTTAATTACGAATGTGTTAAGTGATTTTTATCTGTATTGTGTCACCGTACGATTTCTTATATTATCAAATGAATCCATGTGATTAGTTTAGTTAGATTACACACTCGCATAGAAAGCAGTCGTGTTTTTGTTGCGCTTGTCTGAGCTTAGGCCTCTGGGCCTAAGCGTGTCCCCTCAACGCTATCAAAAGAACCCCAAATCGTTACACTCGACTTTTTGCGCTGGAATTTTAATCTGGGCATGCGTATTTTCTAGAAGCTGGTAACCAGAGCTGCGCGCGCGATCGCAAAAAAAAGTAGAAGTTCATCCCACTTTTTGCGATCGATTGAAAGCGCCGAAGCCACTTGCTTTCAAAACCAACAGGAAGTCCCGTCTTTGCAAAAGCAGTTTGTTAATATCAAGCAGTTGTTGATGGCCGCAGGATACAAAGATGTTCCCAAGCAAGTAAGCTTAACTACTCATCATCAAGAGTCGATCGCAGAAAGTCGCGCGCGCAACGAAAAGCACTATCGCAAAAAGTCGATCGCAAAAAGTCGAGCGCGAGACAAAAAGCACTGAAAGGAAATCCACCTTAAACGGTTAGACCATGAATATGAATAGAGTGCACTGTTATTTAACCTTGAATTTCTACATGATAACTCACAATTAAATCAAAAAATATCAGGGCGGTTTAAGTTCAAACATAAATATAGTACCTCGACAGATAAGATTTTCATACAATCTAGGTCATTGGCAGCTTTGGTTTGAAGGAACCTGCGGTTGCCACCTGAAAGAGTGAATAAGGCACAAAATGTCTACAGATAACCTGTCTTTCTATATATATATATATATATATATATATATATATATATATATATATATATATATATATATATATATATATATATATATATATATATATATATATATATATATATATATATATATATATATATATATATATATATATATATAATAATATATTATAATATATTATAATATATTATAATATATTATAATATATTATAATATATTATAATATATTATAATATATATATTATAATAATAATAATTGACTGAGTAAGTGGTAGAGCATTTCCTGCTACAGTTGAATATTGAAGAAATTTGCAGTTATCGTGAAAATTTTTAAAATTTCATGAATACCTTACCTGACACCGACTTTCTCTTGACATCTAAGTCGACTCCTACCAGATCAAATTCATCATCACTGCAATCTCCTGAATCTTCTTCATCAGGCATAAACATCTGAAAAGTAATTGAGATACGCGCTGTTAAGTAAAAGCAAAATACAATGTTTCTGAAAAATGAAGAGGTTTTCAATTTAAATGTAAACGAGCTTTTCGTACCTATTAGAAGATTTTCAAGTATTGCAGTATACCTGAGGAAATAATCACTTTTTACTAGTTGGGATGACAGTGATTAATTCACTGTGTGAATAAGTAAGTAAGTATATAGGAAGTAAGTTAGTAAGTTAGAAATGGAAGTTTATTGTCCTTCAGCACCCACCGGTCTAGATTTAGTATCATAACTTAGGAATCTTGGATCTGATGAGGTATGTGCTGTCGGTTGCCTATCTCTGCGTTTTAGGCCATAAGCTTTATCTGTACTGTCTGTCTTTGCGTAAGAAGGCCCTGTAGTCACTGGAGCTTTGCTATACTGCTCGTGTTGGTATGCTTCATTCTTCTTGGACATACTGTGATCTCTGACAATCTCCAATTCTATGACTTCTTCCTTCTTTGAACCTTTAGCAACTGTTACGTTCTTTTCCTTCCTATCAAAAACAACCACTGAACCACTGAGCTTTAATTGCCCACGCGGTAAATTGTCTACCTATACAAGAACGAAGGCTACAAAAGAATATATATATATATATATATATATATATATATATATATATACAACTATTCTCTTTACTCCATTGGGACGGACAGTGTCATCTTCTCTAGCACCTCCCTCTCTAACTCCTACCTTCACTTCCACTCCTTTCAATTCCAGGCGTCTGTTATTGTACTCCCTCTACATTGTGTAAAATTTTCGTTGTTACACGATAATTGTATTATGTTTTTTGTAAGCATGTAGAGTAAAACTGCGCTTCATGTAGCTGGAATGTCTCATTACTGAAGAAGATGAAAGTCGAAACGTTTAAAACGTTGAAATTTTTGGTGAATTCTAAAAAGTGCAATAAATTTCTTGGTGGGTATAGCTTATTAAGCTAATACATACATACATACATACATATATATATATATATATATATATATATATATATATATATATATATATATATATATATATATATATATATATATATATATATATATATATATATATATATATATACCGGTCAGGTTGATTGGTGGAGAATTATTGAGTAATGCGTCATACTAGCTTACGACGTGACTCAAACAGTGGATTTTTATAACAGCAATGGAATGCTCTAGCCATTCAATCATTTACTGATGCGAGTAGCTTTGAAAAGATCGATGAGTTCATATTCATTGCAATTATGAAAATGGTAATTCGACACAACAGAGAGAATCTTCGAGTCCACGAGTAGTTAGAAGTCATAATGTTAGGACTGGAATGGTCACAAAGGCGTTTTTAGACTTCAGAAATGAAAGAGACTGATAGGGGCTCCATGAAAAATAATTTCAAGGCTTCCTCTGTATGAATAAGCATTACTATCACGCATATCTTCTCGAATAGAATCTGTCGGGAGACGAGAAAGTACTTCTTTTACAGAGGGTATTTCTCTACTAGCATCCACTTAAGCAATGACTGAAAAATGAGGAGAGAAATGATGCAAACATACCCCACTAGTTTGAAGCCAAATGAGACTACAATGACTATAAATAGAAAGCCTCCAATTATGATGAGCGTAATTGTCTGGTTATGCAACGTGTCATCACTGTGTGTAGGTGGTTGGACAGGCTCTAACGGAATGATCAGATAAGTCAATTCGAGCTATCTGTGCTCTTCACACAAAGAATAAACATAATTAGATTTGAATATAAGAGTTCTTGAATATTACTATATTATTTGATATTAGTGTTGGTTCAATGAATTCAATATTTCTCATCAAACGTTATCTACATACATTAACATTACGTTTTACTTATACATTTTTACACAAACTACTAGGTGGAAGATGAAAATTTATCGGTGCTTTTAACAACCTGCTGTTGTATCATAATTCCTTGCCATGACACTGGGGTTAAGTTGATGAATTAGGGGAAGCGTGAAATGATCCCAACAATTCAAAAGCTTCTAACAATTGATACAACATACAAAGTCTGAAGCATTTTAACCACAAAGTAAGCAAAGTGGTTTAGCTAAAAATAAATGACAATCTTACTGGTTTTTATTGGTCCTAACCAAGGTGTTGAGTAGAAAATGTGCTATAAAAAGAGAATCAGTGTTAAAATTAATTTCATGTAGCACGAGATGGGCTCAGCAATGAGTAATTCTCTTTGATATCCGTAGAATATGAATTTTAACAAACTCTACATCTTACCTCAGAGAGATAGGCTCTTTGGAACACAAGATATTCAGTGTTTGCTTTCAGGGCAACATTTTTATAAATGACAACACTAGCATTTGTATTGTTTGATAGCTTATATTCCTTGTTATCTCCGATTGAGAACTTTATTTGATATGAAGTTAATACTGCCGTTATATATGGTTTTCCAGCCTTGTACGTTGATACATTGTAAGGGCCTAACTCACTGGGCAACCATTTATCAGGGGACTTGGCAGACGTATTTCCTTCCAAAACTATGATGTGATATGACCTAGAAAAAATTACATCTTTGTCACAAAGCATTGGTTTAGACGATATTATATTATGCTATATAAACTCATATAAATTTACATACAATAGTTTACTTGAATGATAGATGAAACAACGTCAACATGATCTGTCACTGCTACTATGCCCCACTATGAGGTTGAAGGACTGAGCACTCTACCAAAAACAGAATGATTGAACTTTATATGTTGTATGTTAGGTTATCAGCAAATGCATACCTTGTATTATCAGGCCCTCTTGCCAATGGAATTGTAAACGAAGTCATAGTGATATCTGACTCATAAATCGATACATTCATTTTCTCTAACGATCTCCTCTCTGGAACAGGGAAAAGATAATGAGACAATATATATATATTGTCAACAACATAAACAGTTGTTTTTATTATGAGAGTCTATATATATATATATATATATATATATATATATATATATATATATCTGTGTGTGTATGTATGTATGTGTGTGTGTGTGTGTGTGTGTGTGTGTGTGTGTGTGTGTGTGTGTGTGTGTGTGTGTGTGTGTGTGTGTGTGTGTGTGTGTGTGTGTGTGTGTGTGTGTGTGTGTGTGTGTGTGTGTGTGTGTGTACATATTAGAGCCCGCGTATTTCCAATTTAAATCCAGGAAGATAGGAATTGATAATAGGATGAACAATGGAGAACATAAAAATAGAGTGTAAGATTGTACCGTATGAAAACTGCAAAAGTTGTAAATACAAAACTTTTTGATAAACATACCGATAGTCGCATTTATGAATTCACTTGAATGGATTTGGTTCTGAAATTCCAGTAAGAAATAGAGCAATTAGCGAAACAAGGCAACATTCATCAATATTATGAAAAGTGAGATGATATGTGGCATGATTGATACGTAAGTGATTGATATTTTATGAGATGAGATGAGATGAGATGAGATGAGATGAGATGAGATGAGATGAGATGAGATGAGATGAGATGAGATGAGATGAGATGAGATGAGATGAGATGATATGATATGATATGATATGATATGATATGATATGATATGATATGATATGATATGATATAATATAATATGATATGATATGATTTGGTACAAGTTGGTATGATTTGAAATACTTTCAAATAACGTGATATGATATATGGCATGACATTCTATTTTCATATTTGTTTTTCAGAACGTCATACATGATTCACATCTTTATATGACTTAACCATAGCATTATATACTACAAGAACATTCGGTAAATACCCACCTTGAATAAAACGACTGCTTGGTAACATATGGTATAATTTCCCAATGTTCCCATCTCTAATTTTATTCCTTGGATAGCTTTGATCCCGGGCTTAAATTCAAGCAGCAACGGTAACCTTGTGGGACTTATATTTTCACTACTAACATTCTGTCCGGGATCGGAGCACGTTGTCCCGTTATCAGTCATGAAGAACAAATGATACCAACTAAAAATTAAGAAAATTTCTCACACAGATAAAGATACAGTTTTCACATGCAAGCTTGTATAACATTAAATATATGCAAGAAAGTGTCATGTTTCTGCATTTTTATTACCAACATTCCTACTAAAGTAATCTTGCTTAGTTAAGAAGAGGTTCTCGCTTCTTGTACTTATTATCGGTACTTAGGACGTATTAAGACTAGGTTTCCGTACTTGCCAAAATGGCGGAAATATGATAAAGGATATTTGAAGTATTCCTTACGCAAGGGGCAGTGCCCCCAATAATTCGCTGAGAATGTATTTCGAGATGTTCCAAATTGTCTTTTTAACTCATAACAAGGTGCGATTCTGCAGCTTGATCTGATAGAGGTGCATAAAACAAGTATATATCCCTATGGCTTCATAGCTATTTCTCTATGATTTCTTCATTATAGATCGCTTGAAATGCTTGTTTAAAAGATTTAGCACTTGATATAACAATTTAACCACTTATGATAAACCAAATTATGCACCTCAGCATTAGAGTTGCCGCTTGCGACATCCCTCTAACTTTGAAGCCTGGTGGGCACATCTACAGATAGAACTTTGTCGGTAAATCTACATATGTAACTACTTAGATGATAAACCTGATCTGTCAAAGTTTAGTCTGGGGGGGTGGTTTTTAACCCATTCTAGAAGGTATATTTTCAAACGTTTTCTGCTGCGTCGGACCCAACCATGATGGGCCCTTCTATGTCACCATACGATATTATCTACACCCAGGTGTAAGCAATGACCCCTGTAAATGAGTGTAAACGTGCTAGTGATTCATAGGTCTGAATATCTAAACAAGTAGTGACACTAAAAGGGAGTCCAGTCGGTAAATCACCAACTTTCCACAGGTTTCTATTGGTATATTATTGCTTTACATCCCCCAGTTATAGAGGACACGCTAGGCCAGTGCTCAGCATGTATGGTTCTAGAATTATTTCCGTGGGCTTCGTCTCCAGAACCCCTACAAGTATCATCCATGCCCTCCAATCCGACTCAGCTGCCTACGGGCCTGCTACGTCCGACGACGATGAGAGGAAGAAATGTCAGATACCAAAGGTAAAGGCTAGATACCATATAGGATTGGGGACTACCTGTTGGAGAGGACGCTTGTCCTGGGCTCTCGACATAGTGAAGTAAGGTGGCCAATTCCAATCTTCGCAAAAATTACCTCCCAAGTGTTGCCACCTAGTACCCATTTGTCGCTGGCTAGGCAATGAACGAGCATCTAAACCAGACTGATCTAAACAATGGCACTAGAGCTCACCTCGAACCATCTATTATCCATATAGTAGCTGAGCACTTTACTCACTCGGCCACTCAATCATCGAATTGTCAGATAATGACCGAAAGTGAACAGGCCAAGTAATAAGATGCTAATTCAAAAACAAATTTCTTGTATAGATTTTAGCAGGTCATAACTTCTCCATTAACCTCTATGAAAGTAAGTAGCAGCCTCCAACGACTACCAACTGCCCAACATTAAGAGCTTAAGTTATCATTCATCGACAGTATAGATGGCATCAATGTTGTTGACAGCAAAAGACTACCTGACATTGAAATATCTTGAACTGTTTTGAAGAGAAATCTTTATGGTTTCATTATTGATTGACGGAACAAATCTCCACCTTGGCTTAGGTACAACTAAAATATAGAGAAAAAATTCGAGTTAATTCACACTAACCTAGTAAGTAAATGCTATATACACCCAAACACACACACTATATACAGACCCTCACCCACACACACCTACCTACATACACATACACACACATACACATACACATAGGTGCAATGTACGAGTAGTATATAAATAATTATAATAATAGAGCTCAAAAGTGGAATCTAATGAACAAATATTGTTCATATTTACCGCCAATCTTTGTAAATATTCTTACTACTGAACTCCATTCGCCTGATATTGCACCACCCTTAGTTGATGCTTGCACCTGGAATGCAGCATATTAGCAATTTGTCAGTGAGTTGCATTTTAAACATTCTTAAACCCAAACCAAACACATCAAGTACAAACAAATGCATAGCATAAAAACTCAAAGGGAAACTTACTTGAAAGTCATATCTTGTAAATTGCCTCAAGTCATTAACTGTGTAGTTCATTTGTCTACCTACACTAATGGGGCTGACATAGCTTGCATCATATGAAATTTTGTATCTGATTTTGTAGTCATGTAGAATGCCATTAAACGAAGTTGGTTCACTCCATGATATGTTGATAATATTAATTGTAAGGGCAGTTGCTGACAAGTTTGTAGGAGGTGTAGACACTAGAAGGAAAACACGATAATCACTCTTTTATCAGTTACAAGTATTGGGAGATCATTATTTCATTAAGATAACGATTACGGCAGTCATAAGTTGCCCAATAAAATTTTACAAGAATCTCTATATTCCACTTGTCTCTTTAGCTTGAAGTATTCGTTGATGTTAGCCCATTCTCTTGTGTCATCTGTCCATTTTCTACCATGTGCACTTAATAATCTTACTACTTCTACATTCCCTTCTAAAATGGCTACAAAATCCTCCCCACTTGAACCCCTAAAGATGTGATGAACAAAATGTAGCTTTTCTCTTTGCAACTGAATCCGTAAGATAACTATCTATATTCATCCACCATCAACAATCATAACTATCATATCTATCCTAAAACTACCATGTTGCTAATTTCATCTTTCCAACTAATCTTCAAGATTCTACGGTAAATCAATATTTCAAGAGAGCTGATCATGGTCCGTACTTCTTTATTGATTGTCTCCATGCTTTGCTGCCATATGCTAACATTGACCAGATATAATTGAATACAATCTCCTTTTTCACAGACAGACCAATATTGCTTTTTTGAAGTTCTTTGTATTTCCAAAACGCTGTCTTTGCTACTACTATGCAAAATTTAACTTCCGTAATACACTTTCCATTATCTGATATATTTGAATCCAGATAGCTGTAGTCTTTTACTTGTTCAAGTTGCTTATTGCTAAATCTCATCTCTCTTTTCTTCTATATCGGCTTCTTTTCAATAGCTATAACTTTTGTTTTTTTCACTTAATTTCACTCCAAAGATTAATAACATTCTGTAGCTTTATTTATTAACCATTCTTTAAAAGTATTTAAAGTAATGTTTTCTGGAATAGATTGAAGAAAAGAATAAAGGAAGGGGGTTGACTGGGATGACAGAAATGGGTAGATCTCCCATGTATGGCTACACCTTGGGTGGATGGGTGGATGGGTGGATGGGTGGATGGGTGGATGGGTGGATGGGTGGATGGGTGGATGGGTGGATGGGTGGATGGGTGGATGGGCGGATGGGCGGATGGGCGAACGGATGTATGAGTAGGTGGTTGTGTTCCTTGGGTGAAGGCATGGGTGGGTGGGTGAGTGCCATGTCCATTAGGCAAAAGTAGAAGTAATTGAAAGGAATTCACAAGTCAAACCATATCATAAGTACCTCCTTCTTCTGTTTTTACTACATGTGTTGCTACATCTGAAAATTCACCCAATGAAGATTGAGCTGAAATCTCTACAATGTATTCAGTGAATGGTTGGACACCATTGAATATTGTTGACGTTGATGTTAAATTAGAATTTGTCTTCACTATGCTACCATCTGCTTTCTTTTTGAGAACAGCCATATAATACTTGATTGGAAAGTCTGCTGGAGTTGATGCATTCCAGTTGAGTGCAAAACTTATATTTGTAACAGAAGAATTAGATATACCAAAGGGCTTCGATGGCTTCGCTATAATAAAGATTAATGCATATCAGACATGTGTCATCAGCATTGAGAAGTGGAAGACAATGAAAAGGACATGAAAATGAAGAAGCAAAATAAGACAAATTGAAATTGTAGCTTGCATCACAAATAACAATTAGACTCTGGGAAATGCATCAAAACTGCTGCAGTAAGACTTTGTTTGTTGGGACTCATCATATCAATCTCAAGGTTTGCTTGCATACCTTGGAGTCCAGTGACTGTAACTTCTATTGTGTCACTGTTTGATGAATTGACCACACCACCATTGGAAACTAAGCATTCATATATCTGTTTGCACTCAGTTGAACCTTGTGAAGAATTCATGACAACACACTTCTCAAATGATGAAGCAACGTAAGATGTATTGGCTGTTATCTTGAGTGTCATCGCTACTTTATAGTTTGTGTTCTCATTTGAAAATGTAGGTGCTCCAACTTCATAAACATCTCTAGTTGTTAAAGTAACTGTTCCTTTCTTCCATGTCATTTGAGCACCAGGTAGAGCAGTAGCATTACAACTTAATGTGACGTTTCCACCTTTAGTAGTTGATGTACTTGCTGATGTAATATTGACAGATGACACCCGTGGAACTAGCGATAGAACAAATGAATGAAGTCGATGCCTGATTGAATATCGTTAAGTTAGGAATAAAGATGATGAATGGCAAGAAGTTAGGGATTGCTTGCATGGCTTGATCAACGTAGCAACTTTGCAAATATAAGCTTAAAGTTTAGTAAATCATTCAATCAATTTCTTCAGTACCTTAGTCGATTTGATCAGCTGCATTATCAACCAATCAATCAATCAATCAATCAATCAATCAATCAATCAATCAATCAATCAATCAATTGACCAATTAATCATTCTGTAAACGATTAGCAGTACAAAAACTGCAATGAAATCAACACATATGTTGGTTCTTTAACAATCATCCTTCTATCCAAGTTGCAAAATTAGTTAAATGCTGTCATGGTGTATAGCATATACCTGACGTGCAGCCAAGAAGTTCCCAACGAAGTCCGGCATTTTGGTTTGTTGGTGACTGCGATTCGATTTGAAGCTTTATGCATCTTGAAACAATCGCAATAGGTAGATCGACTTGGGATGAAGTATAACGTCCACCAGTAACAGCAAACATCTACAAATAATAAAAAAACTACGATGAACTGTAGAAAGTCGAGGGTCCACTTTCAGCTACAACTCCACACTGTTCCTGACATAAGTCAATCATCAATTGTAGACTTAAGGAAATATTTTACTTCTACACCTTGGTTCAATAGGATGAATGAATTCAACTGATATAAATGCTACTCTTAAAGGCAAATGGATCGATGCTATAACGCTGCATTGGTCCAGGGTCGCAGGTCTCAAGGATTATTTACAATTGTGTACAGCTGCAAGAGGTAGCTGGAGAATCCAAATTGATCAAAAAGCAAAGTGAAACTTACCCTTAAAGTACCATCGAGAATGTAACTATGGAACATTCCAGAGATATTTGTGGCAAATTTTAATGAAAATCCTGTTACTCTTGAGACGTTATCGAAGTTACCCGGACCTTGGACAATGATCGAGGTGAATCTTCGTACAGAAGACAAGCAGACTTGAATCCATGGTTTTGTCAAATTTGATTCCTTTGGGAAGCAACTTCCAAACTGGCATGCTTCCCAAATTGACTCCATGTTTAATCGCCCTTTATGCGCTTCCCTTGAGGAGACATGTGTTGATGATGAAATCAATGCATCTGCAACCGTGTTGGTGGATATTCCAACTTCGCTGAAGCAATCTAAAAGATTCATTAATAAAAGATTAAAATCATGGTATCAGTTTGTTAATCTTGATGTAAATGAATTGAAACTGATTAAAAGAAAAGCTAACTTTTAATATCATGTTACAAAAAGGAGCAAAGCTACCAGTGATGCTCCTAAACCCTATTAGTGCTGCTTCTACTGGAATACTAAGCACTTTTCATACAATGTAAGACTTTATTCTATTGCGGCAGCCAACAAGAGGTAACAGTCCTACAATCATTTCACATCAAACAACAATATAAAGCACAATGAATCTCTAAGACGGAATGTCAATTTTTCATGAAGAAAGTACTTGCCATCACCTGGGCAACCAAATACATTCAATCTCAAACAGACTCCTGTGTTCCACGTCAATGGTCTTATTCTGAGATATCTCATTCTTAGATTTGCAGAAAACCAATGATAAACAATGAGATTCTGTGTCTTGCATCCTACGAATACCTGAAATATCAATAAAACTTCTCATTCCAAAATAGAAATTGATAGGAATATTTGATTGATTCATAATCGGCTGAAATTGCTTTCTCTCATTGTTTTTGATAATCACTGACATATATGACTTTCATTGCACAAATTTCAGCTTTACATTTTCCTTCATTTTATTACCTATAGCTATGAAGCAGTTACATTTTGTTTTATTGTGGTGCAGTTAGCTTGACGTGTTCATTCTTTTTCGCGTATAAAATGTAAGATACAGCAATTGACTTGGTCTTACTTAGTCTTATTAGCAAACAACCTCAAATTCATCTCAGCAATTGATCCGTGTTGAGTGCAATAAATCAACTATCTGATGCAATGAATTCGTGTTGAGCGCAATAAATCAACTATCTGATGCAATGAATTCGTCATCATTTCCACTAAATAGATTACCTTGTTACTTCCACTTTCTTGGTATGTTGTATAAGACTGATTTTGCTGTTGTTTGTAGTCTACGTTGAACGTTGTAACCCATTTCATGTCAACTGGATGTCCCTGAATAGCAAATCCACTTATCGTCCTAAGCACACCAAAGTCATATTCAAAATATTGATTTGTATCGGTTGTTGTTGCACACCAGGCTGTTGGTGAATTGATTTTAGCTTTATCTGCTGGTATCGATCCACTTGAAACTAGAATCGTTGGCTTGTATGTTGAATTTGAACCAGCCTCCATTCCAAAACTTGCTGCACAAGCTGGAAATAAGACATAGGATTTGATGGTAAAATGAATCATTAGTCAGTTGTTAATCATCGATCACTGTGATTAGTGAGCGATGAAATGCCAGATTACCTATAGACATAATGTTAGATGTGTAAAAGCAACAGGGTTTGGGGGAAATGAGAAGTGAAGGTGTGAAAACATAGCCAACCCGAGCGGGATTCGAATTCGCAACACTGACTTTGCACATCAAGTGCTGTACCAGCTAAGATATCGGGCTCAGGTGGCGGAGCACTTGATGTACAAAGCCAGGGTTGCGAGTTCGAGCCGCGCTCGGGTCGGTTATTTTTTCGCTCTTTCACTTGTAATAGTGTTAGATATATATTTATATATATTAGACAATAGGTCAGTCTCAGACAACAGGTTGACAGAGGTAGTTCCTTGCCATAAAAGTGCGCAGAGCACCCATTGGCATTCCTGTTGAGAAAAATGTCTCTATAAAGCAGTTCTACAGTATGCAGTATATCAGTGATGCCTGGAATCATTGTGTATTCGTTTTCCTGTTGCAAAATGGTATACTACAACACTTTTCTGGGCACTTGTAAGAAAGTAAGATTTTTCTTTTGACTAAAGTAAGAATATAAGCTTAATGCTTCATGGAAATAACTGAAACTTGAAAAAATAATAGGAAAACCTTACTTTGTGGTCGACCGTAAATTTCAATCCTTAGAGCTTGGGAAGACCTAACTGTGTTCGGTACAATCTGAACATGCCTTGTTGAAAAAGCATTCACGAGAAGGTTGAACCTAACACCAGCGTTGTTTGTGTTTCCAAGATAAACCTGTAAATGATGATGGAGCTGAATGCTACCCAATAGGTCACATTAATCTCTAATTGACTATGATATAGGCTACTATCGATCATAATAGAAAGACGAGGTATTCAAGCAAAAACAATGCAGCATGTTACAATTTAGCTTTTAACGACAATAATACTGAAGGTCTTGAGCTTGAAGTGCTCTTTCGCCCTAGTTGAACACAAGTTACTACCACTGTGCAGGAACACAGGAAAATGCCATGTTGCTTATCTTTCTCCATGCAAGCCTAATTTGCAAACAGGCAGTTAGTACTGAACTTCGCAATGAGTGGACCTTCCTATTGGTCAGTTGAATATTGCCTCGTGTGTAGAGCTCTCAAAGAAACAGAAAAATTAGAAATGCTTTACTCTTATCTAAATGCCCGTTGAAGTCCATCGATAGACACTTCTTGTTACTTTCTTTCTACTATAGCCTGAAAACAGTGAAAATCAGAATTTGTCATACTCTCTCTGATGATGTATCCTCTTCTTTAATTGTGACCAAGCTACCAGCAATTGCAATATCATTAAGATTGTACTGTATTTTGTAATCAGAATAAAATGATTCTCCTCTTATAGGATCTCCTTGTATTGATATAGCATTAACCAGAAGTACACGCCCTAAATCAACTTTAAACCATTGGCTCTGCATTACTGGAACTAAGGGCTGCCATGCCATCGGCATATTTAATCGTCCATAACGTGCTATTGCATTGTTGGTTGACGCATTGAATCTGGTATTGTCAAGGACTCTGTTCTCAGCACCAACCTCATAAACCGACTCTATGAAAGCAAGAATAAATATTAGATCTTCCGTTAAGGTGTGACATAAACTGTTTATTGGAAATTTGACTCCAGCCATTGAATGGAAGAGAACCAGCACTACGGTAGAAAGGCCTGGGTTGACAAGCTTCTTACAATAATTTTCTTAGCTATTTATGTTTACGCTTTTTCCATGCCCATCCATATAATCTGTAATCCAATCAATAACAAGAGACACAATGAATCTAACGTAGATATATCTTCAGTCAAGTAAATGTAATAGCAAACTCTAAGATTGAGAATAAGAAAGGAAGAAAAGAAATGGATGACAAATTCAATTTATCACTTGCATCTAATCAGACTTCAAATTGAATACAGAACAGTGACGTAATCTCAAATAATGATACCTGCATGACATCCAATGATTTCAATCCTCATGCAGATATCTCCATTCCATGAGTTAGGCCTGATTCTTATGTATCTTGTAAACAATCTCACTTTAAACCAATTCACAACTTTTGTGTCTCTATCCTCATTCCCAACAAATAACTTTGACTGATAAGAAAATCAAGAATGATTCATATTACTACAAATTACAACTTTATTAAAATATGATTAAACAAATTACACATTAGTATAATTTCTGAGATCACATTTTTATCCAATGTAATTTTCATGACTCACAAGTTGTACAAATGAGATATATCTGCACTTATTGCAGTGTTCACTTCTATAAACCAACGTAACGCCGACGTTTTTCGTACCTACATACCAAGCAATGTCAATCGCATTTGAGAATGTCAAAATGTGAAAAATTCATAAGCCTCAAGCGGCATTTTCCAATTGGAAACAACAGATATCAACAGAAAAAAGCATTTGATGAAAGGCATCGAAAAGCAAGCAATTTCAAAATTTCAGCATGAGAATCATGGTAGGGGGTGCAGGACATTAGATTTGTACTTTTGCTAAAATTTCCCCACTTAAAGGCTTACCTTGTCGGTACCATTTTCATGGTACATCACTAAAGAATCTAAATCCATTCCATATTCAACATAGAAGTTTTTCACCCATGAATCTGCAGTTGGATTTCCTTGTACTATCACACCTGTTATCGTTAATGTCTTCCCAAAATCTATTTGTAAGTATTGGTTTGGGTCATTTGATAATGCACACCAGCTTGATGATGGATGATTCAAACGAGCAGAAGATACATCTGTTCCATTCTGATTAGTAGATGACGTCATTATGAGGCTGGGTGGTAAAGCAGTACCATTTTCGATACCAAGTCCTTGATTACAAACTATAACAAAAGTATTATGCTCTTATACGTAATGACATGATGATCACAATGGGTTGATGTTGTAAGGAGTGTTTGCCTATCCTGTATGTGTGCCATATCGTGTAGATGAAACATAAATAGAATTCAATGTCTATAACTCAGCGATGATAAAGATAATATAAAGCAATATTTGTATAACTGTAAATCAACGACGATTTCATTCAGCTTGTTCTATATTCTTGCTTCCTGTTCATTCTCATGATTGAGTCTATAATGTATGTGTATACATTATGCTAATAAAAAATGGCGGCAAAAATGTCAATAGTAACTTTAGATTGTCACGCAACAGATGTAAAACCGGACATATGCAACAGAGAAGAAGTAATTTGAGCCAGTCAATTATTGATGAATCTATAATGTCGTAATAAAGACCTGACCTTAATACATTCTATGTATCCGTATCGAGTTCCGCACCAGGTGTAAGTTTTTTGTACCGTTCAATCATATATTTAACAAATGAAGTACCACATTTCATCTCAATCAAATCACTTAACTTTACCTATTTTTGACTGCTTATAAAAAGGACATCTGATTATTCTGGCAATTGGATTGGTCAAGAACGCAGAAGATTCCCCAAATGGGGAGCTCGCCAACAGCCAATCACGATATGTCCGCTATGCTGGACATCTCTAGTACTGAAATAAATCATACACAGCATTCGATACTTCCTGTCCTCTTTATACCAATGAAATTCTATCGGCTCAAACACAGCTCCTAAACCACAACATATTAGCTGCTATTTAAAGTGAAACGTAGCCAGTGTTTTTTCATTATTAGTAGAATGTTGCTGATACCCAAAAATTGCTGCATCATGAATAAAGAAACATACCATATGCACATCCATAGAGCTCAAATCTGACACAAGCCTCAGTTCCATTGATTTGTGTAGGTCGAAACTCGACATATCTGGCTGTAAATGGCGTTGCCACAAACATCCTATGAATGGTTTGATTTTCGACGGTTGCGCCCATCAGTTCCTGGTAAAACAGTGATTATCAGACAAACGTATTACGCACAATTTACGGTGTAGCATATCAGGACTATCAATGGGGGCTCGCGATAGCTCGTTCAAAGTTCGCCTGGGAGTGATCAATCACGCGCCCAGCGATAAATATTTCCCTCCTATTTAGAGTGATATCCAGAATGTGCCATATGTTTCGATTCAATGTCTAGTTATACCAAACCACTTGAGAAAATCTTTTTCGACACGGAAACTTTTGACATTGATTTTCATTGAGTTGACTGTCGTTTGTCATATCCTGTATTATCAAATCATTTTTAATCGAGCCTCACTCAGCTCGCCCGCATTATTGATCGCGCCCCCATGATCTCTGAACCTAAATGCCCGGCATAAGTGACATGCTAATGAACACGTATCATCCATCAAGTAACTAAATTTCTGATAAGACAGATATATACAATAGAACCATAAAGAACGGAACATTTAATGTCAACGAAGGGAACAAAAACAAGACTCAACTACTATGCTATCACTTGTTTGCAAGTCCAGAAATGTGCTACTGATATCTTTAACATCTCTAAATGACACCTTTAAATACATAGATGACATCTTTAAATACATAGGAATCCTGATATTTGTAAAGCAAACTTCTTAGCAAAAACTAACAATTGCTACCAACCTCTGTCATGCTGCCTGAATCACCCGTCTTGTTCAAAAATGTCGCCCCATCTATGCTGTACCTAAGCGTGAATCGTCTTATGAAATTTGAAGGGAATTTCGGGTCTCCCTGTGTGGAAATTCCTCGTATACTCATTGGGTATCTCAAATCGACTTTCACCCATTGCTCAACCAATGTTGATCTATTAGATGAACACCAAGAGTTAGCACCATCCAGTCGAGCATTAAATCCTTTGTAGATTTGCATATCATGGTAAGCTGACGATTCTGTTATCTGTTGATCCAGGATTATGCCTCGTTTCATTCCCAGAGGTTCGCTGCAGACTATGAAAAGAAAGAGATCACGAATACTATTTCGGAGGAAGCTGTATGTTGATGTAGATGTTAGCTTTTTGAAGTGCAAGGCATACTTGCAGTGGTAAGAATATTGTATTGTTAGTCAATGATAATTAGTGGAACGATGGTAGACGACATTTGGGAATCCCATGTTACTGTAGCAGAAAGTATAGGCCAAGGAGGACTTTAAATTTTGGTAGAATACAAACTGCCCCCCGTAATGAACAAGAAGATCGATGAAGATGGAAAACGGTGTTCCAAGTCGAAATTTGTAAAACAGCAGTCAGTTGCAGCTTTTTTCCGCACAAATTATTCTTTTCCCACAAGAAAGTCTCTGAATGAAAGTAATTTCCGCCCAACTGGGATGACAGAGCTCCTCTCAGACACCCTAGGTGTTTTTAACTGTGAAGAGCCTAAGAGTCTGGTCACTAGATCAATTATCCCTAATCAAAATTTTCCGTAATTGAGAGTAGGAATTCAATTTAACTAGGGCATTTATAACTTAAATATATGTATATGATAAACATTTGATAAACTATTGACTAACATTTATAAGAATTCTTAACAAACATCTGATAAACAACAATTGTCATAGCTACTTACCACCAATTGCTGTAGATATTCTTGCTATTGAACTCCATTCGCCTAATATTGCACCACCATTTGTCGAGGCTTGCACCTAGAATGCGGGATATTAGCAATATGTCAGTAAGTTACTGTTTAAGCATGCTGATGCCTCAACCAAACGCATCAAGTAAAACCAAATGTATAACATAAATGCGAGTTCAAGCAGATAAAACTCAGAGTGACTTACTTGAAAGGCATATTCTGTATATTGTCTTAGGCCAGTAATCGTGTAGTTCGATAGCTTGCCTACACTAATAGGGCTTCCAAAGCTTGCGTCATATGATAGTTTGTATCTGATTTTGTAGTCATGTAAAATGCCATTAAATGAAGTTGGCTCACTCCATGAGATCTGGATTACATGCTTTGTTAGAGCACTTCCTGAAAGGCTCATTGAAGGTGCAGACACTAGATGGGACCAAAACAATGATTCTATTAGTTATCTCTTCGGTTCTAGGAGGTGCGAGCGAAATACTGAGTGCAAAGCAATAATACATTAAAGGGTCAATTGAGAGAATAGAAAAAGAACGTTACATGGGTGAGTAGATGGATAGATGGATAGATGGATAGATGGATAGATGGATAGATGGATAGATGGATAGATGGATAGATGGATAGATGGATAGATGGATGGATGGATGGATGGATGGATGGATGGATGGATGGATGGATGGATGGATGGATGGATGGATGGATGGATGGATGGATGGATGGATGGATGGATGGATGGATGGATGGATGGATGG
Organism: Mastigias papua; assembly: GCA_964019165.1. Lineage (NCBI taxonomy): Eukaryota > Metazoa > Cnidaria > Scyphozoa > Rhizostomeae > Mastigiidae > Mastigias > Mastigias papua. Next base: position 13,436,117 of record OZ025279.1, on the reverse strand, counting down.
ATGGATGGATGGATGGACAGACATAAGGACGGACAGACGAACAGACTGATATTTGGATGAGTGGATAGATAGACTGGCTGGATAGGGCAATGTCCACCAGGCAAAAGTAGAAGTAATTGAAAGAAATTCACAAGTCAAACCATATCACAAATACCTCCTTCTTCTGTTTTTACTTCGTGTGTTGCTACATCTGAAAATACATCCAATGAAGATTGAGCTGAAATCTCTACAATGTGGTCGGTGAATGGTTGGACATCATTGAATATTGTTGACGTTGATGTTAAATTAGAATTTGTCTTCACTATACTACCATCTGCTTTCTTTTTAAGAACTGCCTTATAATACTTGATTGGAAAGTCTGCTGGAGTTGATGCATTCCAGTTGAGTGCAAAACTTGTATTTGTAACAGAAGAATTAGATATACCAAATGGCTTCGATGGCTTCGCTATAATAAAGATTAATGCATATCAGACATGTGTCATCAGCATTGAGAAGTGGAAGACAATGAAAAGGACATGAAAATGAAGAAACAAAATAAGGCAAATTGAAATGGTAGCTTGCATCACAAATAGCAATTAGACTCTGGGAAGTGTATAAAAACTGCTGCAGCAAGACTTTGTTTGTTGGGGCTCATCATATCAATCTCAAGGTTTGCTTGCATACCTTGGAGTCCAGTGACTGTAACTTCTATTGTGTCACTGTTTGATGAATTGACCACGCCACCATTGGAAACTAAGCATTCATATATCTGTGTACATTCAGTTGAACCTTGTGCATAATCCGTAACTGCGCATGTCTTAAATGATGAAGCAACGTAAGATGTATTGGCTGTTATCTTGAGTGTCATCGCTACTTTATAGTTTGTGTTCTCATTTGAAAATGTAGGTGCTCCAACTTCATAAACGTCTCTAGTTGTTAAAGTAACTGTTCCTTTCTTCCATGTCATTTGAGCACCAGGTAGAGCAGTGGCATTACAACTTAATGTAACGTTTCCACCTTTAGTAGTTGATGTACTTGCTGATGTAATATTGACAGATGACACCCGTGGAACTAGCGATAGAACATATGAATCAAATTGATGGCTAAGTAAATATGATCAAGTTAGACACGAATATGATCAATGTGAAAAGCTAGGGACTACTTGCTTAGTTTAAGCAATGTATTTACCTTTCAAATAGTAATCAATCATCCTATCGACTTCTTCAATACCTCATTTGATTTAGTCAATCAGTTGATCAAAATAATCAGAAAGTTAATTCGTTTGATAGATAATGCAGTCATTAATCAAGCTGATGATGGACTTGATCAGTTAGCTAGCTTTACCGTAAGTCCTCGAATTAGCCCCCTGCGGGCTTTTGATGCTTTTTGGGTGGGGGATTATTCGAGGGGGGCTTATAAAGTTATTTGACAAATGTCGCATAAAAAGCCTATTGCCAAAGCTCCTTTTCTCCATATTATTACAAGACCAGTCTATATTTAAGCATTAGTCTTTAATACAGTCTTCATCATCACCTAGGGTGGGGGCTTATTCGAGGGGGGGGGGCTAATTCGAGGATTTACGGTAGCAATCAATCAAGCAATCAATTGATAGATCAATCAATCAATCAATCAATCAATCAATCAATCAATGTATAAGTCAATCAATTATTTCTAGTATGGTTTTAGCTGTCCACAGGTCAACATGTGGTTAAAATGAAGACTCAACATTCCTTAAGGCATATACCTGATGCACAGCCAAGAAGTTCCCAACGAAGTCCGGCATTTTGGTTTATTGGTGACTGCGATTCGACTTGAAGCCTTATGCATCTTGAAACAATCGCAATAGGTAGATCGACTTGGGATGAAGTATAACGTCCACCAGTAACAGCAAACGTCTACAAAGTCAAAGACAAACCCGACTTAAAAAGTCAATCTTTAGGTACAAATATGCAGAGAGCAGCAATTCGTTTCCATAGTATTCCTAGTATGCGACGATCATAAATTATAGGCCCTTCTAAGTAAGGCATTTTACTTCTACTTCCCGCCAGAATCACAACAAGTACGTCTACGGAAGGAAATACAACTTGGAAATAAAGACCTTGCAATTCCATACGATTAAATAAGTCCAGAGACGCAGGTGTATAAGTTCAGCTTTAGTTGTTGGCAGCTGAAAAGCACAAACTTTGAGTCCAACGTGAACCAAACAACCAAAGTGACACTTACCTTCAAACTACCATCAAGGATGTAACTATGAAATAACCCAGAGACCGTGGCAAATCGCAAAGAAAACTGTGTTACTCTTGAAACGTTATCGAAGTTACCCGGACCTTGCACAATGATCGAAGTAAATCTTTGAACAGAAGACAAACAGACTTGGATCCATGGTTTGGTCAAGTTCGATTCCGTTGGAGTGCAACTTCCAAACTGACAGGCTTCCCAAACTGATTCCATGTTTAAGCGTCCTTTATGCGCTTCATTTGTAGATACTTGTGTTGAAGATGAAATAAATGCATCTGCAATCGTATTACTTGAGATTCCAATCTCACTGAAACAATCTACAACATTTGCCCATATGTAAAGTCAAATCAAAGTATTATCATCTTAATCTTGATGCAAGGACAATACAAGTGATAAAGCGAACAGTCAGAATATCAATCATCATTGAAGAACTCAACTAGCTAAGGTACACCAAAATCCTAGCAGATTAGCTTCGATTGAAATACTAAACACTTCTCTCACTTTACACATTGTTAAATGTATTGCCTTTCACTAGCCACCAAGATATAGCAACCCAATCATCAAATTTACATCCGGCAAACATACAAGGTACAGTGAAGCTCCAACCCACAATATCACACAAACAACAGGAATCTTGCTGACAAAGAAAATACTTACCATCACTTGGGCAGCCATATACATTCATTCTCAAACAGATTTCTGTCTTCCAAGTCAATGGTCGTATTCTCAGATATCTTAGCCTTACATTTGTTGCAAACCAATGATAAACAATGAGATTCTGTGTTTTGCATCCTACGAATGTCTGAAATTACAATCAAACTTTATTCTAAACACACATTGATAACAATATCTGATTGCGTTGACTTATTTCGTTATTCTCTAGTTGTCTTTAATGCAAATGGACATATATGAGAAATGGAATATAATATGCTTTCAAACTTTATATTCTGGCTCACATCAAAACGTATTTCAAACTAGGAAGAGCAGTTTGTTTTATAATGTTGAAGACATCATGGTGTGATCACATTGTCTGTAACTTAATTTTTAAAAATGGCAGGCTAATCAGACAGCTCATACAGTCTACGCAGTAAGACATGGTCTTATCAAGAGGCAGAAGGGTGATGAGACTCATATTTGATGTCATATATGAAATGTTTGTAGTGGAATTAATTGCTCATTACATTAGGATACAACGTACCTTATTACTTCCACCTTCTTGATACGTTGTGTAGGACTGATTTTGCTGCTCTTTGTAGTCTACGTTGACCGTTGTAACCCATTTCATATCAACTGGATGTCCTTGAATAGCAAATCCACTTATCGTTCTAATCCCACCAAAGTCATATTCAAAATATTGATTTGTATCGTTTGCTGTTGCACACCAGGCTGTTGGTGAATTGATTTTAGCTTTATCTGCTGGTATCGATCCACTTGAAACCAGGACCGTTGGATTGTATGTTGACTTTGAGCCAGCCTCCATTCCAAAACTTGTTGTACAAACTAGAAATCATATAGAGAATTCTATGGTATACTTAATTATTCATCAGTTGTCAATCATTGATTACTCTGATTAACGATTGATTCCGTGTCAAATTAGTTATGGCCATGTTATATATATTACAATAGTAAATCGGTTACCTTTATTGAACACGTTTCTTTTCACACTACTACAAATGTCAAATTAATGCTTCATGGAAATATATACTTAAAACTTAGGAGAACAGCATTACCTTGAGGTTGGCCGTAAATTTCAATTCTTAGAGCTTGGTAAGCTCTAAGGTTGTTGGGTATAATCTGAACATGCCTTGTTGAAACAGCATTCAGAAGAAAGTTGAACTTAACACCAGCATTGTTTGTGTTTCCAAGAAAAATCTGTAAATGATGATAGAGCTCAATTACTGTGTACCTATCATTTCTCATAACCTTCTGTGAAGTGAATGTAGAGAAGACCGGTACATCATAAACATTGGGTTATTAGGTTACATTCTATCATAATAAAAAGAATCGTATTCAAACAGACAACAATGCAATACGCAATAATATGCTTTTCAATAGTAATTGTGTAGTCAGTTACGCGTTTTCGTATTGTTTGGGCCCAGTTGAGTACTAGATATGACAAGGCGCTTAAGTACCCATCGTGCAATTACACCAGAACTGGTCAACACAAGCTGATCATCTTTCCCCAGGCAAAACTATAAGCAATTGGTAGCGAATTTTATCATGAATTGACATTCCATTCGTTGGTTGGGCATTTGTTTTATGCTGGAAAAGATTAACTTTACCTTAACCTCTTGTACAGAAAAATTGAAATCACTTGCCACCGCGTGTAGGGCTTTCTAGGAGACGGAATAGCAAACAACTTTTTCTTTTTTAGCTTAATATCCCTTGAAAGTTATTGATAACCACTGCTTCATGCTCTATTTCTTATAAAAACCAAAATATTGAAACTCAGAACTTTTCATACTCTCTCTGAAGATGTATCTTCTTCTTTAATTGTAACCAAACTACCAGCAACTGCAATATCATTAAGATTGTACTGTATTTTGTAATCAGAATAAAATGATTCTCCTCTTCTAGGATCTCCTTGTATTGATATAGCATTAACCAGAAGTACACGCCCTAAATCAACTTTAAACCATTGGCTCTGCGTTACTGGAAGTAAGGGCTGCCATGCCATCGGCATATTTAATCGTCCATAATGTGCTATTGCATTGTTGGTTGACGCATTGAATCTGACATCGTCAAGGACTCTGTTCTCAGCACCAACCTCATAAACTGACTCTGTGAAAGTACGAACAGATTGAACTACATTACAGAACACTATCAGGTCTTCTTTCAGGCAATAATGTCAACTGTTTGTAGGAACACCAAATTCAGGTGTTGGAAGGAAGGGAGCGAAAACGAAAGTAGAAATAAACGGGTTGACAGGCTCTTCTTACAAACACTTGCTCAACTATATGTTTTTGCATTTTGTTTATACTGTGACAACATCAATACCATGAGATACAATGAACTTGGCCTAGAAATATCTTCAGTCATGTAAAAGTAAAAGTAACTTCGAAGATTGAGATTAAGCAAAGAATACAATAAACGAATGATAAAGTCCAATCCATTGCCTCCCCTGCATCTAATCAGACTTCAAATTGAATACAAAACAGATGAGTAATCTCAAAGAATGATACCTGCATTGCATCCAATGACTTCAATTCTCATGCAGATATTTCCATTCCATGAATTTGGTAAGATTCTTATGTATCTTGCAAACAATCTCGCTTTAAACCAATTCAAGACTGTTGTATCTCTATCGATGTTTCCAACAAACAACTTTGAATAATAAGAGAATAGAGAATGACTTAATGTAAATAGTATCAACTTTTTAACAAACATTTTACAAATTTCATGTTACTTCTCCTGGATGCTAAAAATAACATTTCTGCTTATATTTAAGTCTACAACTTGCATATTGACACAATTTCTGAGAGAAGGGTATAAAGAGCAAGCCACCTGATAACTGCAAGATGAGAGTCATGGGAGGGGTACAATACATTCACATTATACTAGTACATTTGCTAACAATTTCCACACTTGAAGGCTTACCTTGTTGGTACCATTTTCATGGTACATCACTAAAGAATTTAAATCCATTCCATATTCAACATAGAAGTTTTTCACCCATGAATCTGCAGTTGGATTTCCTTGTACTATCACTCCTGTTGTCGTTAATGTCTTCCCAAAATCTATTTGCAAGTATTGGTTTGGGTCATTTGATAACGCACACCAGCTTGATGATGGATGATTCAAACGAGCAGAAGATGCGTCTTTTCCATTCTGATTAGTAGATGACGTCATTATGAAGCTGGGTGGTAATGCAGTACCATTTTCGATACCAAGTCCTTGATTGCAAACTATAACAAAAGTATTATGCTCTTACACATAATGACGTGATGATCACAATGGATTGATGTAAACACCGGACATATGGAACACAGAAGAAGTAATTTAAACCATTCAACTATTGATGAATCTATAATGATGTAATAAGGACAATAGGTTAATAGACTGTGTGTATCTGTAATGAGTCCTGCACCAAGTGTAACTGTTTGTACCACGCAATTACTTCTGTAACAAATGGAGTGCCACAAATTAACATTGCAGAATACCTTCAAAAGCATTTGATCTGGAGACTGAAGCATTTCATTTATCTTTAACTGTTTTTGACTGGATATAAATGAGACATATTCATTATTGAAACTAAATTATGCACAGGGCTAGATACTTATTTGCAATTATAGCAAAGGGCTCCAAGTTTCAAGAAAGAGAACAAGCAGTGAGCGACATGTGCATCTGTAACTTCTATTTAAAGTGAAACGTAGCCAGTGCCTGCCCATTCTGATTAGAATGTCGCTGAAGCCAAAAATTGCTGCATCACGTATAAGGAAACATACCATATGCACATCCATAGAGCTCAAATCTGACACAAGCCTCAGTTCCATTGATTTGTGCAGGTCGAAACTCGACATATCTGGCTGTAAATGGCGTTGCCACAAACATCCTATGAATAGTCTGGCGTTGGCCAGTTGCACCAATCAGTTCCTGGTAAAGCAACAGTTTATATCAGACAAAGGTTTACCAACAGACTAGTGTGCTCCATATATGACATGTTAATGGACAAGTATCATCCATCAAATAGAGAATAGAAGAGTAAATATCAAACATGAGATCAAGACAGCGTTTGTTACCAACCTCTGCTGTCATGTTGCCTGAATCACCCGTCCTGTTCAAAAATGTTACTCCATCTATACTGTACCTAAGCGTGAATCGTCTTATGAAATTTGAAGGGAATTTCGGATCTCCCTGTATGGAAATTCCTCGTATACTCATTGGGTATCTCAAATCGACTTTTACCCATTGCTCAACCAATGTTGACTCGTTAGATGAACACCAAGAGTTAGCACCATCCAGTCGAGCATTAAATCCTTTGTAGGTTTGCTTATCCTGGTAGGATGAAGATTCTGTTATCTGTTGATCCCGGATTATGCCTCGTTTCATTCCCAGAGGTTCGCTGCAGACTATGAAAAGAAAGATATCACGTATCCTAGTTCAACAATGGTTGTATAAAGATGGAAATTTTAGTTGTTTAAAACGGAGGGCACACTTTACAAGGTTGAAATACTGTATTTTTAGTCAATGGTAAGTCGTGGAATAATTGTAGACGGCAATCAGGACTGCTGTGTTACTGTAAAAGACAGGATAGACTTAAGAAGACTGTAAAGTTAGGGTAGATAATACAAACTCTCTTCCCGAATGAGCAAGAAGATTGATGAGGATGTTGATTCCTGTCTAGCTATATCTAGCTAAGCTATGTCCATAAAACTATCTATTTTCAGAGAAAAGTATTCGAATGAATGGCACGTTTTCCAACAGGGATGCATGCATTCGCTTAGAAACTATTGGAGCTATGCTTACGATAAAGAGCAGTCAAAAGTCTTCTTTGCTGATACCACGCAGTATGAAGCATATCAAGACAGATCTTCATTCTAATATAAGCATCTAGACCAGGAGGTATATCACAAAATCAATTTCCAACTTTTATGAGCAATAGAGTCTTGTCACCAGATCAATCATTCCTAATCGAAGTTTTCCACAATGATGCTGTAATTGCAAGTAGGAAATCAAGATAACTAATGTAGGCATACGCTATGTCAATATTTGAGATAAATGCATGATAGATCAATAGAGGAATTGTCATAGGTACATACCACCAATCGTTGTAGATATTCTTGCTATTGAACTCCATTCACCTAATAGTGCACCACCATTTGTCGAGGCTTGAACCTAGAATGCGGCATATTGGCATTAGGACAGTGAGTTTCAGTTCAAACATGCTAATGCCTCAAACAAATGTATCAATTACAAACTAATGTATAACACAAATGCGAAGTCGAGTAGCTGAAACTCTTAGTAACTTACTTGAAAGACATATTCTGCATATTGTCTCAAGCCAGTGACTGTATAGTGCCGCTGTCTGCCTACACTTATGGGACTGTTAAAGCTTGATTCATATGCTATCTTGTATCTAACTTTGTAGTCATGTAGAATGCCATTAAACGAAATTGGTTCACTCCATGATATTTGAAGTACATGTTTTGCAAGAGCGCTTCCTGAAAGACTTGTAGGAGCTGCAGATACTAGAATGAACCAAGACCATGATTCTATTAGCTATTGTCTCCTTACTGGGGTTTACGAACATAATCAATAGTGCACATGATTGAAGGTATGAATTAAAGAGTGAATAGATCTTTGAGTGATGGACAGATAGCTGGAGAGACAGATAAATAAATCGGTGGATGGATGTGGGAGTTGCTGGGTAGTAATATGTCAAATAAGGATAGGCAGAGAAAACTGAAAGGAATTCACAAGTCAAACCATATCACAAATACCTCCTTCTTCTGTTTTTACTTCATGTGTTGCTACATCTGAAAATACACCTAATGAAGATTGTGCTGAAATCTCTACGATATATTCAGTGAACGGTTGAACACCATTGAATGCTGTTGACATTGATGTTAAATTAAGATTTGTCTTCACTATGCTGCCATCTGCTTTCTTTTTAAGAACGGCCTTATAATCCTTGATTGGAAAATCTGCTTGTGTTGATGCATTCCAGTTGAGTGCAAAGCTTGTATTTGTAACAGAAGAATTAGATATACCAAATGGTTTCGATGGCTTCGCTGTAAGAGAGATGAATATATGTCAGACATGCTTTATAGGTACTGAGAAGACCATGACAAAGGACAAGAAAGGAAGAAACGCCAAACGGCTAATTGAAATGTTACCCTTTCTCATCGTTCATAATTAAATACATTGAAACTCAACCTGTTGCCAAATTTGTTGCAGCAATACCTTGCTTGCTGCATATAAGAATAGAAAGTTTAAAGCAAATATATCAGCATTTGCTTCAATGCTTTAAAACTCTGTTAGCCATACCTTGTAGTCCAGTGACTGTAACTTCCATTGTGTCACTGTTTGATGAATTGACCACACCACCATTGGAAACTAAGCATTCATATATCTGTGTACATTCAGTTGAACCTTGTGACTTATTCGTAACAAGACACTTCTCAAATGATGAAGCAACGTAAGATGTATTGGCTGTTATCTTGAGTGTCATCGCTACTCTATAGTTTGTGTTCTCATTTGAAAATGTAGGTGCTCCAACTTCATAAACGTCTCTAGTTGTTAAAGTAACTGTTACTTTCTTCCATGTTATTAGAGCACCAGGTAGAGCAGTGGCATTACAACTTAATGTAACGTTTCCACCTTTAGTAGTTGATGTACTTGCTGATGTAATATTGACAGATGACACCCGTGGAACTAGCGAAAGAACAAATGAATGAAGTCGATGCCTAAGTAAATATGATCAAGTAAGAGACAAATATGATCAATGAAAAGAAAGTAGGGATTACCCTTGTCATTCATCGTTCTTAATCGATGCGATAACCTTGACAAAATAATATAAGAGAGCAGTTCATCAGTTAATCAACTTCATATATCATTGAATTAAGTGCATCAATCAGCTGACCGATTTGATGAATCGTTCGATTGGTTTGATCAATCATTCGATCAATGTGAACAATTTGCTGGTCTATTTCATCAATCAGTTCATCCCATTAAGCAATAAATCGACCAAAGAGTCAATCAACCAACCAATCACTCAATCAATCAATCAACAAATCAAGTGATCAACCGGTCAATCAATCAGTCGATCAATTAAATTAATCAATCGTCTGGCATGTCATATGCTGTACTTAGATCAACACATAAGTCTGATTCTTTTATAGTCATCCCTCTATTCAAGATGCAAGATTCCTACAATGCCTGCATGACGTATAGCATATACCTGATGTGCAACCAAGAAGTTCCCAACGCAGTCCGGCATTCTGGTTTGTTGGTGACTGCGATTCGACTTGAAGCCTTATGCATCTTGAAACAATCGCAATAGGTAGATCGACTTGGGATGAAGTATAACGTCCACCAGTAACGGCAAACGTCTACAAAATGAGAAGCAAAGAAAGATGCACTGCAAGGAATAAAAGCCCCATCTTCGTGGATGCATGTAAGGAGATCAACACTTAAGTCATACATTATATTAAATACAGATAGACTGTTAATTATATAGCAACGGAAGTCATATCTTTGGTTTTAAGCCTTGCTCGAATATAAACAACCAGACCAAATCAACTGACGTAAATGTTACCTTCAAGGAACCATCGAGGTTATAACTTTGGAATGGTCCAGAGCTACCACTGCCAAACTTCAATGAAAATTCCGTTACTTTTGCAACATTATCGAAGTTACCCGGACCTTGCACAATGATCGAAGTAAATCTTCGTGTAGAAGACAAACAGACTTGGATCCATGGTTTGTTTCCACTCGATTCCTTTGGAGTGCAACTTCCAAACTGACAGGCTTCCCAAACTGATTCCATGTTTAAGCGTCCTTTACGCGCTTCATTTGTAGATACATGTGTTGAAGATGAAATCAAAGCATCTGCAATCGTATTACTTGAGATTCCAATCTCACTGAAACAATCTACAACATTTGTCCATATGTAAAAGTCAAATCAAAGTATTATCATCTTAATCTTGATGCAAGGACAATACAAGTGATAAAGCGAACAGTTTATTATTAATATCAATCATCATTGAAGAACTCAACTAGCTAAGGTACACCAAAATCCTAGCAAATTAGCTTCGATTGAAATACTAAACACTTCTCTCACTTTACACATTGTTAAATGTATTGCCTTTCACTAGCCACCAAGATATAGCAACCCAATCATCAAATTTACATCCGGCAAACATACAAGGTACAGTGAAGCTCCAACCCACAATATCACACAAACAAAAGGAATCTTGCTGACAAAGAAAATACTTACCATCACTTGGGCAGCCATATACATTCATTCTCAAACAGATTTCTGTCTTCCAAGTCAATGGTCGTATTCTCAGATATCTTAGTCTTACATTTGTTGCAAACCAATGATAAACAATGAGATTCTGTGTTTTGCATCCTACAAATGTCTGAAATTACAATCAAACTTTATTCTAAACACACATTGATAGCAATATCCGATTGCGTTGACTTATTTCGTAATTCTCATGTTGTTATTAATGCAAATTTACATATATGAGAAACGGAATATAATATGCTTTCAAACTTTATATTGTGGCTCACATTATAGCGTATATAAAACAGGAAGAGCAGATTGTTTTATAATGGTGAAGACAACATGACGTGATCACATTGTCTGTAATTTAATTGTTAAACATGTCAGGCTAATCAGAATGCTCGTACAGCCTAAACAATAAGTAATTGTCATATCATGAATCAGAAGACTGACAATACTCATATTTGATGTCATATATCAAAAGTTTGTCATGAACTCCAGTACTCAATACTTGCACAAAATTAACTACCTTGTTATTTCCACTTTCTTGGTATGTTGTGTACGACGACTGATTTTGCTGTTCTTTGTAATCTACGTTGAATGTTGTAACCCATTTCATGTCAACTGGATGTCCTTGAATAGCAAATCCACTTATCATTCTAATCCCACCAAAGTCATATTCAAAATATTGATTTGTATCATTTTTTGCTGCACACCAGGCTGTTGGTGAATTGATTTTAGCTTTATCTGCTGGTATCGATCCACTTGATACCAGGACCGTTGGATTGTATATTGACTTTGAACCAGTCTCCATTCCAAAACTTGTTGTACAAACTAGAAGTCATACGGAGAATTTTATGGTATAATTACTTATCCATCAGTTCTCAATGTAAAACAGTTCACACCACTACAAGTATCAAATTAATACTTCATAGAAATATGCACTATTTAAAAATTAAGAGAATAGCATTACCTTGAGGTTGGCCGTAAATTTCAATTCTTAGAGCTTGGTAAGCTCTAAGGGTGTTGGGTATAATCTGAACATGCCTTGTTGAAACAGCATTCTGAAGAAAGTTGAACTTAACACCAGCATTGTTTGTGTTTCCAAGAAAAATCTGTAAATGATGATAGAGCTCAATTACTGTCTACCTATTACTTGTTATGACCTTCTATAAAATAAATGTAGAGAAAACCGGTACATCATAAACTTAGGGTTATTAGGTTACATTCTATCATAATAAAAAGAATCGTATTCAAACAGACAACAATGCAATACGCAATAATATGCTTTTCACTAGCAATTGTGTAGTCAGTTACGCGTTTTCGTATTGTTTGGGCCCAGTTGAGTACTAGATATGACAAGGCGCTTAAGTACCCATCGTGCAATTACACCAGAACTGGTCAACACAAGCTGATCATCTTTCCCCAGGCAAAACTATAAGCAATTGGTAGCGAATTTTATCATGAATTGACATTCCATTCGTTGGTTGGGCATTTGTTTTATGCTGGAAAAGATTAACTTTACCTTAACCTCTTGTACAGAAAAATTGAAATCACTTGCCACCGCGTGTAGGGCTTTCTAGGAGACGGAATAGCAAACAACTTTTTCTTTTTTAGCTTAATATCCCTTGAAAGTTATTGATAACCACTGCTTCATGCTCTATTTCTTATAAAAACCAAAATATTGAAACTCAGAACTTTTCATACTCTCTCTGAAGATGTATCTTCTTCTTTAATTGTAACCAAACTACCAGCAACTGCAATATCATTAAGATTGTACTGTATTTTGTAATCAGAATAAAATGATTCTCCTCTTCTAGGATCTCCTTGTATTGATATAGCATTAACCAGAAGTACACGCCCTAAATCAACTTTAAACCATTGGCTCTGCGTTACTGGAAGTAAGGGCTGCCATGCCATCGGCATATTTAATCGTCCATAATGTGCTATTGCATTGTTGGTTGACGCATTGAATCTGGCATCGTCAAGGACTCTGTTCTCAGCACCAACCTCATAAACTGACTCTGTGAAAGTACGAACAGATTGAACTACATTACAGAACACTATCAGGTCTTCTTTCAGGCAATAATGTCAACTGTTTGTAGGAACACCAAATTCAGGTGTTGGAAGGAAGGGAGCGAAAACGAAAGTAGAAATAAACGGGTTGACAGGCTCTTCTTACAAACACTTGCTCAACTATATGTTTTTGCATTTTGTTTATACTGTGACAACATCAATACCATGAGATACAATGAACTTGGCCTAGAAATATCTTCAGTCATGTAAAAGTAAAAGTAACTTCGAAGATTGAGATTAAGCAAAGAATACAATAAACGAATGATAAAGTCCAATCCATTGCCTCCCCTGCATCTAATCAGACTTCAAATTGAATACAAAACAGATGAGTAATCTCAAAGAATGATACCTGCATTGCATCCAATGACTTCAATTCTCATGCAGATATTTCCATTCCATGAATTTGGTAAGATTCTTATGTATCTTGCAAACAATCTCGCTTTAAACCAATTCAAGACTGTTGTATCTCTATCGATGTTTCCAACAAACAACTTTGAATAATAAGAGAATAGAGAATGACTTAATGTAAATAGTATCAACTTTTTAACAAACATTTTACAAATTTCATGTTACTTCTCCTGGATGCTAAAAATAACATTTCTGCTTATATTTAAGTCTACAACTTGCATATTGACACAATTTCTGAGAGAAGGGTATAAAGAGCAAGCCACCTGATAACTGCAAGATGAGAGTCATGGGAGGGGTACAATACATTCACATTATACTAGTACATTTGCTAACAATTTCCACACTTGAAGGCTTACCTTGTTGGTACCATTTTCATGGTACATCACTAAAGAATTTAAATCCATTCCATATTCAACATAGAAGTTTTTCACCCATGAATCTGCAGTTGGATTTCCTTGTACTATCACTCCTGTTGTCGTTAATGTCTTCCCAAAATCTATTTGCAAGTATTGGTTTGGGTCATTTGATAACGCACACCAGCTTGATGATGGATGATTCAAACGAGCAGAAGATGCGTCTTTTCCATTCTGATTAGTAGATGACGTCATTATGAAGCTGGGTGGTAATGCAGTACCATTTTCGATACCAAGTCCTTGATTGCAAACTATAACAAAAGTATTATGCTCTTACACATAATGACGTGATGATCACAATGGATTGATGTAAACACCGGACATATGGAACACAGAAGAAGTAATTTAAACCATTCAACTATTGATGAATCTATAATGATGTAATAAGGACAATAGGTTAATAGACTGTGTGTATCTGTAATGAGTCCTGCACCAAGTGTAACTGTTTGTACCACGCAATTACTTCTGTAACAAATGGAGTGCCACAAATTAACATTGCAGAATACCTTCAAAAGCATTTGATCTGGAGACTGAAGCATTTCATTTATCTTTAACTGTTTTTGACTGGATATAAATGAGACATATTCATTATTGAAACTAAATTATGCACAGGGCTAGATACTTATTTGCAATTATAGCAAAGGGCTCCAAGTTTCAAGAAAGAGAACAAGCAGTGAGCGACATGTGCATCTGTAACTTCTATTTAAAGTGAAACGTAGCCAGTGCCTGCCCATTCTGATTAGAATGTCGCTGAAGCCAAAAATTGCTGCATCACGTATAAGGAAACATACCATATGCACATCCATAGAGCTCAAATCTGACACAAGCCTCAGTTCCATTGATTTGTGCAGGTCGAAACTCGACATATCTGGCTGTAAATGGCGTTGCCACAAACATCCTATGAATAGTCTGGCGTTGGCCAGTTGCACCAATCAGTTCCTGGTAAAGCAACAGTTTATATCAGACAAAGGTTTACCAACAGACTAGTGTGCTCCATATATGACATGTTAATGGACAAGTATCATCCATCAAATAGAGAATAGAAGAGTAAATATCAAACATGAGATCAAGACAGCGTTTGTTACCAACCTCTGCTGTCATGTTGCCTGAATCACCCGTCCTGTTCAAAAATGTTACTCCATCTATACTGTACCTAAGCGTGAATCGTCTTATGAAATTTGAAGGGAATTTCGGATCTCCCTGTATGGAAATTCCTCGTATACTCATTGGGTATCTCAAATCGACTTTTACCCATTGCTCAACCAATGTTGACTCGTTAGATGAACACCAAGAGTTAGCACCATCCAGTCGAGCATTAAATCCTTTGTAGGTTTGCTTATCCTGGTAGGATGAAGATTCTGTTATCTGTTGATCCCGGATTATGCCTCGTTTCATTCCCAGAGGTTCGCTGCAGACTATGAAAAGAAAGATATCACGTATCCTAGTTCAACAATGGTTGTATAAAGATGGAAATTTTAGTTGTTTAAAACGGAGGGCACACTTTACAAGGTTGAAATACTGTATTTTTAGTCAATGGTAAGTCGTGGAATAATTGTAGACGGCAATCAGGACTGCTGTGTTACTGTAAAAGACAGGATAGACTTAAGAAGACTGTAAAGTTAGGGTAGATAATACAAACTCTCTTCCCGAATGAGCAAGAAGATTGATGAGGATGTTGATTCCTGTCTAGCTATATCTAGCTAAGCTATGTCCATAAAACTATCTATTTTCAGAGAAAAGTATTCGAATGAATGGCACGTTTTCCAACAGGGATGCATGCATTCGCTTAGAAACTATTGGAGCTATGCTTACGATAAAGAGCAGTCAAAAGTCTTCTTTGCTGATACCACGCAGTATGAAGCATATCAAGACAGATCTTCATTCTAATATAAGCATCTAGACCAGGAGGTATATCACAAAATCAATTTCCAACTTTTATGAGCAATAGAGTCTTGTCACCAGATCAATCATTCCTAATCGAAGTTTTCCACAATGATGCTGTAATTGCAAGTAGGAAATCAAGATAACTAATGTAGGCATACGCTATGTCAATATTTGAGATAAATGCATGATAGATCAATAGAGGAATTGTCATAGGTACATACCACCAATCGTTGTAGATATTCTTGCTATTGAACTCCATTCACCTAATAGTGCACCACCATTTGTCGAGGCTTGAACCTAGAATGCGGCATATTGGCATTAGGACAGTGAGTTTCAGTTCAAACATGCTAATGCCTCAAACAAATGTATCAATTACAAACTAATGTATAACACAAATGCGAAGTCGAGTAGCTGAAACTCTTAGTAACTTACTTGAAAGACATATTCTGCATATTGTCTCAAGCCAGTGACTGTATAGTGCCGCTGTCTGCCTACACTTATGGGACTGTTAAAGCTTGATTCATATGCTATCTTGTATCTAACTTTGTAGTCATGTAGAATGCCATTAAACGAAATTGGTTCACTCCATGATATTTGAAGTACATGTTTTGCAAGAGCGCTTCCTGAAAGACTTGTAGGAGCTGCAGATACTAGAATGAACCAAGACCATGATTCTATTAGCTATTGTCTCCTTACTGGGGTTTACGAACATAATCAATAGTGCACATGATTGAAGGTATGAATTAAAGAGTGAATAGATCTTTGAGTGATGGACAGATAGCTGGAGAGACAGATAAATAAATCGGTGGATGGATGTGGGAGTTGCTGGGTAGTAATATGTCAAATAAGGATAGGCAGAGAAAACTGAAAGGAATTCACAAGTCAAACCATATCACAAATACCTCCTTCTTCTGTTTTTACTTCATGTGTTGCTACATCTGAAAATACACCTAATGAAGATTGTGCTGAAATCTCTACGATATATTCAGTGAACGGTTGAACACCATTGAATGCTGTTGACATTGATGTTAAATTAAGATTTGTCTTCACTATGCTGCCATCTGCTTTCTTTTTAAGAACGGCCTTATAATCCTTGATTGGAAAATCTGCTTGTGTTGATGCATTCCAGTTGAGTGCAAAGCTTGTATTTGTAACAGAAGAATTAGATATACCAAATGGTTTCGATGGCTTCGCTGTAAGAGAGATGAATATATGTCAGACATGCTTTATAGGTACTGAGAAGACCATGACAAAGGACAAGAAAGGAAGAAACGCCAAACGGCTAATTGAAATGTTACCCTTTCTCATCGTTCATAATTAAATACATTGAAACTCAACCTGTTGCCAAATTTGTTGCAGCAATACCTTGCTTGCTGCATATAAGAATAGAAAGTTTAAAGCAAATATATCAGCATTTGCTTCAATGCTTTAAAACTCTGTTAGCCATACCTTGTAGTCCAGTGACTGTAACTTCCATTGTGTCACTGTTTGATGAATTGACCACACCACCATTGGAAACTAAGCATTCATATATCTGTGTACATTCAGTTGAACCTTGTGACTTATTCGTAACAAGACACTTCTCAAATGATGAAGCAACGTAAGATGTATTGGCTGTTATCTTGAGTGTCATCGCTACTCTATAGTTTGTGTTCTCATTTGAAAATGTAGGTGCTCCAACTTCATAAACGTCTCTAGTTGTTAAAGTAACTGTTCCTTTCTTCCATGTCATTTGAGCACCAGGTAGAGCAGTAGCATTACAACTTAATGTGACGTTTCCACCTTTAGTAGTTGATGTACTTGCTGATGTAATATTGACAGATGACACCCGTGGAACTAGCGATAGAACAAATGAATGAAGTCGATGCCTAAGTAAATATGATCAAGTAAGAGACAAATATGATCAATGAAAAGAAAGTAGGGATTACCCTTGTCATTCATCGTTCTTAATCGATGCGATAACCTTGACAAAATAATATAAGAGAGCAGTTCATCAGTTAATCAACTTCATATATCATTGAATTAAGTGCATCAATCAGCTGACCGATTTGATGAATCGTTCGATTGGTTTGATCAATCATTCGATCAATGTGAACAATTTGCTGGTCTATTTCATCAATCAGTTCATCCCATTAAGCAATAAATCGACCAAAGAGTCAATCAACCAACCAATCACTCAATCAATCAATCAATCAATCAATCAATCAACAAATCAAGTGATGAGCCAATCAATCAATCAGTCGATCAATTAATCTATAACTCAATTAATAAATTGTCTGGCATGTCATATGTTGTTGTTAGATCAACAAATATTCTGATTCTTTCATAGTCATCCCTCTATTCAAGTTGCAAAATTGGTTAAATGCTGTCATGGTGTATAGCATGTACCTGATGCACAGCCAAGAAGCTCCCAACGAAGTCCCGCATTTTGGTTTGTTGGTGACTGCGATTCGACTTGAAGCCTTATGCATCTTGAAACAATCGCAATAGGTAGATCGACTTGGGATGAAGTATAACGTCCACC
Source organism: Mastigias papua (assembly GCA_964019165.1). Classification (NCBI taxonomy): domain Eukaryota; kingdom Metazoa; phylum Cnidaria; class Scyphozoa; order Rhizostomeae; family Mastigiidae; genus Mastigias; species Mastigias papua. The sequence continues at coordinate 13,417,645 of OZ025279.1, read as the reverse complement.
AGTAACAGCAAACGTCTACAAAATGGGAATCAAAGAAAGATGCACTGCAAGGAATAAAAACCCCATCTTCGTGGATGCATGTAAGGAGATCAACACTTAAGTCATATATTATACTAAATACAGATAGACTGTTAATTATATAGCAACGGAAGACATAACTTTAGTTGAAACCCTTGCTTGAATATAAACAACCAGACCAAATCAACTGACGTAAATGTTACCTTCAAGGAACCATCGAGGTTATAACTTTGGAATGGTCTAGAGCTACCACTGCCAAACTTCAATGAAAATTCCGTTACTTTTGCAACATTATCGAAGTTACCCGGACCTTGCACAATGATCGAAGTAAATCTTCGTGTAGAAGACAAACAGACTTGGATCCATGGTTTGTTTCCACTCGATTCCTTTGGAGTGCAACTTCCAAACTGACAGGCTTCCCAAACTGATTCCATGTTTAAGCGTCCTTTATGCGCTTCATTTGTAGATACATGTGTTGAAGATGAAATCAAAGCATCTGCAATCGTATTACTTGAGATTCCAATCTCACTGAAACAATCTACAACATTTGTCCATATGTAAAAGTCAAATCAAAGTATTATCATCTTAATCTTGATGCAAGGACAATACAAGTGATAAAGCGAACAGTCAGAATATCAATCATCATTGAAGAACTCAACTAGCTAAGGTACACCGAAATCCTAGCAGATTAGCTTCGATTGAAATACTAAACACTTCTCTCACTTTACACATTGTTAAATGTATTGCCTTTCACTAGCCAACAAGATATAGCAACCCAATCATCAAATTTACATCCGGCAAACATACAAGGTACAGTGAAGCTCCAACCCACAATATCACACAAACAAAAGGAATCTTGCTGACAAAGAAAATACTTACCATCACTTGGGCAGCCATATACATTCATTCTCAAACAGATTTCTGTCCTCCAAGTCAATGGTCGTATTCTCAGATATCTTAGTCTTACATTTGTTGCAAACCAATGATAAACAATGAGATTCTGTGTTTTGCATCCTACAAATGTCTGAAATTACAATCAAACTTTATTCTAAACACACATTGATAACAATATCTGATTGCGTTGACTTATTTCGTTATTCTCATGTTGTTATTAATGCAAATTTACATATATGAGAAACGGAATATAATATGCTTTCAAACTTTATATTGTGGCGCACATTATAACGTATATAAAACAGGAAGAGCAGATTGTTTTATAATGGTGAAGACAACATGACGTGATCACATTGTCTGTAATTTAATTGTTAAACATGTCAGGCTAATCAGAATGCTCGTACAGCCTAAACAATAAGTAATTGTCATATCATGAATCAGAAGACTGACAATACTCATATTTGATGTCATATATCAAAAGTTTGTCATGAACTCCAGTACTCAATACTTGCACAAAATTAACTACCTTGTTATTTCCACTTTCTTGGTATGTTGTGTACGACGACTGATTTTGCTGTTCTTTGTAATCTACGTTGAATGTTGTAACCCATTTCATGTCAACTGGATGTCCTTGAATAGCAAATCCACTTATCATTCTAATCCCACCAAAGTCATATTCAAAATATTGATTTGTATCATTTTTTGCTGTACACCAGGCTGTTGGTGAATTGATTTTAGCTTTATCTGCTGGTATCAATCCACTTGAAACTAGGACCGTTGGATTGTATGTTGACTTTGAACCAGCCTCCATTCCAAAACTTGTTGTACAAACTAGAAGTCATATAGAAAATACTATGGTATACTTAATTATTCATCAGTTGTCAATGTAAAACAGTTCACACCACTACAAGTATCAAATTAATACTTCATAGAAATATGCACTATTTAAAAATTAAGAGAATAGCATTACCTTGAGGTTGGCCGTAAATTTCAATTCTTAGAGCTTGGTAAGCTCTAAGGGTGTTGGGTATAATCTGAACATGCCTCGTTGAAACAGCATTCAGAAGAAAGGTGAACGTAACACCAGCATTGTTTGTGTTTCCAAGAAAAATCTGTAAATGATGATAGAGCTCAATTACTGTGTACCTATTATAAAAAGAAACTTATTCAAACAGACAATAATGCAATACGCAATGATATGCTTTTCAATAGTAGTTTTGTAGTCAGTTACGCGTGTTCGTATTGTTTTGGTCCAGTTGAGTACTAGATATGACAAGGCGCTTAAGTACCCATCGTGCAATTACACAAGAACTGGTCAACACAAGCTGATCATCTTTCCCCAGGCAAAACTATAAGCAATTGGTAGCGAATTTTATCATGAATTGACTTTCCATTGCTTGTTTGGGAATTTGTTATTATGCCGGAAAAAATTAACTTCACCGTAACCTCTTGTATAGATGTGTTGGAGGAACTTCACAGTGTGGGTAAAGTTTTCTAAGACACATAATAACAAACAATCTGGTGCTTTTTATCCCAAGGTCTGTTTAAATCTATTTAACCACTTCTTGTTGTTCTAGTTTTTATATAAATCAAAACATTTAAAATCAGAATTTCTCGTACTCTCTCTGATGATGTATCTTCTTCTTTAATTGTGACCAAACTACTAGCAACTGCAATATCATTAAGATTGTACTGTATTTTGTAATCAGAATAAAATGATTCTCCTCTTCTAGGATCTCCTTGTATTGATATAGCATTAACGAGAAGGACACGCCCTAAATCAACTTTAAACCATTGGCTCTGCGTTACTGGAAGTAAGGGCTGCCATGCCATCGGCATATTTAATCGTCCATAATGTGCTATTGCATTGTTGGTTGACGCATTGAATCTGGTATTGTCAAGGACTCTGTTCTCAGCACCAACCTCATAAACTGACTCTGTGAAAGTACGAACAGATTAAACTACATTACAGAACACTATCAGGTCTTCTGTCGGGCTATAATGTCAACAGTTTGTAGGAACACCAAATTCAGGTGCTGGAAGGAAGGGAGCGAAAACGAAAGTAGAAATAAACGGGTTGACAGGCTCTTCTTACAAACACTTGCTCGACTATATATTTTTGCGTTTTGTTTATACTGTGACAACATCAATACCATGAGATACAATGAACTTGGCCTAGAAATATCTTCAGTCATGTACAAGTAAAAGTAACTTCGAAGATTGAGATTAAGCAAAGAATACAATAAACGAATGGAAAAGTCCAATCCATCCCCTCCCCTGCATCTAATCAGACTTCAAATTGAATACAAAACAGTGACGTAATCTCAAAGAATGATACCTGCATTGCATCCAATGACTTCAATTCTCATGCAGATATTTCCTTCCCATGAATTTGGTAAGATTCTTATGTATCTTGCAAATAATCTTGCTTTAAACCAATTCAAGACTGTTGTATCTCTATCGATGTTTCCAACAAACAACTTTGAATAATAAGAGAATAGAGAATGACTTAATGTAAATAGTATCAACTTTTTCACAAATCTTTTACAAATTTCATGTTACTTCTCCTGGATGCTGAAAATAACATTTCTGCTTATATTTGAGTCTACAATTTACATGTTAACACAATTTCTGAGAGAAGGGCATAAAGAGCAAGTCACCTGATAACTGCAAGATGAGAGTTATGGGAGGGGTACAATACATTCACATTATACTCAACATTTGCTAACAATCTCCACACTTAAAAGCTTACCTTGTTGGTACCATTTTCATGGTACATCACTAAAGAATTTAAATCCATTCCATATTCAACATAGAAGTTTTTCACCCATGAATCTGCAGTTGGATTTCCTTGTACTATCACTCCTGTTGTCGTTAATGTCTTCCCAAAATCTATTTGCAAGTATTGGTTTGGGTCATTTGATAACGCACACCAGCTTGATGATGGATGATTCAAACGAGCAGAAGATGCGTCTTTTCCATTCTGATTAGTAGATGACGTCATTATGAGGCTGGGTGGTAATGCAGTACCATTTTCGATACCAAGTCCTTGATTGCAAACTATAACAAAAGTATTATGCTCTTATACATAATGACATGATGATCACAATGGGTTGGTGCAAAATCGGGACATTTGCAAGCCAGAATAGGCATCTGTAATGATTCATACATCTAGTGTAAAGATTCTTTTTTTCCAATTATTTTCCTAAGGAGTTGAAGTGTCAGAGACATATCTCTGTACGCCTGAAGCAGATAATTTAACTACCTATGACCTTGTATAAATGGGAAATCAATATCGCTTAATCAAAATAATTCACAGCATCCGATTCTATTAAGCTTTTATAGGCAAATGAGATTCTATCGGGTCAAACACAGCTCAAAAGTCACAACCTATTAACTGCTATTTGAAGTGAAACCTAGCCAGTGCTTGGCCATTCTTAGTAGAATGTTGGTGATGCCCAAAAATTGCTGCATCATGAATAAAGAAACATACCATATGCACATCCATAGAGCTCAAATCTGACACAAGCCTCAGTTCCATTGATTTGTGTAGGTTGAAACTCAACATATCTGGCTGCAAATAGCGTTACTGCAAACATCCTTTGAATGGTCTGATTTTGGGCAGTTGCACCTATCAGTTCCTGGTAAGGCAGTAGTACATATCGGCAAATTTTTACAAGCATTCCACGGCGTGCCATAAGTGAAAGGTCAATGGAAAATTAACGTCCATAATGTAACGAAACTCTTGACAAGTCGCAAACATATAAAAAAATCATAAAGAGCAGAAGACGAACGAAAGCCGTACTTAATTATTAAGTTAACATAGGGATGGGCAATCTATGGCCAGCGGACCATAACCTTACCCACAAAGGGAAGTTCTGAAATCCTACAATAGACTGTGATTCATTGTAGTGAGTGTAGAATAGTTTAAATTTACTACATTCTCACCAATACAAATCTTGCTTATGTTCGTGTCCTTTCTAGCTCCCTTGACAAAAAGGTTTGGTGGATCAACCACACCCTTGCAAAATGTTGGGCACCCCTGAGGTAGCACACATTTCAATAAATTTGTTCAGAATTTTTTTAGCGATATGGTGAAGATCATGGGTAGCATTTAACATTTGCAGGAATCCTTAAATTTCTACAACGACACTTTTTAGCTGTATCAATTGTTACCAACCTCTGCTGTCATGTTGCCTGAATTACCCGTCCTGTTCAAAAATGTCACTCCATCTATACTGTACCTAAGCGTGAATCGTCTTATGAAATTTGAAGGGATTTTTGGATCTCCTTGTATGGAAATTCCTCGAATACTCATTGTGTATCTCAAATCGACTTTTACCCATTGCTCAACCAATGTTGACTCGTTAGATGAACACCAAGAGTTAGCACCATCCAGTCGAGCATTAAATCCTTTGTAGATTTGCTTATCCTGGTAAGATGAAGATTCTGTTATTTGTTGATCCAGGATTATGCCTCGTTTCATTCCCAGAGGTTCGCTGCACACTATGAAGAGAAAGAGATTACGCTGATTGGTTATAAACAATATGATGATGATAACAAGGCTGTAAACCAAAGGAAACTTTTGTTGTCAAACGCAATGCACCTTTGGGACAGTACAGATGCGGGAGTGAAAATCAATTGTTGATCGAATCTTCAGAGCTACATTGATATTGGATTGCTGGCATTCCTGATTGCTATGTCATGATAACAGAGACGGATGAACATTCTTTCTCCTGAATGCCACAAAGCAACTTGCAATTGAGGAAAGATTTTCCTTCTAAGCATGGCATTCAGACCACTAGATAGATGTGAAAATATTGCACATCAGCTTTGCCAGTTTTTGATTTTGAAGTGTATACTCTCGTTGTTAGATTAATTAATCACCCTTAATAGATCTTTGAATAAAGCTCTGTAATTGCGAAGAGGTATTCAGTGCGACTATTGTAATGAACGCAATATAATTTTCATTGAAAAATACGATGTAAAACAGTATGTTCAGGCATATGCAAACTCATAAGTAACTGATCAGGTTGTTGATGGGATGAACAAAAGTGATAATCTATAGCAGTATATTGTTGCACGATGTTTGATGTGATAACGGAGAGCCAGATAAATATCTAGATATGCTCTTCTTACTACCTTGCATGAATTTCAAGGGCAACATAAAATGAGATAAGACTTAAAGTGAATTGATCGGTCTGATACAACCAAAAAGGAGCTGTTTTTAGAGTTCCACGATGATCATTTCTCAATGATCTGCTTATAACATAGATGATTCACAGGAACGAGAGATCAGATTAAGATGACAACTGTTATTTGATGGTATTTGATAAAAGTAGAGAACAGCAAGTCACTTGAAATGGGAAACTTGTTATTAAAAATTGTTCTCTAGTATGAGAAGGAGATGCTAGGTCACAAGACAGACAAAGTAGTGATTTCTATGAAGATAACTGATTTGTCTTGTATCCTCTATCGAATCTTCCAAGTTATGAAATTTAGTAAGCATAGAGTTTTTATACAATACGATTATTTTCGAAACCTTTTGATTCAATTTGCTATGGTCCTTTGCAGTAAGTACTGAATACAGTTGGTTATGAAATAAAGGGAAAAGCTTTGAGAACGAACACTAGGATTGTAAATCTGGCCTGGAGAGAAATCCTTACTCTGAATGCATTTCAGCATGGCATGAACGTAAGGAGAGAACAGGTTGAAAGTTGACAGATACTCTGCAAAATATCATTAGTCGTTCAGTCGCATTAAAGTCAATGCTAGAAATTCAGCTATTGAAGACAGTTAGCAATTTTCAGGGTAAACAAGTTTGTGATAATTCAGCTACTCCACTATTGCGTAGAAAATAATGTAAAATAATGTAAATTAATGTAAAATAATGTAAATTAATGTAAAATAATGTAAATTAATGTAAAATAATGTAAATTAATGTAAATTGGTAATCGAAAAGTAGACTGTTTGATGCTAAAATATCATCAGAGTTAAGGTTGTTATATTTTCATAGAGAAAGCTTGAAAAGAAAAGGACTTGGAGTAAGAATGATGCTAAGACAGTAGAACAGACACAGTATTTTGAGCCGGGCGTTTCACACAACATTGGAATATGTTAGTAGAGATAAAAACACAAAATGTGTCTACAGAGAGTAGTAGAAATGATAATTTAAGTGCAACAAATCGTACTTAAGACTGGTCAAGAAGACGAATTCATACACACTTATCTACAGTTGCACTATTTTGTCAATGTAAAGAAACTGTATTTGCCCATATATGATTACGCAAAGGTACACATATGTGACAGAATTTTGCATCATCACAAGATCTACATTGGAGTAGATCATAGATGATGCTCAGGCCCATAGGAAGTGGGGGAGGACAGGGAGGCAGTACCCCCCAATAATTCGCTGAGATTGTATTTTGAGATGTTCCAAATAATTGTATTAACCCATATCATTATGCGATTCTGCAGCTTGATCTGACGGAGATGCAAAAAGCAGGTGTACTATGGTTTCATTGCTATTCCCCTGCGGTTTCTGCATGGAAGTTTAAAATTTTAAATACTTTTTGAAAAAATTAAGCATTTGATATATAACAAGTTAAGCAATACTAAGGATAACCTAAATTATGATTCTGGTCGAGCACACGCTTGATTCAAATGGAGAGGCGTACCTCTCTTGGCGTAACTATTTATTTGAACATCCATGCAGAGGCAGAGCTACAGGGGAGATTGGGAGTTAAATGCACAACTTTCTCAAAATGTGATAAGTTAGAATGTCATAAGAACTAATGACGATCCTCACACATATCCTTGATTTCATATGCTGCTTCTATCTACAATATGGGTGCACCTTTGTGTTTACAAAATAATCTTTATACCTAAAGGGTGTGGCTCTAACATTTTCCCCGGGACGAAGCCCCTAGGCTCCATTCTTTCCTGCCTAACGCTCACTAATGCCACGATTTCCCATCCCTTCCCCCTAATCCGACCCAGCTGCCTACGGGCCTGATACTAAAGCTTTCCTTATTGAGCGAAATTCTTTAGCATCGAAACTTCCCAAAGAAAACTAAAGCTTTGAACAGTGTCTCAATCTCGCTCTGTGTACCGATCACCTGATAATGAATAATTTACAATATTACAATATTGGTAATATCCGAGAGTAACTGAACTGATACATGCAATCTCCTCAACTTACAGTCAGTAATACCATGACAAGTGGCCAAGAAGCTGTAAAGAACGATAATAGCCAACTGCATCTTTGCATGTACTGCTTCAACTCTCCTTGTTACCGATGCCTAACATGACGCTATCAAGTTGGCTTTCTGATGACGTTCTCCCTATTATGCTAAGTATTAAACATATAACTATTAAAGTCAAGCAAAGTGACAACAATTTACACAATGGAGTCTAAGATGACCACTGTTCCGCTCTGTTTGTTGTTCTAGACAAGCAAGGCATAAGTCAAAGGTCTGTGAATGAGGCGAGCATGCGGAACAATGCCATTTCATGCCAATTTGCATTCCAACGATGCTTACACAATTCTACGACAATATGTAATGTCAAGGGTAGTTGTCTTTACACAATATGAGGATTACCAACCTAGGAACAGTTGTTCATGACTTTCTTTATTTGAATTCTATCAAATGGAATGGAAATTTTGGAGAATTCTATCAAATGGAATGGAAATTTTGGAAAATGCCAATCGAAGAAACAAAAAGCGCTTTCAAACCAACAAATCTATAAGAAGCCCTCTTCACCAGGGTACAGGGTAATAAGTCACATTTCAAAGGTCGTTTATTTCATTAAATTCTATGAGTGGTCTCGTTCTTATGGTTGAATAAAATGCTTTAATTGCACACAAAAACCTCTATAATGCATAGTAGCCAAGTCTCCCGCATCCCACAGGATCATTTCAAGTGTTATCTCCACCTGGACTCCACGAATAGAACAATTTGTATAGTCTCCAGGATGTCTTTTATTACTGAGGAAACATTTTCAAAAATTGTCTGCCTGGAAATAAACTGGAACTTTATTATTCACACTAGTCACCGTTATTTTCTTGCCATAAGACTACTGACTGTTGTCCAACAGGGAGCTACAGAATAATGATAAAACTACATCTCTAAAGTGGGTAATCTACCATAATTAGCAATGTACTTGTTAATTTTTCACAGCAGGGCCCACTGAAAATAAAAGACTGCTTAAAAGAAAGCAACAAAAACTGTATATTAAAGTATATTACAATGAACAGCAAAACAATGTTCTTCTAAAATAAGAACTGTGCGTAATTTATCTTAATGATAATGATCTTATCTATTGCTATGTATAGCTAACTGGTTTGGACATATGCTAAGGTTGCCAAACGGAACACCAGCCAAATTAGCCTTCGAACATATATATTTATTTATTTAATAATATCTATTTAAATCTATTTAAATTTTTAAAAATTTGAAGTGGAAAGGCTATTGAATTATATATATATATATATATATATATATATATATAGAATTATCGAAATTAAGTGCTATATTTAAGCGTATGTATTGCTAGTGTACCATTAGAAACCGCACCAAGCTTGGCAACTGTGATAGTGGTACATTATGTCGTAATACGTTACTCCACTATTCAAATCTATTTTATGTAGGTCCATTAGGCGGTAATTCAAATTGCAAAATTAGCTTACGCAATATACCAGCTTTCATAATGGCACACAATACTCTATTGGCAAACATCTTATTAGCTCCACAATTGCTGGAAATTGCCGGCATTAGACTTATCGACAGGCCTAATACTTCACAAACAAGGAATACAATGGCATATGTTTGAAAATCGCTAGTAATACATCAATAAGCGTTATGGTTTCAATAGGAATTGTCTTCATCAAGTTCAATTTTAACAACAGCTTAGTTTCCTGTTATGCTCTGAAGAGTGTCTTCTGAAAAGTTTTTACTTTCTTTAAAGCAATTTCTCTGTTGTTTACCGCAGAGAAATCACCGAAAATGTAACACAATGAGTTCAAAACACAAAAATGCGATTAGCTTAATGTCTGTTTATTGTTGTCTTTTGATTGCGTATGTATATTGATAAATTTCAAAATATAGGTAGAATTAACTTGTCTAATTCGATAATAGTGTATCAAATGCGCAAGAAACTAGTTAATGAGTAAAAAACTAAAAATATACCATACATAAATTTATGGAAACACTTGCTTTGCTAAGAACATAAAGTATCTTACTGAATTCTTTTGTTTGGTTAAGTATTCCATTGTCAACACTCAACGAACAAGATCGCTCATTTTATCATTGATGCCACTCTTGCATAGTAACTCCTATAATGACTGGTGAACAAATAACATTATCTATACGTTTGAGAAGTAAATGTATTATTCAATAAACCTTCTCGTGGGTCATGACTTAGAGCCCCGCTCACACGTCACCCTACAGCAAATGAGCGCCTGGTGGTAACATTAGGGGAAAATTGGCCTGCAGCGATAGAAGCTACCCAATCTGCTTTCCAAAGCCATTGGTTCATGATGAGTTAACCTTTTTCTAACAGGGACCCCTCGATGTGCGGAACCATCTATGAAACTACCCTTTACTGACTTAGGACTTTGTCTTCAGATAGCGAAGGAGAGACGCAGCTGTGCAAGCACGGACGCCTACGCTGGGGGTTGGGGGCAGCTGCCCCTCCTGCCCTTTACCAAGGACTTAAGTATTTTAGTGCAAAAAATGTCTATGATGTGCCCTCATTAGGAACCTTGCCCCCTGCCCTCGGTGCGGGCAGGCGTCCTTGTGAGCAAGTGTTTGGATCCTAACAGACAAAATTATCTACGAGCTTCGTTATTTTTAGGTATAGCGCCCCGTCCGCTTGCCCATTTCCCTTTTTGCTATATTCCATCATTCTGTTCGGTAAGACCATTTGTTTCCAGTCAATCATGTCAATCAGTCACCATATAAGAAACTTCCTACGAATATCTTAAGGTAACATTATTGCCATCCATTTGTCGTGTACTTTTGAAATATTACTTGCGCATCTCAATCAACATCTCTGCATACAGGAAAGACTGTGTCTGGTAAACTATGTGTTGCAAAGTTGCTTCTACATACAAATGACCCAGAACAGTATGTTATGGTTGAATTTATGAATTTTGCAATTAAAAACTGGTACTACAAAAGTTTACCTAAAGATACATTAATAGAACTGATTCAATAAAATCCACATATACTACTTATAGGTTATAATCGCTGAAACCTTGCCATTAGGTGTCAATCAGAACAGAATTCATTATAATGTTAATGCTATCTAGAAATGCTTTCCCAGTGTCCTATGATTCTCATGACTCCCAGTGAATTCTTCTAAAACTTGGTATCGACACTGTCAGTGGTGCTGTTGCTAGTGTTGGAGCCAACGTCATGTGCGTCCTAAAAATGTATATAAACCAAAGTTATATGTTTGGTCATGTGTGTGTGTGTGTGTGTGTGTGTGTGTGTGTGTGTGTGTGTGTGTGTGTGTGTGTGTGTGTGTGTGTGTGTGTGTGTGTGCATATCACTAATTATAGCCGCAGCAGGCATACAAGATACTCACAGAATTATTGTCAGCATGTTCTGAACTGTTATACTCTGAACTATGGTACGAAATTTCTTGATCACTTGCATTAGATGAAGCACCAACATTCAAATCGTCTGAATGAGAAGAGTGCCGTTTAGCATCAACATCCTCATGTGAAGAGTCTTCTGTTTTTTCATACAATTCTTCTTCCATGGTAACTGAAATATTATTTTCATAGCTGTATCCTCCATTATCCAAAGAGCATTGGTGTTCTTTGAGGTCCTGCATGTCCATAGCATCATGCTTTGGCTCGACATTGCCATACGTATCAGATTTTCGTCTCCTGTAACAGCATTCAACGCGCAATTAAAGCATCACTATCAGTAGGGAAATACAAAGTCCTTGGTAGCTATCAAAAATCCCTTAAGCCTTTCAAATCAATACTTTTAAATGCTTTTAGATCGAAGGGAAGATGAAGATTTTAAAAAATATAATTCTAATTTTCTGGTGTGTTCATCTTGTAACTTTAAAGTAGACCGACTGACAGAGTTGCAACAATAGAAATGCTAATTTAGCAATGCAATGCATAAAGTTTAGTATTTTTGCTGTCACAAAATTCGTAGCTGATATGTTGGAGGATTACGGAGAAAAAAGTGCTAACATGAAAGGCACATAGCTTCAGACTCTTTTAGGGAATATTCTTGACTGTTGCTCTAAGAGCAAGACTGATTACCACGTCAAACAGTAATAGGATTAACTGATAAGTAGAAAGTTTTAGACTACTAAATACATTGCAAAGAGCTACGTCAATGTTAAGTAGGAAAATGCTACTTTCACTACACAATTTCTATATTGCTATTTTCCAATAACTTAATAACAGATATGACAAATATACCTCATAGCGATGACAATCATTGCAAATATTGCGACAATGAAAACAAACACTGCAACTGAGATGCCTGTTATTACCATAGTGTCCAGTGATCCTTCAGTTTGTTGTGCCTGTGATCCTGAAACAGCAATGGCACTTCAGTGTTCACTCGAAGTTATCAACGAGAATAGATTGAATTTTGTAATGAATAGGCAACTCCAAGTCAAGAAAATGAGGACACAATAGTTCAGTGAATTTGCTTTTCAATCAATAACAAAACAGTCTAAATCCTTAATTTTATCACAGAAACAGCAAGAAACAGCTAGATTTCAGAAGGTAAACAAAGATTTGTAAATCTCACTGGTTTTTACAGGTCCTTGCCAAGGTGATGAATAGAAAACAGTCTAAAAACAGAAAATGACTTAATAGTAGCATCATGTTTGTTAAATTGTAATAGACATGGCAGTGGCTCAGTAGTAAGTTAGTTACAATTGCTAGAGGAGGATGGTTTAGAATATTTTATAAATCTTCAGGTGATGAATGCAAAACATCTTAAAAGGCAAGGTTATTGTCGCTAAGCACTTACAATAGTTTTGCTTAGTATGAAGAAGGCTCGACAATAAGCATCTGTGCTTCACATTCAGACGATATGATAGTTAGACATGTTTTTGTAATCATATCTACCTTAGAGACATAAGCTCGTTGGAAAGCGACATATTCAGTGTTGGCTTTCAAAGGGACGTTCTTGTAAATGACATTGCCAATATTTCGTCTCTTTCTGCTTGACAAGCTATATTCCTTTCCATCTCCGACTGAGAATTTTGGCACATATGATGACAAAACAGCTGTTACGTATGGTTTTCCCGCTCTATAAGTCGATGCATCGTATGGGCCTAGTTCACTAGGCAGCCATTCGTCAGGAGGCTTTGCTGACGTGCTACCTTCCATAACTATGACGTGGTATAAACTGAAAAACATGACAAATTTAAATAACTAACTCAGTAGGTAAATCTTCATATCATATTTCATCTGATTTATATCCTGCTTATTTTCTACAAAAAAATCATCAAAAAAATTGCGATGTATAGAGCTCTGTTAATAAAACTCAGAAATTTCCTGACGTAGACATACCCTTCCCTGACTTTGTCGCCATTTCCATGTTATACTAATAAGTGTGAACATGAAAATTTGATGCAATTGTATAAGCAACAATGCAACTTTCGGCACAGGTCCTAGATTATTTACACATAGATACATACATTGTCTTTGGTGGTCCTTTTGCCAATGGAAAAATAAACGATGCTACAGTAATTTTTGACTTATAAGTCAATATGTCCAATTTCTCCAACCATTTTCTCTCTAAAATAAAGCAGTGAGATGATAAAGGAAACAAATATATTACTCAAAAATGTTCATAGATAGAAATTATTGTGTGTGTGAACGGGCAGCGAGCAGATGATTCAATTAAGCATTCGACCATCACTTCATATAAAAGTGTGAATTAAGAAGGAGACCAATTTGTCAAGCAGCTAGTTTATATGTTAAACTATTCAAAGCCTCATAATGTCAAAGTGACTGCCTCTGTGTGTCTGATTTTGATCACAGAGTTAACAGGTGAATTAATAAAAAGCAAGCAACTTTAGCTAAAAGCAATAATATGCACTTGGTATAGGTTATATGATGGCGAGTACAAAATATTTAAAGCGATGCAGGAGACAGCATACCGATTGTCACTTTTGTAAAATCACTGAATAGGATTTTGCCCTAAAATATAAAAAGAGTTGAATTAATAAGCGTACAATCAATCACGGATGGAGCTCGCAAAGTTTTATACACTATTTCGATAAAATAGTGAAGAGTGAAATTCAGTCCATCATAGATATGATATGATTGGATACCGTAATTTTCTCAATCTAACATCATCTAAATATGCATGATACACTAAGGCTTGGTGCAATCTGACATCTTTTCAGTGCTTCATGTGTTGTTTACATTAGTAATAATACCAACCGTATCTTGAACTACTGCTTGGTAACATATGGTATAATTTCCCAGTGTGTCCATCTCTAATTTTATGCCTTGAACAGCTTTGATTCCAGGCTTAAATTCAAGCGTCAACGGTAATCTAGAGGGACTTATATTTTCACTATCGATAATCTTCCCGGAATTGGAGCATTGCTCTCCTTCACCAGCCGTGAAGAACAAACGATACCAACTAAAATATGGGAGATTTTGTTTCACAAGTGATGAAGCATATTCCAACTCATTTAGTACATACAAGCTTAGAAAGTCTAAGTACAAATTCCAACTGGTGGGCATGCTGATTTTGTGGGAGAGAGGCAAGTTTCCTAGTATTTTAGAATAAATATTGTTTATGTTCTTCTCTATGGAAATGTAATAAAATATCTGTGAAATGAAAGACAATCACGTGTCTGGTAGATCTTTTTCTGCTTATAAAACCACATTTCAAGAAATTTTCCCAATCGTGAGACTGCACATTAGATAAATGGCTCCTTTCCTTCTTGTACTGCAGATGTTCGTATTGAAAAATCATTTACAATCTAATAAAACCTAAGTGATATAGGTGGTCATCAAGTTTATGGGCTGTTCGCAATTCGAATCCATTTGAGGAATGGCAATTGTTAGCAGTCACAATTTTTGCATTGCTATGACAGAATTTGCTAGTAGGGTATACAATTTACAAGTGACATGTACCTGACGTTTTGGGGTATCCCAGCAAGAGATACCTTTACACTTTTACTCGAAGAAGACGACACGATTCTCATTGGCGGCTTTGGTACGACTAAAATATTTAAGAAAATATTACTAAACGCAAGTGGGTAGAATGCGATACTGGTTACTAAAATATCAGTGGCTCATGAATTCTTAGAAGGGGTAGATGATGATATCAACAATAACGATACATAAGTTAAGTAGAAAAACTATTGAAATGCACATCAGCACAACAAAATCTCAATGTATGCAACGACAACCTCTTTCCAGAGTTCTACATGTAACTTTTCGACTGAACATTCCGAGTATATGGCCATGGTTTGTTGTTGCCTGTACCTGAACGAGAAGAGCAAATGGTATCATGGCAGAATAAAACTGCATGAGATAGATTTCTTATGCCAAAAACGTAAAACAATTTACAAGTATAAAGCATAATTTAGCATCAAAATAATACGAGAAAAGCGATTATAAAGTAATACTGTTCTACACATGCCATGAATTGAAGAAATCACTGAAATACCATACTCATTAGCATTCTCTCGAGACACCCCTATAAGCTATCAGAGAACATATTATATATAATACATATACAACACTGCAAAACAGCCAGGTACATGATATAACAGATTAGACCTAAATATCACTTGTCAATTACTATCAATATTACTACAAGCTTTCTATTATCCCTTTCTCCATCTTAATGATGTCCAGCAAATACATTTATGACAAAACAGTTCAAGTGGAAGTCTTACCTTCAATTCATAATCAGAATACGGTCTCAGACCAATGATTGTGTAATTCATCTGTCTGCCTACACTTATAGGGCTGCTATAGTTAGCATCCATTGCTAGTTTGTATATGATTCTGTAGTCATGCAAAATGCCATTAAACGAAGCTGGCTGTCTCCATTTGAGCACGATACTCGTTGCTGAAATAGCAGCAGCTGACACATTCTGTGGAACGCTAGCAGCTGCAATTAATAATTAACAAGCACAAAGTTAATTCTTATTCCAATCGAATTACTAGAAAGGCAATTGCTAAGCTATTCATTCACCCATTCATTTACTCCTTCAGTCATGCAATCATTGATTTATTTATTAAAAATATTATGTTTACCTCCACAATTTCCAAATCTGTACTTTCTCTATCCTTCTCTCTAACTCTCTAACTCAATAGCTCCCTCACCTATTACAAACATTGAACATCCTAGTTATCTATGGAGACAATGTTCTTTTTACTTACTAGGCCATCATGCCAATAACCTACCTCCTTCGAGTGTTCTACATGTTACGTAATGGCTCAGAACTCCAAGTATACTGCCATCTCTCGTTGTTGCTTGTACCTAAACAATGAAAGAAGGGAGAGTCTTTAAACAAACAACACCGTCAAGTTTCAGCATAAGCTCAACACGGTAGATGACAATCAGTCACACAAAAGACACATCTTCACTCATTAGCTTCTGCATTCAGATAATGATCTACAATCTGGTAGTTTGACAAAAGCATTCAAGTGGAAGCAATACCTTTAGTTCATAATCTGAGTATGGTCTCAGATCAATGATTTTGTAATTCAATTGTCTGCCTACACTTATGGGACTGCTATAATTAGCATCCAATGCTAGTTTGTATCTGATTTTGTAGTCATGCAAAATTCCATTAAACGAAGCTGGCTCTCTCCATTTGAGGAAGATGCCCGTTGCTGAAATAGCAGTTGCTGATACATTCTGTGGAGCTGTAGCAACTGAAATCAATAAAAAAGGCAATTGTTAAGTTAATTAATTAGATCTAATAAGTAGGCAATTTAACTTAGCAACGTATTCATTTCGTTTTTAAATCTATGAAAAGCACTTTTCACTATATCACACTGAATAAATCGAATTCAGGAAAGAGCCTTAAAATTGGTATGCAGAGATAATAGAAGGGAATTAGAACTAGAAAGAGAATAAATTTGACTAATCACCAGCGCAATCTGCAATTGGCAATGATTATAAAGCAAAAAAAAAGCATCAGTCCAGAGATCATGAAGGATGTTTTTTTGAAAACTGTAGCAATTACAATCTAGGAAGTGATAATCATATGTAGTTGCCAAAAATTGTGACCGCCATGTATGGTACCGAAAATATCAAGTACAGAGGCTATCTTTTTTGGTTTTCTCTACCGAAAGAAATAAAAACTCTAGTACTCTATCTCAGTTCAAGAAATGTTTAAAATCATGGGATGGAAATATTTGCAACTGCAAGTTGTAAATAAGTATCATTGTAATTAGGTTTTATCTGTTTTATCTTTCCTATTAACTTATTTAAATTGTAATAGAAGTTGACCTTTATTATCATTAATATGCTACGTTTTCTGTTTATTTTAGAGATCAATTGTAAAAGAGTTTATATACATACATATATACAATGCCATAATACAGTGGCGGATCCAGAAGGGGGCTAGGGGGGCTCGAGCCCCAGTCAGATTTCTAGGTTTAAGAATATAATATTCTTTCACTTTAACAAATCTTCCTGTATATAGAGGACACTTTGCAAGTATTGCAGCTCTTTCGGGTCGGCAGAAGTGGCAACATGTAGAAAAACAAATGTCAACAGAGTGTCTGTATGTATTTTGCTGACTACCATTGACCGAAGTATGTATTAGGTGTCCAATCTTTTGTCAGGATCTCCATCAAGAGACAATGGATATTCCGAGCCCCCTTGGTCTATGGAATACTCGATTTCACGGGGGCTCAAAGCGTCGTCGAAAAATTTACTGACTGCACGTGACGCAGCAAGCCATCCAGTGTCCAATCGTTTGCAAGTATCTTGATCACAAGACAATGAATATTCCGAGCCCCCCTGGTCGGTAAAATGCAATGTGTTTTAACGGTGTATTCTACGGGCGAGGGGGGCTCGGAATATTGATTGTTTTGTGATCAAGATACTAACAGACGATTGGATACTAAGTGATTTCTGTAGTCACGTGCAGCCAGTAAATTTCTCATAGACGTTTTTAGCCCCGTTCAAATTGAGTATTCTATAGACCAAGGGGGTTCGGAATATCTTTTGTCTTTGAATCATGGTTTTATTGGATATCCGATGCGTCTTTGGGTGCATTCCGGCCAGTAAAATGCACTCGATGATAGAAAAGTGCTAACAGGCATC
Source organism: Mastigias papua (assembly GCA_964019165.1). Classification (NCBI taxonomy): domain Eukaryota; kingdom Metazoa; phylum Cnidaria; class Scyphozoa; order Rhizostomeae; family Mastigiidae; genus Mastigias; species Mastigias papua. The sequence continues at coordinate 13,399,433 of OZ025279.1, read as the reverse complement.
TAGAACCAGAACCACATACAGGAGATTTCATGCGAGTTCATCAGGTACGTGTTGTTTACTGAAATCAGTGCCATGTTCCTATTTCGAAATGATCGTTAGATACTTTTGGAGTAACATGTGAAGGCAGCCGAACGCATTATTGGTGAAGAAAGCTTAAAAGGTAAGCGAATATAGGTAACAGGAATTACGTGCTCAGACTACAACAGTAGTGAGCCATTTGTAGCGCCGTAGCGCCGTACCCAGCTTTAAACGAATGTATGAGGTGGAATACGTATATAAATATTGCACTTTGTTAAAATGTTAATTTTGATACGTGGGGCTTCTGGTTAGAGCTATTGTGTCTGCGTTTAGGCAGAATTACTTGATAACCGCTTGCATCTGTAGGACCCTGTTTGCATTTTGTTGTTGACAGTGAGGGACTCTCAGGACTAGTTTAGACGTCATTACTTGAGTCGAATCAGTTACTTGTACTTTATCTGAAAAGCCTACAGTCTGCGAATTGATTTGGTTCGACATAACTGCACGGTACATAAATTAAATCTCCATCTTGGATAAGGACTGCCACTTTGTTGTTCTTTGCTTCCTTTTCACTTCAGTGAACCATGCGTAGTGTGTTAACAGAATCACCATGTGTCTCAGGAAGTCGATAGCATTGAACACTGTTTACTGTGTAGGCGCGATAAATACGAGCAAAATAGACCGTTCTTCTAAGGATAATGATGCCATGATGTGTTTTGCTTCACTGTCACACGATATGTTTCGTTACAGCAAATAAATTGGAGCTTTTAGATCTAGTTGTTCTGTGCGTTCGGTTGATTGAATTGGCAATGTACATTTCAAGCCTATTTAGATACAGAATGTTGTAAAAATGATTTGCTATTCTGAATGTTGAGCAGAGAACAGATAAGCAGAACCATCACTTCAGGTACTGAACATCGTCCAGATCTTATGGTGAATTGTTAGGACAGGGCTGATAAACGTCGTAGCACATAAATGTGATTGATCATCAAATAATTCGCTCTATAATTTCATTGCATAAAGCCTACTTCCAAACTGACCACGCCCATACTCGTGATGTTGAGCCCCTGTCAGATTTTAGTCTGAATCCGCCACTGTAATATCTAATTCATTAACCCACTAATAACTATTCGCTATCTCACTTATCACATGTACTCACTCTTTCAGTCATGAAGGAAGTTAACTTTCTCTCCACTCAAACGAATATTACTCTAACAGCCTACCTCCTTCCAGTGTTTTACATGTTTCACGATAACTGAGAATTCCGAGTACGCTGCCATTTCTCGTTGTTGCTTGCACCTACACGAACGATAGGCAACAGCTGTCAGTCAAACAGCAGCCTAATTTCATCTGAAGCTAAAAGTGCTAGATGAAAACGAGACTCATACAGTAGAAACACACCTTCAATCATTAACTTGTCTATTTAGATAATGCTGTGCAATTTTCTATTTACACAAAACAATTCAAGCAGAAGCTTTACCATCAATTCATAATCGGAATATGGTCTCAGACCAATAATTGTGTAATTCATCTGTCTGCCTGCACTAATAAGGCTGCTATAATTAGCATCCAATGCTAGTTCGTATCTGATTCTGTAGTCATGCAACATGCCATTAAATGACGCCGGCTGTCTCCAGTTAAGCAAGATGCTCGTTGATGAAATAGCAGTAGCTGACACATTCTGTGGAGCGGTAGCAACTGAAATAAATGAAAACAAACACAGTTAATTTAGTCCATCGGATTAATAGACAAGCACTTAGTAGCTCATTCAATCATTTATTCATTCATTCATTCATTCACTCATTCATTCATATCTTCATTCATTCATTCATATATTCATTCATTCATGCAGTCATTGATTTGTTTACTCAAAACATAACTTTTTCATCCACAATTGCATAATCCATACGAACTCTCTCTCTCTCACACACACACTACTCTACAACTCAATGACTCTTTCAGCAATCACATAAATTCACTTTCCTCATCACTTATACAGGCATTACTCTTTCTATGTACTAGAATGGCTTGCAAACAACCAACCTCCTTCCAGTGTTCTACATGTTACATTATAGCTTAAAATTCCAAGTATTCTGCCTTTACTTGTTGTTGCTTGTACCTACAGAGCGAAATAGGCAAATGCTCTCATTAAAGAATGCCACCAAATTTTACACCCAGTTGGACGTGCTAGACGAAAACCAATATCATACAAGAAACATTTTGTAAAGGCTAATCTAAGTAAATGATCCAAAAACAATTCAAGTGAGGGCATTACCTGCAATTCATAATCGGAATATGGTCTCAGACCAACGATTGTGTAATTTAACTGTCTTCCTACACTTATAGGACTGTTATACGTAGTCTGCATTGCTAGTTTGTATCTGATTCTGTAGTCATGTAAAATGCCATTAAGCGAAGCGGGCTCTGTCCATTTGAGCAAGATACTCATTGCTGAAATAGCAATGGCTGACACATTCTGCGGAGCACTACCAACTGAAATAATCAACAAACACATACTTAAGTTAAATCATTGAATTTTTTTAACAAGAAATTGCTAAATGAATCATTTACTCATTCATGCAGTCAATTAGTAATTCATTTATGGTTTCCACCGTATAATTATTAGTCTAAGACTACAAACACAACTTAAACTATGTCATTCAAAGCAGAATAGGGCACTAATCCATTGCGTTTCTACTATGGCCGACGCAATCACTCATTCATGTATGCAATCAAAGATTCATTTCAATGAAAACATAATTTTTACTTCCCTAACTTCCAAGTCTATATTCTCTCTCACTGCCATAGTAGAAACGCAATGGATTAGTGCCCTTTTCTGCTTTGGATCGCATAGTTTAAGTTGTGTTTGTAGTCTTAGGCTAATAATTATACGGTGGATACCATAAATGAATTACACAATTGCTCTCTCACTAATTACAAGCACTGTCTGTTCTCGTCATTAATGAAGATAATACTCCTTCTGTACGTCAGAATATCAATCCAACAACATACCTCCTTCCAGTGTTCTGCATGTTACATTGTAGCTCAGAATTCCAAGTATACTGCCATTTCCTGTTGTTGCTTGCACCTAACCGATGAGACAAGCAGCATTTATCAGTCATACAACTCCATCAATTTCATATCAACGTAAAAACAGTAAACGAAAGCGAGTATCATGCAACACACGATTTGTATCATCCACTTGTCTTTTAGTCAATCAGCTACAATCTTATACATTAACAAGCAACTGAACTGCAAGCCATACCTTCAATTCGTAATCGGAATACGGTCTCAGGCCAACAATTGTGTAATTCATCTGTCTGCCTACACTTATAGGGCTACCATAGTTAGCATCCAATGCTAGTTTGTATCTGATTCTGTAGTCATGTAAAATGCCATTAAACGAAGCTGGTTGTCTCCATGTGAGCAGGATACTCGTTGCTGAATTAGCAATAGCTGACACATTCTGTGGAGCGGTAGCAACTGAAATTAATAACATGCAAAAATGTGATTACCTAGATTAGAAAAATAGACAACCGTGCTAGCTATCTCTATCATTCCTTCATCAATCTCGACTATTCTAGTGATCTATTTGTCTCCTTCTAGTTTTCTTAGTCGGTTGATGTCTCACATACTCAAATACTCCCTCACTTTGTGACTCACTCTCTTCGTCCTATTCCGCCACTAACTAAGACGAGTCACTTAAAGTCATGTTAATACCCTACCTCCTTCCAGTGTTCTACATGATATATCACTGCTTAGCATCCCGAATATGTGGCCCTTGCTCGTTGTTGCTTGCACCTATACCAAGAGATAAGCAACTATATCAAGATGCCTATACGCAATAAGCAAATATACCTATTTCGCTTCGTATAAGTACTTTTTAGCTCTTTAAATATCAAAAAAACTATTACTAGAGGAAGTTTTGACCGACATTGGAATAGTAAATACCGGCAACTCCCAAGACAGTCCTTCTTTTTTGTGAATGTACCAACACTCCGCAAAAAGGACAGCAATACATTAAGCTCCTACGAAAGATTTTACTTGATTTATCGCTACTCTACAAGGCAGGGACTTGTTTGTCATGGAAACTTCTACCCTCAGTTTCACAGTAGCCTATCATAAGCACAAAAGTTGTATTGACATGTTTGTAGCTGGGTAAGGACGAGCAAAGGCCCTAATTCATAAAATTCCTAAACGTTTTCCTTCCACAAAGCAGCCCAGGGGTACAAACACATGAAAAGAAAGCCACCACCGAAAGCAATTCTCAAGTTTTCCGTAATCGATACACCTCATCATATCATATTTTCAATGGATTTAGTACTCGACTCATCTAGCGATGATTTTACTAACTACACGTTCATACAAGCTAGATACATACTTCTTGTTATAAACATACCATCTAAGGCAATGATCTGCATTCCTGTAGTGCAGCAAAACAATTCAAGTGCAAGAATTGCCTTCCATTCATTAGCCAATAAAAGAACGCCATTAAATTTCATGTCAAGCTAAATAAGCCACATGATCTTCAAACTTGTAGTTTGAAAACCAGTTGAAGCCTTACCTTCAATTGATAATCTGAATAGGGTTTCAGACCAATGATTGTATAATTCAGTTGTCTGCCTACACTTATAACGCTGCTATAGTTAGCATCCAATGCTAGTTTGTATCTGATTTTGTAGTCATATAAAATGCCATTAAACGAAGCAGGCTGTCTCCATTTGAGCAAGATACTCATTTCTGAAATAGCAGCTGCTGAAACGTTCTGTGGAGCCGTAGCAACTGAAAACAATGACAATCAAACACTTAACTTCTTGGCAAGTTAGTCAACTGATTGGCTAGTAACTTACTAAATAATAATTCAGATTATCATAAATACGTCATAAATGCATAGGTGTTAAAGATTTAAGCTAGTGTTAGTCAAGTAAATAGTTCGTGAGTAAGCAATTTGATGATATAAAATGAGCTGATAAAGTCAAACTATACTAACTCATCTATTTAATTATTCAATTACTCAAACAAAGCTTCACATTGCACTTTCTGTTCATTTACACACTCTCTCACTCTCTTACTCACTCAGTCTCCCTCGCCTATCGCAAGCATTCACTGCCCTCACCTTAATGAAGATAATGCTACTTGTACCCACTAGAATGTCATGCTAGTAGCCTACCTCCTTCCAGTGTTCTACATCTTATACTATAACTCAGAATTCCGAGTATATTGCCATTACCCGTTGTTGCTTGTACCTACCAGATGAAACGTGCAACAGTTAACAATTAAGCAACTCCATCAAATTTCATATGGAACTTTACATGCTAGATGAAAAGGAGCAGCATGTAAGAGACAAACTTTCAGTTTTTAACGGGTCGACTTAGATATTAATGTTCAATCTTCTATTTTAACAAAACAATTCACGCACAAGGCATACCTTCAATTCGTAATCAGAGTATTGTCTCAGACCAATAATTGTGTAATTCAACTGTCTGCCTAGACTTATAGGGCTGCTATAGTTAGCATCTAGTGTTGGTTTGTATCTAATTCTGTATTCATGTAGAATGCCATTAAACGAAGCTGGCTGTCTCCACTTGAGGAAGATACTGGTTGCTGAAAGAGCAATAGCTGACACATTCCTTGGAGCGGTAGCAACTGAAATAAAAAAGACACATGTATATAGTTTCTTAGCTAGTTAGTTAGTTGGTTATTTGGTTAGCTAGTTAATTTGTTTTATTTACTCATATAATTATTTACAAAACAGGCAGCTACAGACACGATACCACAGGGGGCATGGAGTTACATAGCAACCCTGTGGTCATTACACAGGACATAAGAAAACAAATAAACACAAAATTATAAGTAAATGAATGGATCATTCTCCCGTTACACAACTTCTCCACTAGGGAGGGAGAACATCTCAAAAACTAATATGCAGCAATTCAAATTCACATGTAGGCCCATAATTAGTTAGTTAGTTAGTTAGTTAGTTAGTTAGTTAGTTAGTTAGTTAGTTAGTTAGTTAGTTAGCTAGTTAGTTAGTTAGTCAGTTAGTTTGTTAGTTAGCTAGTTTGTTAGTTAGCTAGTTTGTTCATTAAATAGATGGAATAATCAGATAAATGCATATACAAACTCATGCATTTGACCAGTCAATCTTTAAAAAAATACTCTTTACTTTTAACTGCTTTTCGTTTCTTCCTCGCTTACTCATTCAACCTCCCATTTATCACACGCATTTACACTTCTCTTTGTTGCAGGACTATACTATTTCAGCTCACTAAGATACAATTCTAGCAACGTACCTCCCTCAAGTGTTCTACATGTTGCATTATAGCTCAGAATTCCAAGTATATTGCCATTTCTTGTAGTTGCCTGTACCTAAAAGATGATAGAAGAGACATCTGTCAAGCAAACAACGGTATCAAGCCTCAAGTTAAGCTAAACTAACTAGATGACAATGAGTCACATAAAACAGACTTTTGATCAAAAACTTGCCCACTTTGTTAGTGAGCGTACTCTAGTTGAACAATACAATACAATTGCAAGCCTTACCTTCAACTCATAATCTGAATACGGCCTCAGACCAATGATTGTGTAATTCAATTGTCTGCCTACACTTATAGGGCTGCTATAGTTAGCACCCAATGCTAGTTTGTATCTGATTCTGTAGTCATGCAACATGCCATTAAATGAAGCTGGCTGTCTCCAGTTGAGCAAGATACTCGTTGCTGAAATAGCAGTAGCTGATACATTCTGTGGAGCTGTAGCAACTGAAATCAATAACAGATATACATGTAGCGTATACAATTTACTAGAGAAACAATGTCCAGCTCATTCAACCACTCATTCAATCATTCACTTAGTCACTAATTTCTCTACTTGCTCCATGAAGTAATTAATGATATAAGATGACATTCATTCTGCTCGCTAGAATATTATGCCAAAACCTACCTCCTTCAAGTGTTCTACATGTTACACTGTAGCTCAATGTTCCGAGTATGCTGCCATTTCTCGTTGTTGCTTGTACCTACACAATGAGATAAGCAAACTTTATCAATAATGCTTGGCACCATATTTCACACCAAGCTATTCATACAATGCACATTTTATAGCATCACCTTATCTATCTAGATAACGATCGACAGTCTTCTACTTTAGCAAAACACTTCTAAGGCAGGGTTTACCTTCATTGCATATTCTGAATATGGTCTCAGATCAATGATTGTGTAATTCAACTGTCTGCCTACACTTATAGGGCTGCTATAGTTAGCATCCAGTGCTAGTTTGTATCTGATTCTGTAGTCATGCAAAATGCCATTAAACGAAGCTGGTTGTCTCCACTTGAGTAAGATACTCGTTGCTGAAATAGCAATAGCTGACACATTCTGTGGAGCGGTAGCAACTGAAATTAATAACAAACAAACACATAGTTAATTTAGTCCATCGAATTAATAGACAAACAATTGCTAACTTATTCATTCACTGGTCCATTCATTCACTTATTCCTTCCATCAATCATCTATTCATTCATTTATTCATTCATTCATTTATTCATTCATTCATTCATTTATTCAGTAATTGATTTGTTTATTCAAAACATTATGCTTACCTCCATACTTGCAAAGTCTATACTTTCTGTCTTTCTCTCTATCCCTCTTATTCAAGCACTCTATCACTCACTACAAGCATTGAACATCCTAGTCATCTATGACGATAATATTCTTTCTACTCACTATGATGTCATGGTATAGCCTACCTCCTTCCAGTGTTCTACAAGTTACGTGATGGCTCAGAGTTCCAAGTATACTGCCATTTCTTGTTGTTACTTGTACCTGCACGACAAAATAAGCAACACCTTTTGATAAAAAAGCTCCAAAGAGTGTTTTAGGGAGTGGTCACTTTTTATGTCCGAGGTGGGGACTGTGTCCTCAAAAAAGTTTTACCCCACCATATGAGTAAGTCAAATTTTCTTTACCCCACCGAAGGAAAATAGTAAAACAAAGGTGCATTTTTGCTTAACTATGGTATATGTTTTTACACTACCCCTGTGATCAAAAATTATTCTTCTACCCCACCTAGCACAGAGTATTTTTTCAGTTACTCCACCATTTTATCTTCAGTCCCCATCCCGGTCATAAATAATGGCCGTTCCCTTATCTAGTAAAAACTGCCAGGTGAATATCATTCACATGTTATAGGTACTATCTATGATCTACTTTATCCATCCAGGTATTGAGCTACAATTCTCTAGTTTGTCGAACCAATTCAAGTGCAAGCCTCACCTTCATGTCATAATCGGAATACGGTCTCAGACCAATTATCGTGTAATTCAACTGTCTGCCTACACTTTTTGGGCTGCTATAGTTAGCATCCAATGCCAGTTTGTATCTGATTCTGTAGTCATGCAACATGCCATTAAACGAAGCTGGTTGTCTCCACTTGAGTAAGATACTCGTAGCCGAAACAGCAATAGCTGTCACATTCTGTGGAGCGGTAGCAACTGAAATCAATAACAAACAAGCACATAGTTAAGTTAGTCCATCAAATTGTCGACAAACAATTGCCAACTCATTCATTACCGTGGTCATTCGCTCATTCATTCATTCATTCATTCATCCATTCATTCATTCATTCATTCGTTCATTCATTCATTCATTCATTCATTCATTCATTCTGTCACTGATTATATTGCTAAAGCCATAAAGTTCTCTCTCTCACTCTCTTCCTCTCTCGCTCTCACACTAATCATAAGCAGTTGAGCCCCTCCTCAGTTATGTGGATAATGCTCTTTCTTCCCACTTAAAAATCATGCCCACAGCCTACCTCCTTCCAGTGTTCTACAGGTTGCGTTATGGCTCAGGATTCCAAGTATGCTACCATTCTTCGTTGTTGCTTGTATCTAGAGAATGAGATAAAAAACTTATTAGGGGAGCAATAAAGCCTATTTCCATTGGAGCTACCGATGACAGTGATAACAAGTCTGAAACACCAGTCACATTGAATCTCAATCTCTCATACACACAATCTTCCACAATCTTGCATTATGACACAACAATATAACTGAAAGCCTTACCTTAAATTCATAATCAGAATACGGTTTCAGGCCAACGATTGTATAATTCAACTCTCTGCCTACACCTATGGAGCTGCTATAGTTGGAATCCAATGCTAACTTGTATCTGATTTTATAGTCATGTAAGATACCATTAAACAAAGCTGGCTGTTTCCATTTGAGCAAGATACTCGTTGCTGAAATAGCAGTAGCTGACACATTCTGTGGAGCGGTAGCAACTGAAATCAAATACAAGCAAATTGCTAGTTTGCTCATTAGTTAAACATTTAACTAGTGAGATACTTCGAATGAACAGAACAGCTGTTTACCAACTCATTCACTCAATTACTCAATTACTCACGTATTTCTTAACTTTCTAAATTTATTACTCTCTTGCTTAGGTCTTCGCTTCTTTACTTTTCTATTCATTCCATCGTTCTTTCATCATACACATTCATTTTCTAAATCTTTAACGAAGAAACTCCTCTCTGTAAAATAACTCAGATCTATAGCTGCAACATACTTCCTTCAAGTGTTCTGCATATTACATCATTGCTCAGAATTCCCAGTATACTGCCATTTCTCGTTGTTGCTTGTACCTACACGACAAAATAAGCAAAAATATTCGATGGAAAAACTGCTAGATGAGAACTAATTACATACAACAGACACTATCTATCATCGATTTAGTCCATCCAGGTATTGAGCTGCAATGGTCTAGTTTATCGTACCAATTCAAATGCAAGATTTACCTTCAATTCATAATTGGTATACGGTCTCAAACCAATGATTGTATAATTCAACTGTCTGCCTATACTTATTGGGCTGCTATAGTTGGAATCCAGTGCCAACTTGTATCTGATTTTGTAGTCATGTAAAATGCCATTAAATGAAGCTGGCTGTCTCCATTTGAGCAATATACTCGTTGCTGAAATAGCAATGGCTGATACATTCTGTGGAGCAGTAGCAGCTGAAAACAATAACAAGAAAGTGTTTAGGTTGTTAGTTAATTAATAAGATCTAATTGGTAGAAAACTCACAGGTAAATTCACCCATAGAAATATTCAGTCAATGAGAAATGTAGTTAACTTTCCCAATCTCATAGTTTCTTATTCCGCCATTCACCTATTTGTCATTCTTTCATTCACTCCCATCTCCACTCTCGTAGTCACTCTATCGATCGCCTATTCACTCAATCAGCTTTTCACTTATTGCGTCTACTGGTGTACCATTTACTCACTAGAATACTACGCCAACAGCCTACCTCCTTCCAGTGTTCTACATATTACATCATAGCTTGGAATTCCAGGTATACTGCCATTTCTCGTTGTTGCCTGTACCTATATGATGAGATAAGTAACCAATTGTAGACAAAATGTGCACCAAATGTCATATGAAGATAAATATGCCATTTTAGAAATGATATACCATCGTCTAAATGTAACAAAGCAATTCACATGCAAGCAATACCTTCAACTCGTAATCAGAATATGGTCTCAGGCCAATGATTGTGTAATTCATCTGTCTGCCTACACTTATAGGGCTGCTATAGTTAGCATCCAATGCTAGTTTGTATCTGATTATGTAGTCATACAAAATGCCATTAAACGAAGCTGGCTGTCTCCATATGAGCAAGACACTCGTTGCTGAAATAGCAGTAGCTGAAAAGTTCTGTGGGGCTGTAGCAACTGAAATTAATGACAAACAAGCACTTAGTCTTTAGATTAGTTAATCAGTTTATTAGTTAGCGAATTAGAAAGTAATTTAGGTGAAATGGGCTGAAAACCTCATTGCACATTAATACCTTCATTCAGGGGCGGATCCAGGAGAAATTTTGACATTCGCACAATTTGCGAAATAAGTGCCACGCCCAAATAACCACACCCATAAACCACACCTACAATCCACGTCTGCAGAGTCCCTATTCCAACCCCAATACGGCTACCTAGTAAAACCCCATGTAAAGCAGAGAGAGCCCGTAATATCTACGTAATAAATGCAATGATTTTTCCTTTTTATGTCAGCAGCAAGGAGTAGGAACTATTGAAGCAATCTCTACCCGAAACCTTAGAGCACTATTTTCTTATTGACCACTTTCTTATCCCAAAAAAGTAATAATTTCTTTCCAGTAAACATCACCCGATAATGACACCTTCCCCATAAGGCAAATTGAATACACATTGAGGTCTAGTTAGCTCTCTGATAAATATATGAGAGTAAATCGAATTGTCAGCTGGTGAGAATTGCAGATAAATAAATCTGACAACAAGTAGCCCACTACGGTCCAAGCCTAGGGGTATTCGTTCAACATTTAGAAATGCTATTATTATTTAACCTTTCACTGAGTGTTATCGACTTGCAGTCTTGGCATATATCCTTGTTGTAACAAAACGGGAACTTGGTCTACACTTCCTACAGAAATCGACGGTGCTTACCATGCATGCCTAACTGAAATCGATGGCAACAAATGCCACAAATACAAATAGAATAGTTACAGTATTGGGCTGCTATCGTCTTTGGTATAAGTGTTTGTAGAGCCATTCACATCCCATATGGAGACTGCTAATAGACCTTCATAGATTCATGCTACTTCCTCAATTTGCAATTGAATCCCTTCAGCTGGATATTTGGGAGAATTGGGCAAACTGTACGCACAAGATATCCTAGCGGAAGAGAGGGTTATCAAGACAGGTAGTATAGTGTTATCCCCCGCTCTCTTCCATATAACATCCGTCGCCTCTACCTTCGCCACATTCGCACAACCATTTTCTCGATACACTTTCCTATTGATTTTTGACGTACTAATAGCACCATCTATTCCGAAGTTCGCACAGATTTTGGAGGTACACTTTTCACGTACTATTTCTCTGCGCACGCACAGATAAGTAGATGCTAATTTTATGTGAAGGTCGCACACAATAATTGGCTCTGTGTAATTTATGATGTTGGGGATCACCCAATTCAAACAATACTTAAGAGGAACCCAAAAACAACGTACAATAACAAGTATTGCCAAAGATAAACAACAGATAATGTTACCACGGTTACGAAATGGGGTTGTTGATAGATAGTGAGGTTTTGATGTGATTATTGTCAAATAAGAATGAAAGGTAGTTTCTATACACAGAGATCTTTGACAGCTAATGTGCAGTTAGAAAATCTGACCTTCGCCAGTGCGGGTGTTGCGAATGCCTGGATCCGCCTCTTTCTTCATTCACAAATTCAATTATTCAGACACAGCTCTGAACGCTCAATGGCTTTTTGCTTTGTTACTCATTTACTAACTCTCTCACGCTCTAACTCGATCGCTCTCCCAATCATAGCAAGCATTGCCTTCTTTTCTCATCATTCATGAAAATAATAGTCCTGTTATTCACAAGAACATCTTGGTGCAAACCAACCTCCTTCCAATGTTCTACATCTTACGTTATAGCTCAGAACACCAAGTATGCTGCCATTTCTTGTTGTTGCTTGTACCTATAGGATGAGATAAGCAGTAGTTATCAGTCAGCAACATCATCAAATTTCATATCAAGCTTAAAATTTCAGATTAACAAGAATATCATACAACAGACATTTTTGGATCATGAAACTTTGAATCAGACAGTGAAACACAATTTTGTAATATGACAAGAAGCTTTACCTTTAGCTCATAACCGGAATACGGCCTCAAACCAATGATTGTGTAATTTAATTGTCTGCCTACACTTATAGGACTGCTATAGTTAGCATCCAGTGCTAGTTTGTATCTGATTTTGTAGTCATACAAAATGCCATTAAACAAAGCTGGCTGTCTCCATTTGAGTACGATACTCGTTGCTGAAATAGCAGTAGCTGACACATTCTGTGGAGCAGTAGCAGCTGAAATTAGTAAAAGAAAAAACTGTTAGGTAGTTAATTAGACTAAACGGGGAGATGAGATAACTTACCAACCAGTTCCTTCATACTTCACACAAAGTCTCTAACGTCTCATCCCCCTGCTCATTTACTTAAAAGTGCAATCCTTCAATCATACAGTCATTTTTGCGATAGTCAAGTAAGAGCATGCCCTCTGTAGTAAATTCCATATCATTCTAACAGCCCACCTCCTTCCAGTGTCCGACATGTTATACCATAGCTCAGAATTCCGAGTATACTGCCATTTCTCGTTGTTGCTTGTACCTAAATGTTGAAAGAAGAAACAGGTATCAGTCAAAAAACGTCACCAAATTTCGTATCAAGCTAACGATGACAGCTGATGACGAGTTTTTAACCCTGACCATAGTGTGCCATCCACTTGTCATATTAGACAATGATAAACATCCCTTTTATATAACAAAACAGTTAATGTGGATGCCCTACCTTCAATTCGTAATCGGAATACGGTTTCAAACCAATGACTGTGTAATTCATCTGTCTGCCTACATTTATAACGCTGCTATAGTTAGTATCGAGTGCTAGTTTGTATCTAATTCTGTAGTCATATAAAATGCCATTAAACGAAGCTGGTTGTCTCCATTTGAGCAAGATACTCGTTGCTGAAATAGCAGTAGCTGATACATTCTGTGGAGCGGTAGCAACTGAAATCAATAGCAAACAAACACATGGTTAAATTAGTCCATCGAAATGGTAGAGAAGCAACTGTTAGCCCATACATTCACTCACTCATTTACTAACTGATTCACTCATACACTCCTGCACTCATTTATTCGTTTGCTCAAAGCATAATTTTAATTCCATCTATTTTTTAGTCTCCTCCTCCTGCACTCGCTAGCTTGATTCATTCATTGCTCTCTTCCTCATTCATTAACTCAGATAATGTTACTTGTATTCAATTGAAGAGAATGCTAAAACATCTACCTCCTTCCAGTGTTCTACATGTTACGTTGTAGCTCATAACTCCAAGTATACTGCCATTTCTCGTTGTTGCTTGTAACTATAGAATGAGATAAGCAACAGCTATCAGTGAGACAATCACAGCACAGTTTAGATAACGCTAAAAATAGTAGATAACAATGAATTGCATACAAAAGAGACACTTTTGATCATAAACTTTCAAATTAGATAATAGGGCACATTTCTCTAGTTTGATAAAGCAATTCACGTGCAAGGTATACCTTCAACTCGTAATCAGAATATGGTCTCAGGCCAATGATTGTGTAATTCAACTGTCTTCCTACACTTATCGGACTGCTATAGTTAGCATCCAATGCTAGTTTGTATCTGATTCTGTAGTCATGTAAAATGCCATTAAACGAAGCTGGCTGTCTCCATGTGAGCAAGATACTCGTTGCTGAGATAGCAATAGCTGATACATTCTGTGGAGCTGTAGCAACTGAAATCAATAGCAAACACACTTAGTTAATTTAGTCAAGCAAATCAATAGAGAAACAATTGATAACTCATTCACTCACTCATTCATTTATTCAGCCAACCACTCAGTGATTCATTCATTCGTGCAATCCTTGAGTCATTTGCTCACAACCTACCATTTACCTCCACAATTTCTATGTCCATACTTTCCATCTCCAACTCTCTTACTCACTCACTTTCTCATTCATTGCAAAGCAATACCTATCTTCTTCATTTATGAAGATAGTCCCCTTCTTACTCACCAATATACTATCTTACCAACATACCTCCCTCCAATGTTCCACATGTTACTTTATAGCTCAGAATTCCGAGTATACTGCCATTCCTTGTAGTTGCTTGTACCTACACGATGAGACACGTACCAGTTATCAGTCAAGGAATGGTACGAAATTTTACACCAAACTAAAAACGTTAGATAACAACGAATCAAATAGAAGAGACAAACTTTCAGCCATTAACTTGTCCATTTAGCTACTGATGTATAATCCTCTTATTCAAATGAAAGTCTTACCTTCAATTCATAATCGGAATACGGTCTCAAACCAACAATTGTGTAATTCAACTGCCTGCCTACACTTATAGGACTGCTATAGTTAGTATCCAATGCCAGTTTGTATCTGATTTTGTAGTCATACAAATTGCCATTAAAGAAAGCTGGCTGTCTCCACATGAGCAAGATTCGCGTTGCTGAAATAGCAGTAGCTGACACATTCTGTGGAGCTGTAGCAACTGAAATCAATGACAAAACAAGTATTTTTTTAGCTAATTAGATATAATGAGCAGCAAATTGTGGTTCTTTTGCTGAATGATTCACATAAATATGCTACATTCTCTGTTCCTCAATTTCTAACTCAGTCAGTCACGATTGCACTCTTTTAATCAATCGTCCCTCTTTCAATGAACAAAGTCACCGTCAAAATCACAAACTATGATAATGCTATGTGTGCTGAGTTAAATATTTTATCAACAACGCACCTCCTTCAAGTGTTCTACATCTTATGCTATAACTCAGAATTCCGAGTAAACTGCCATTTCTCGTTGTTGCCTGTACCTATAGGAGGAAGTAAGCAACATTTATCAGTCAGACAACGATATCACAGTTCTAATAAACCAAGTATGCTGCATGAAAGTATCATAGAAAAGATGCACTTTACATTATGAGCCTACCCATCCAGACAATGCTCTACAATTCTTCACTGTGACAAAACACTTCAGGTGCAAGCCTTACCTTCAGTTCGTAACCTGAATACGGTCTCAAGTCAATGATTGTGTAATTCAACTGTCTGCCTACACTTATAGGGCTGCTATAGTTAGCATCCAGTGCTAGTTTGTATCTGATTCTGTAGTCATGTAAAATGCCATTAAACGAAACTGGTTGTCTCCATTTGAGCAAGATACTCGTTGCTGAGATAGCAATGGCTGAAACATTCTGTGGAGCGGTAGCAACTGAAATCAAAACGAACAAACTCTAAGATCTTAGGCTAGTTAGTCAATTGAGTAGTTAATCAGCTAGATAACAACTTAGAGTAAATGAACTGAGAAACAAACTCGTAGCATATCAACTCGTTTTGTTAAATTATTCAATCAGGTAAACGAACTTTTTACTTTCAAAATGCTTTTTGTTTTCTTCCACCGTCACTCACTCTCTCAATCTCCCACTCTCTTACTCACTCACCACTCACTCATTCACTCATTCATTCACTCATCCACACGCTCGCTCACTCACTCACTCACTCTCTCACTCACTCATCACGGACATCCACCTTTCTTGTAATTTACAAGGATAGGACCCTTTCTGCTCACTAGAAGATTATGTCAACAACCTACCTCCTTCCAGTGTTTTGCATGTTACACTATAGCTCAAAATTCCAAGTATACTTCCGCCTCTCGTTGTTGCCTGTACCTGCATAACGAGATACTCAGCAGTTATCAGTCTGACAACAACACTAGAGTCCAAATTCAATTAAACATGCTAGGTCAGTCGCTGTCAGACCCCCGGGTATATGAAATTATCCTTGGGGCCCATAAGCAAAACATAACAAAGTGGGGGGACACAGTGATTGCTTGGTGGCCCATAAATTCATTCCGTTTCAGAACGGTTGTTGTCAGTGCTACCTCTACTATTACGTCACATGCTGTTAGCAACTGCACAATGCGCTAGGCCAGTTTCTCTTTAACGATCGAGTACAATGTATATGATGTTCTAAATTTTACCATGTGGTTTCCATTCATGTCGTCTTTGGTCTTTGCTATGATATTTTTATTTGTCATAGGTATTCTCTCAACGCATTTCTTGTTGGTGTATCTGGATGTAGTAGAAGCATGTGTCCAGTGGTAGTATTCTCATTCCTTTTAGTTCATTTCATTGTTCGCATTTCACTCTGGTGTATAGCTCGTTAGTAGTAATATTTTTGTCACTTAATTCCAAGAATCTTTTACATATGTACATTGGAAGGTATCGATAATGTTTTTCCAACCTTTTCGTTCAAGTCCTCAATTTGCTTTGTACAGAAAAACCTTGCAAGATAAGCTCTAATTAGAGTTTCTCTTGCTGTGGAAAATGCTCTTCTACATCTATTATCCACCAATTGTCAATGCGTCTCTCATATCGATTACTTTTTCTGTATCATGTAGATTTCCAAGAATTGTGAAATTTTCCTGCATACTGAGGATTTGTTTCAAAATCGGTGCTTTTTACTGGTTTATCTGTTATTTTGTTCTTTCATTGATAATATTATCTCTTTAGTTTCTCTCATTGAAAAATAGAATAAGCTTGCATTTTGCTAAAAGCTATGAAGAGGTCCACAAACAAAAAATAAAGGAATGCGCCCGTGGCAAAGGAAATGCTGAGAAACATTGTGCTAGATGAAAATGAATCTCTTAGAACAGAGTCACATTTTATCATGCATTTGTCAATTTTCACAATGATCAGCAATCTTCTACTGTGACACAACAATTCAATTGCAAGCCTTACCTTCAACTCATAATATGAATAAGGTCTCAGTCCATAGATTGTGTAATTCAACTGTCTGCCTGCACTTATGGGGCTGCTATAGTTGGCATCCAGTGGTAGCTTGTATCTAATTTTGTAGTCATATAAAATGCCATTAAACAGAGCGGGCTCTCTCCATTTGAGCAAGATACTCGTTGCTGAAATAGCAGCAGCTGAAAGACTCTGTGGAGCAGTAGCAGCTGAAATTAACAGCAAACAAATACTTAGTATTTAAGCTAGTTAGTTAGTCATATAGTCAATGAGTTAGATAGCCATTAAAGTAGGTGGAATGGATCGATAAACTGGCAGCATATCAACTGATTTATTTAATACTTTAGCTAATGCAGAACATTTTTGACTGCTAAATAGTATTTTGTTTTGTTACTGATCTAATCATTCTCTCACTCTCTTACTCGCTCCTCCACTTATAACACGCATTCAACGTTCTCGTCATTTATGAAAACAATGCTTTTGTGCTCACTAGAATACCATGCCAGCAACATACCTCCTTCCAATGTTCTGCAAGTTACGTTATTGCTCAGAATTCCAAGTATATTGCCATTCCTTGTTGTTGCTTGTACCTAAACGATGAGAGAAACAGTAGTTACCAATTAGATAATGAAGATACAGTTCATATAAAACTAAACATCGTAGATTAAAACAACAGTCCCAAACAACAGAGACAAGGCTTCAATCATTAACTTTTCTATTTAGATAATGATGCACAATCTTCTAGTCTGACAAACAATTCGAATGCAAGACTTACTTTCATTTCATACACAGAATATGGCCTCAGACCAATGATTGTGTAATTTAATTGTCTTCCTACACTTATAGGGCTGCTATAGTTAGCTTTCAATGCTAGTTTGTATCTGATTCTGTAGTCATGCAAAATGCCATTAAATGAAGCTGGCTGTCTCCATTTCAGCAAGATACTCGTTGCTGAAATAGCAATGGCTGATACATTCTGAGGAGCGGTAGCAACTGAAATCAAAAACAAGCAAACAGTCAGCTGTTAAACTAGTTACTGAGACATCTTTACTGTTCTAAAGAGAAATCTTTGTGGTTTCATAGCAACGAGAAATCTTTGTGGTTTCATTCACACACACACACACACACACACACACACACACATACACACACACACACACACACACACACACACACACACACACACACACACACACACAAACACACACACAAACACAAACACACACACAGAAGTTGCAACTTCTCTCCACATTGAATAACGCATTTTTCATGACCTACTAATATTCTAACAATCCTTCAAATCACTAATCACATATCATTCAAATCGCTAATTACTAATCGTGGTTGAAATAATTACCCCCTTCATCTGTACGTATTGTCTGTGTTGTCACATCTGAAAATACACCCAATGAAGACTGAGCTGAAATCTCTACAATATATTCAGTGAATGATTCAAGGTCATTGAATGTTGTTGTTGTTGATGTTAAATTTGAATTTGTCTTCACTTTGCTGCCGTCCGCCTTCTTTTTCAGAACAACCTTATAATCTCTGATTGGAAAATCTGCTGGAGTTGCTGCATTCCAAATGAGCGAAAAACTTGTATTTGTTGTGGATGAATGTGATATGCCAGAAACGCTTGGCGGTTTTGCTGTAGGCAAGCAGAAGTTAGTTCAAGGGAGACTCTCTTCATATCTAGAGACTGAAAGCTTTTCACACGAAAGCACAAAAAATAACTAAACATATACCCAATTGCCGTCACATTCTTTCTCTATGATGACTTTTGCCTTGATAGCATGAATTAGTCAAAAAGAACTCAGGTGCAGTATCACACTATCTTGCATGAAATTCAGGCTATTGTTCCTAGCTCAAGCTGTTTCCGTACTTCTGTCCGAATTATTTGATTTTGGAAAATAATCTTTCGGTACAGGAAACTTTTGGGACAGTGCATAATATCGAATGGAAAGCCATTGACTGAAGACGAAGAAGTGATATTCTATAACTAAAGCTAATTTTCATTTTCTCTTCTACTGGCCATTGAATTTTGAAAATAAAAGCATTGATAACACCAATGAATAATAAAATTGAGAACTGAATCTAATTGAAAATAAAAGTAAGAACTGAAAAGACAGAAAATTAAGAAAAGAAAAAAGCTCTTTGCTGTAGCATCCTACAAGTTCCATTAAAAAATCTATGTTGTGTTCAATATATTGCTAGTACCTTGTTGATGATAAAGAAATCGAAATGAAAGAAAAGATGCGAAAAATACCTCTGCCATGAAACAACAACATTCATTTCTAATTTACCTTGAAGTCCAATGACTGTCACTTGTGTTGTTGTGCTTTTTAATGAGCTACTTGTGCCACCATTTGAAGCTGAACATTCATAATTTTGTTTACATTCAGTGGAGCCCTGTGCAAAATCGGTAACGACACATGTCTGAAATGATGAAGCAACATATGATGCAGTTGCAGTTATCTTGAGTGTCTTTGCTACTATGTAGTTGATGTTGTCATTGGAAAAGGAAACCGCTCCAACTTCATAAACACCTCTAGTTGTTAAAGCAACTGTTCCTTTCTTCCATGTGATTTGAGCACCAGGTAGAGCATTAGCATTACAACTTAATGTAACATGTCCTCCTTTCACGATTGATGGGTTTGCTGGAGTGATAGTTACAGATGCCACCGGCGGAACTGTTTGGTGAAAAAGAGGATTTACTGGGGAGTGCAATATAAGTTACAAACAAAGTGGTCAAACGGATCATATGAACACTTGTTCCTTGTATCATAATTCAATCCGTGAATCAAGCAGGTAAATAGTAGATCAATTACTATATCAATTAATCACTTTAAATAATCAGTTAATCTCGTTATGGTTCAAAATTTTTATATCACTCATAATCTAGCATCTTATGATTTAGTTCTTTAGCAATGATGTCCAACTGCAGGCAAACATTTCCGAATACATAGAATTCAAATGCGCTAATTTGACTCCACATTCTTCTCTATACGTTAGATATAAGCAATTGATGTCCAAAAATTGGCTTCAAAGTACTTACTTATAGTGCAGCCAAGAAGTTCCCATCGAAGTCCTGCGTTTTGATTGGATGGAGATTGCGATTCCACTTGCAGTCTAATACATTTTGACACAATCGCAAAAGGCAGATCAACTTGAGATGAGGTATAACGTCCTCCAGAAACGGCAAACTTCTACAAAATGAGAAGCAAAAAAAGATGCACTGCATGGAACAAAAGGCACATCTTCGCGGAAACCTGTGAGGAAATCAATACTTAAGTCATACATCATATCAAATACAGGTAGACTGTTAATTATATAGGAACGGAAGTCATATCTTTGGTTTTAAGCCTTGCTTGAATATAAACAACCAGACCAAATCAACTGACGTAAATGTTACCTTCAAGGAACCATCGAGGTTATAACTTTGGAATGGTCCAGAGCTACCACTGCCAAACTTCAATGAAAATTCCGTTACTTTTGCAACATTATCGAAGTTACCGGGACCTTGGACAATGATTGAAGTAAACCTTTGAACAGAGGACAGACAGACTTGGATCCATGGTATGTTTCCATTTGACTCCTTCGGAGTGCAACTTCCAAACTGGCATGCTTCCCAAACTGACTCCATATTTATCCGTCCTTTATGAGCTTCCTTTGAGAGGACATATGTTGATGATGAAATCATAGCATCTGCAGTCGTGTTGGTGGATATTCCAACTTCACTGAAACAATCTAAAAGATTTATTGAAAGTAAGAATACGTTCATGGGTCAATATCTTATTCCACACCTACCACCCGCCAACTTACGAATACAGGTTTTGTGCGCACCTACAATTGACAACAAATGTTGAAGTAAGGAAACAAACTTCCAGACAGATATGCTTAACATAATGTAAACGCCCAGATTATAAAGATTATAAAGAAGATTATAAAGACTTACTACCTATCACATTGGAAGTACTTTCTTTGGGATCAACGACACAAAAGTGGCTCAAAATAAAGATGAGGGAAACTTAAGCATTTCTTATGAACTCTTTTGAAAGCTGTCCAACAAACATGAACTCATGAGAGCTCTCTTTTACCATTGAATCGTCGCTGACGCAGGTATAAAGCTAGGGGTGGGTATAGGGAAGCATCGTCCGCCAAGCTAGAAGATTTTGTCTCTCTTTGTTCACCAAATAAGTTTTAGATGAAAGTATGTTTTTGCCAAAAATAACTTAGAAGAAAATAGACAGTTTGACGCAAACATAAGTAGTGAATGTGTTAATGGCTATCTCTTGATAACTATCTCATTATTGTTTTGCAATCTCGGGTCCTTAGTTACTAGAATTGGGACGCTTAAAATGTTTGGAACTTTCGATCTAGGCAGGGGCAGATTAATCGGCGAGGATGTGTGGAGTGTGGCACTCCCAGTTCTCTCTCCCTACTCGATAAATCACTATTCCGTTCGGTACGTCATACACTGGTTTCAGTAACACAGCCTCAAAAGAATAGGCAAGACTGAAATCTAGCAGGATTTGATTACCCACGACTGCCAGCATACATTTATATAGGAAACACATAAAGGAGAGGATTAACAGTGCTATGAGGGTATAAGAGAGGGATAAACACCTTCCCTAACTTTCTTGAAAGTTTGGCAAATTATATTCGTCCAAAAATTCCATAACAGCTATTGAAGTTTCTTGCACGCATTTCAATGCTGTCATCTTTCCTTTTCTTTCTAGGACGTGCGTATCTCTGAATTTAGAAAGGGCATTTCCTTAGTCCCAAAAATTTTTCTAAAAGTTTAGCCCAATCCCTCCTACTCCATGCTGTCTCCTCACCCCCACCTTTTCATAACTAGATTCGTGACTGAGCGGACATTGTCTACATCATAATGCTATTGAACAAAGCAAACACTAAACACTTATAACTTCTTTCAATTAACCGATAGCGAAGGAATAATGAAAACTACACAAGAGTAGAAAAGCACATAAAATCGGTTTAAAAAATACGAGCATTCCATGAGAAACCATGAAAAATATTTACCATCACTTGGGCAGCCATATACATTCATTCTCAAACAGATTTCTGTGTTCCACGTCAATGGTCTTATTCTCAGAAATCTCATTCTTAGATTTGTTGAAAACCAATGATAAATAATGAGATTCTGTGTCTTACATCCTACGAATGCCTGAAACAACAATAAAGCTCCACCAACAACAACAACAACAACAACAATAACAACAACATCAACAACAGCCAAATATTATTCTAAATGCACATTTATAGTAATATTTGAATACGTCATGGTTGGCAGTTCATTGACTTTTCATTCTCTCGCTGTTTTCAATGCTCACGGACATAACAGTGCATGGGAATCTATAGCACATGCCGTCCAGTGCATATTCTACGGCAATGCATACAATAAATATTCAATGTGTGATTCCAGACATGGAGGCAATAACAACTATATTCCTAGCTGGAACCTTTATCTTCACGATTCTGACGTTATCCTCCACTCAAGTGGAGATTCAAACAAGCTCTTCTATTGAAGTGATACTCTTGTCATGAGCAATTACCTACCAAATAAACGTACAAAAAACTACAAGAAATCTTCCAGTTACTTCCTTGAATATTTCCACTGGCCATTTCTCTTCCAAATAAAAAATGAATCCAGCCTATCACTCTCTAATCCTTTTAGCTTTGAATTGACCGTAATTAAATGCTACAAATCTGATTAATTTTCCTTCCATCAAATGTGTGTTGCAATAAACTACTTACTACTACCACTAAGCAACTTACTTTACTGCTTCCACCTTCTCGGTATTTTGTGTATGACTACAGCTCGTACAGTCCACACAATTAAGAAATGGTCTTATCATGAAGCAGAAGAGTGATGAGACTCCTATTGGATGTCATTATGAAGTGTTTGTCATACAATTAATTGCTCATTACTTTCGCAAAAAAGTACCTTGTTACTTCCACCTTCTTGGTATGTTGTGTAAGATTGACTTTGCTGTTGTTTGTAATCTACGTTGAATGTTGCAACCCATTTCAAATCAACTGGATGTCCTTGAATAGCAAATCCACTTATCGTTCTAATCTCACCAAAGTCATATTGAAAATATTGATTTGTATCGGTTGTTGTTGCACACCAGGCTGTTGGTGAATTGATTTTAGCTTTATCTGCTGGTATCGATCCACTTGATACTTGGACCGTTGGATTGTATGTTGATTTTGAGCCAGCCTCCATGCCGAAACTTTTTGTACATACTAAAAAGTAAAACAAGGTTTCAATGAATTACTGATGACTGAATGCGTTCAGTTTATCCCTTTAGCTATTTTCAATGATCTCGCTTTCAAGTATTGCTCCAAAATAACCAAAATATTCTGACAGAAACCGAGCAAGGGTAAAAAATGCTTTCAGCCTATCAGTTCATTTGTTTACATCCTCATTGTAGATTTGCCAATCAAAATGCGTAAAAGACAATACAAAGTGAAGAGAAAATCATTTTTGATCAGTTTCAGAAATTGTACAAATGACACTATTGCCACACTATGTACAAATGACAGTCTAGAATGCAACTCGACTAGTAACATAAAGAAAGTAAGACAAAATAAAACTTGAAAGTAGAAATAATTTAGGAATATGTCTACAAACTTAAAGTCAGTATACATGAAATGTGCTTGGTGAGGGCCCACTCAGCAGTTCTTTCAAAGGAGGACATATGCCGAAGATACTGAGGAAAATGCTTTATCTATAGGGCCTCACATCTCCTGTTAGCAGCAACATTTCAAAAAGGGAAGCGGCTAAGTGTTAAAAAATCTTTCTGCTACGTGAAGATGAAAAAATCTGCCCGGAAAAGAGAAATGTCGCGTGCAACACCAGCTTTTTGTACGAGGTGGTTTTATATAGCAAAAAGTCTATGACACCATCTTTGCTTCTGAAACTGATCAAAAATGATTTTCTCTTCACTTTGTGTTGTCTTTTACGCATTTTGATTCGCAAATGAGGATGTAAACAAATGAACTGATAGGCTGAAAACATTTTCCCCCTTGCTCAGAAAGCGTAATTGGCTTCAAATCAGTCTACAGCGAAAAGTCCATTCCGCTCTAATTTCTATCTCTACAGATCTTTTAAAGAAAAGAATGTCATAGTAGATTCATAGCAAAACTGTACCTTGAGGTCGGCCGTAAATTTCCACTCGTAAAGTATAATCATTCCGCAAATTGGAGTTCTTCATAAACTGCACATGTCGAGTTGAAATAGGATTTGCAATCAACCTAAAACAAACGCCAGCATTGTTTGTGTTCCCCGTGAAAACCTGAAAAATAACATTTGCATAGACTCAACTTTAACAAACAGTAATGAAGTAGGCCAGCCCTATGAGCAATTTGCACTTTGATGAGTGCCTGTCAGAGAAGAGAAGACACCTGTCAGGGAACGTTCCTTTATGTGAAGTTGGTTGACTAGTTCATTTCACTTCCCAAGAAGTTCAATTAGGTACGAATTTGTTGACAGGTGGGCAGGGATTGAGCATCCACATACAGTAAATCCTCGAAATGGCCCCCTTAAAAAGCCCCCTCGAACATGCCTTCATTGTAGAATTTCAGAGTATTCATAAGCCTTCCCCTCGAATGAGCCACCGCCACAGAGAATGATGAAGACTTTCATAAAGGCCGGTGCTTAAATTTAGACTGTTCCTGTAATGGTATGGAAAATTTGAGTTTTGACAATGAGCTTTCTATGCGGCATATACCAAATAATTTATAATCCCCCTCGAATAAGTCCTCCCCTGGAACACACCCCCAAAAACAAATCAGCCCCTTGGGAGCTAATTGGAGGACTTAAAGCAATGGAACGAGGGCCACTTTACATTATCGATCATCTTCAGAGAATACGAGCATTCCAAGTAACCACTCAAATACTTGCCTATAGACACTCCTTTATATTGTTACTTAATAAAGACACATAGTATATATATGTTTTGATGCAAAATATCGTAAATTAACTGGTGGCAATTTTGATTCATTCTGATGCAATATTGAGGATTCAAAGGCACATATTATATAAAATAGACCATTTATTTAAGAAGGCTAATATCGCAGTCTTTAAGAAAAGGCAATCCTAACTTTGGTACGATAAAAACTTTCCTATATTTCCCAACAAACGTCATGTGTATTAATGAGTAGCAATATTAACAATAACTATTGAGAACAGTAACATTTTCTTCGAAACAGTAACAATAGCATTCTAAAGTACAGAACCGATCATATTCAGTGTCCTATAATTAATGGGCGTGGCCACAAGGTCCATCAGCTTCTAGAGCCTGAAACATACAAACGTGTCTCAGATACTTTAGACTCTGATTCATATCTCTTGCTTGAAATAAACGGTAATACTTTTATGACAATCCATTTTGGTAACCAATTTGCCATTAAATGTTAACAGTTACCCTGAAGACAAAATTTTGTTCCAACTAGTTCGCTACTTTTTACAAAATTTTCTTGAAATGAACCATACCCTCTCTGTTGACGTTATCTCTTCTTTAATTCCAATCAAAGCACCAACTGCAGCATTAGAATCAAAACTGTACTGTATTTTGTAATCAGGATAATAATTAGACCCATAGGTTCCATCTCCTTGTATCGAGATTCCGTTCACGAGCATTACTCGCCCTAAATCAATTTTAAACCATGGATTCGACGCACTTGATTTTGATACTCCCCATGGCCTATCATTATTCAGTCGACCATCAAATGCATCATATCTTCCGGTCGTCCATGCCGTGTGCCCTGAAGCAGTGAATCTGCTATTCTCTAGAGCTCTGTTTTCAGAACCAAGTTCATACACTGACTCTACGAAGGTGACAACAAACAAAAGTAAACAAAAGTAAATTTGAATGTTTAAATAGAAAGTAGGCTAATGATGTTGCATACATTGATTAACAATCACTTAGCCATATTAAATATGTATGCCCAGGTCTGTAGGCAGCTGAATGGGGTTGAGGGAGCAGGGATGAAGTTGTAATGTCATTGTACTATTTGGAGCATCTAAAAATGCAATCTCGGTGAATTATTGGGGCACTGCCTGCCCAGCTCCCCACTGTCTACTGGCCTGTGTATGCCTAAACACCAAACATAATCACTCGGTTAAGAAAATCAACAGAAGAGGATCATCAATCTCAACTAATGAAGGAGTGTTATATACACAACAGCAACAACAGTAAAATTAGTTGCAATCGATGGAATTTGAATGCCGAGAAGTTAACAAATGATATATGGTCTAATATCACATCAAGAGTGACAAAAAGTGCACTACACGTTTCTTTTATAAGAAACCTGGCTCAAGGCCTAGTAGTGAACGTTTGTTAATTGTTGGCCAGATTTTAGTTCTAAAAGTTTCTTTTAAGTTTCTTCAAAGTTTCCTAAGTCAATGAAAAAGTTGCAGTGTTAGCGAAAGTAAAATTGACAACATTGTCTTCTGTAGTGTCTATAAGGCTTAGCACATAAAACATACTGTTGTGGAAACTTGTTAAATCCGTTGAGGAAAAAAGGATTTTCTGAGACTGTGAAAGATGGAACAGAAAGTTCTTAAGTTTCTTAACTCTTTCCCTGTAGTTCTAAAAGTTTCTTAAATTTGGTAGTTAACAAGTTACAAAAAGCTACTAAATTAACTACAAGAACGAGAATACATATATTTATAAATATTTATGGAGGGAGAGAGAGTGAGGAAGTCCTACAAGTTTTCATTCCTGACTTATTCAAATCGTTTGGAGACCTGGATATATTTGAGCGTTGCTGTTAGAGTCTTGGAATTTGAATCAAAAGATAACTGTTCATGGCCATAAAGGATGATTTTTAGCAACTCTTCATTTGAAAGATTTATTAAACCACGAGGCAACAGTATCGCATTTACACTGCTGAGAAGATCACGCCTATCTGCATCATATGTATGGCAGAGCAGGAAATAGTGTTCCGTGTCCTTAACAACATCATTCGTTGGGCAGAAAGGGTTCAAAGTATCCCTGAAATTATGTTTAAATTTATGAAAATTTAACTTACTGAGTCCAACTCGTAGCTGTGTAAGGATGGATAAACCTTTTAGGTCATGAATATGATAGACAAACTTTGGAGGTGGACGGATAATTGACAATAGTTTTTTCTTGAATATGTTAACAGAGCTGGAAAGTCTAATCTCAGGGTCCAGTCTTTCCCATTCAGATAAGCAATTGGGATTAAAAACTCGATTTGAAAGCTTCCGTTCTTGTTTGTATTTGCCGTATTGTAGCATTTGTACGGAGATCGTAGTTGGATTTATAAATTTGTGGAATTGGATGTCTTGTGTAATCTGGGGTCAAGTTGTTCACTATTTTATAGAAGAGGGTAAGGCGTCTACTCCATTGCCGGAGGTTTAATGATTCCCAACCAAGCTCGTTATACAACTTTTCACGACTAAAGACTAAGACGGAATGTATCAACATATCAGCAAAAGAGGAATGTCGGCCTAATCCGATGAGGGTAGAGTTTTAAAGGTAGCAAAGATACGAGTGGTAACAGGCACCCCCAAGCCGGGGGGCTGGAGGCTGCATCCCCCCAACTTGTCTGCTGATCCAAATTCAAAGTAGATTTCCTTTTTCCTAGTTAAAGTTCACTCGCCTTCGAAAAGTACCAATGGCGGAGTCATCAGGACCTAATGGAGGAAATTACCCAAAGTTTTTTCAATACGTGGTGCTATAGACTGGGCGAAAAGTCTCATAAACATGTAAAGTCAGGGAAGGCTCTGTTTTCTTGGTCATCTAGCGATTAACATGACCTCATTGCTCTGAAAACGTTTGTCTCTATCGTTTTATCTGATCGGGCAACAGCCTTTATAGAGTAGCTAAGAGGTCCATTAAATTTTCTCACAAACATTTTAATATTTTTTTTTTTTTTTTGAAACTTCATAATATCATGACAATAACATTACAGTTACATACAATCATACACCTCTCTACTGTTAGGTAGTGTATAACTGGCTTGTCTGCTATACAAAAATAATATTTAATCAAATGTTATAATGTAAGGAGACTGAAAGAAATATTAGCAATGAAACTAGAAGCAGCAAACATACAAATTAGCAATTAAAAGTCATGTAGCTCCGGACCTGGCCAAGATTTGTTTCGTCTACAGAAAATGAAATAGGTGCATCTTATGGCAATGTTGGAAGCTTTCATAATGATCTGCTGTTGACGAGTAGTGTCAAAGTGCAAATCTTTCAGCATCGATGAAAAGGAGTCAGAGGATCTACCAAGTATACCAAGAGCACTCATAGAGAGATTAATAAATTTAACATCATAAAACTTTTCCTGGAGGGCTAAAATAAGGGGGCGATATTTATCAGATTTGCGTTCACTATTGATCGTTATATTTGACTCAAAGCCAACAGTTAACTCTAGTAGGTATACAGTAGTACTATTTAGCACTAGAACAAGATCTGGTCTGAGAGAATCACCAGTAATCAAAGATGGAGATGGAAAAGAAGGAAGATCTGCGTACAACGAGCTATCTTGTAATGAAGATAGAGTTCTAGAGATATGCAAAAGAACGGAGTTATGGCGCCAGGTATACCTGCCATCTTCCAGGTAGGACTTACAACTAGACACAATGTGTTGGAGACTTTCAGACTGGAGACAGAACGAGCAAGCAGAAGAGGAAGAGAGGGACCATTTGCAAAGGTTCTTTTTTATAGCCAGAGTGTTGTTTAGGTACTTTATGGTAAAATTGAAAATGTTTCTGGGCATATTTTTCTGTACTTTTGACCAGAGGTGTCGAGTTTTACTACTAGCATGAAGAAGAATAGATGAGATTACGAAACCTTGAGATTTAAGTTCATGATGGAGGCGATTTTCACTATCAGTTTGTACCGCATTTAACACTTGTTTTGTGTTACGATATTGATCGTACTGAATATTGCAGCCAGTGCTGGTTCTTGCCCAAAGATGGTTTATATCTGAATTAGGAGATGACTTAAGGGCACTTCTAATAACAACCTGGCACTGCGTAAACTTGGTAGATGGCAGAATAAGGCTTAAACCGTACTTAGATTTAGATATGAGAAGCGAACTAAGTGTAGCACTTATCGGCAGCTCGAGCCATTGACGAACATATCTAGATACAAGGCTATCGATGTTTTCAACAATGCATGTCTTACTGAGGTCAGAGATGGTAAAATGCCATGATAGTTTAGACAAGACAAACCGATGATATAAAAGAAGCTTATTTTTGGGGTGACAGGGGATTGCATCAATTTTACTCAATAAATCATTTACTAACCCTAGCACTTCTGACATGTGGTCGACATTATCCATTGAGAAGTTAAAATATCTACCCAAGTATTTAAAAGACTTACCCATCTCGACGGTAGGAACAACGGCCTGGTTTATTAACAGTTTAGGGAGATATTGAGTTGATGAAGTAGAAGATTTTTTAATTCCGAATGTGGAACATTTATCAACTCTAATAACCATGTTGGCCCAAGTACACCATCTTGTAAAATGATTAAGAAGAAGTTGATTCTCATTTTCAAGCCCAGTTATGACAGCAGCATCATCAGCATATTGAAACCAATGAATTGGACGAAGAGAACTAATAGAGAAGCCGAACTGTGTAAATTTCGAGTCCGAAATGTAATGTATGACCGTATTAAAGCATAAGTTGAAGGTTAATTGGCTTAGGCAATCCCCCTGGAGAACGCCGCGGCCTATTGTAATAAATGGTGTTTTAAAAGAGTCAGTGATGACAGATGTCTGAAATTCTGAGTAAAGACTGCCGATTAATAGTTGAATTTGAGTGGGAATGTGATGATATTTTAAAACTTCAGGAATGAGGTTATGATGTACTTCACCAAAACGCGTTTTTAAGGTCCAACAATGTGATTACTAGAGACTTTTGTTTAATTCTGGCAGCATTAATAACGCTAGCCATCTGGGCAGTGTGTTCAAAGGTGCCAGTCAACTTAGGAAGAAAGCCTTTTTGAATTTGGTGTTCAATATAGCCATTTGCCTTGAGAAAAGCAAACATTGAATCACGTACACATGATGTAAAGATCTTAAGAGGTACGCTCTCGAGAGTTATCGGCCTGAAATTAGAAGGATCAGAAGGATCGCCCTTTTTATGCACAAGAACTGTGCATGCTTTTTTCCATGCATTTGGAATTTCACTTGACTGCCAGATGATTCTAAATACAGCTGTGATATACGAACGGAGATAGGGACAGCGCTTGAATGGAATGATAGATATTTTATCAAGAGGGCATGGTGAACCGGAAGCTTTCATTCTACGTACGATCTTCGTGACTTGATGATATGATGGGGGCGATAAATCATAGGAAATTGTTGGCTGAGGAAGAGGGGAAATCCAGCTAGGGATTTTAAAAGATTTAGCAGGATTTATAGCACGAAAGAAGGTACAAAAAAACTGAGTGCAAGTAGTGGAATCGAATGATGGAAGCGATGAGGTACGCTGCTTGAATTGTTGTTTGACATAACTCCAAAAGGACGCCTTGATTAGTTTATCATGATCGGTAACCGTATTTAGTGAGTTAGAAGTCCTACGTAACTTCAATCGCAGAGTCTTTGCAACATATCTGACTTCCATAACATCAGCATTCGATTGTTTTAGATGATTTAACGTTGATTTAAGCATAGAGATCGAGTAATCCTTATATTTGTGAGCGAATTCCGATGTGCCTGTATCGTCCGAGGAACCAAAGTTCATATAGAAATAATTATAGATAATAGAGTTCATTGATGATACAATATCGTTTATGTTTACTGCATTCACATCTGCAATAGGCATTGAGGCCGCGAAGAAATCGTTAGCTAATTTCCAATCGAAGTCAGATTTAGGCAACTTAACACCTGCTTTTATTTTGGGCGTTGAAGTAAAATCAATATTATGTTCAATTTGGTCAGTATCTTCATAAGCCTCGTCGGTATCTAGTGATTCGAATGTTTCCTCGCTTAGGCCCTTGATGACACGGCAGCTGCGCTGGTGCATTTTCAAACCACGCAAACCGTTGCAAACTTGTCCACAGCAGCATTTCACTTCCGAACAATTACTTACTGATTTTGAAGCGTTATCCGATCTAAAAACTGACGAATTACAATTTTTCCTCTGATCCTTGGGCTCCGAGTCATTTTTGTCAAACGAGTTTAGCTTCTCTTTACATCTCCATGCATGGCGGCCTAGCGATTTGAATTCCCCGCCACAGAACGAGCATATCACAAAAATGGCCAAGAACGATGTAAATCCGGAACGAAGCATACCCAATCGAAAGTCGATAATATATCCTTGTTATAAATGATATAGTAAG
The DNA here is from genome assembly GCA_964019165.1 of Mastigias papua. NCBI lineage: Eukaryota > Metazoa > Cnidaria > Scyphozoa > Rhizostomeae > Mastigiidae > Mastigias > Mastigias papua. Next base: position 13,367,684 of record OZ025279.1, on the reverse strand, counting down.
AAGTAATAACTGCAGACAATATCAAAACCGATGAAACTTTTTGGGTTGTGCACAACAACAACATAATAATAATAATAATAATAATAATAATAATAATAATAATAATAATAATAATAATAATAATAATGTCCTGGGTATGACATAAAACTGCATCCGGTTGTGGAGTTTCGACGTGGGATAATGAGGTTACCCTTTGCCACAATTACCTCCAGGTCACCCTTGAGCAAGGTGTAGTACCTGTTAGCTCTCCCCGAGACCTTGAAATACCGAGTTGGCGTCCGGCGGGGATTAGTCTGTCTCATGGGTAGGGAGGGCTCTTTAGCCTTGGTTGGCAATCTCCCTAGTGATGGTGTCACGGTATAATAAAAACACCCAATGGAAGGAAAACCAGGAAAAAACCATCCTCATTTTGAGTGTGAATGCCTAATGATAATTCATTAAACAACAACGTGAATGGTACTGGAATCAATGATGATGAAGGTGCCTCGTTCGGCAGGTGTCCTGTGGATGAGCAGCGCAGGCCCGGTCGTCATCAAGCGACTGCCAGACAAAAATGGAGTAAAACTTTAAATAGATTGGTAATGTATTGTAAGTTCAAAAGTGAGCCTAACAGAAGAGGATATCGGAAGAGGATGATGGATGTATGGAGAGATAAAGGTGTATTTGAGATCAGCGAACAGAGATTGGTAGATCAGGCACGAGCTATAGTGGTTAATCAATGGCTAACGGATGTAGAGCTTGAAGAAATTAAGAGGGATATTGAAAAGGAAAATACTGACATAACTGTTTACGGAAGTGACCAGCAGGAAAGGATACAATTTGAAGGTAACCAAAATGAAAGTGATACAAGAGAACAAGATACGCGAACAGATACAAATAATGCGAGAGGAGATATGATTGAAAATGATAATGATAATTTTGAAGGATTAGAACTTAGAGAAGATGTAGTGTTAAACATTGATGAAATGGAGCAGATGACCATTATTTGTAATTTTTATAACACAAAAACACATCCACCAAAAGTAGCATTCAAAACAGTTAATAAGAAGAAGATACACAATGAAATAAACAAGTTAGGGAATATTATAAAAAAGGTCATTACATCCTGCATAACAGAAACAAACAGATTTATTATTGCATTGATATGGTATATAGCCTACAGAATGGGCCTGAAAGAAAGAGTGCAAAGACCTAAAAAAGACCCTTGGTGGAAGAGACGTATTAACAATGACATCAAAGATTTAAGAAAGGTTATAAGTAAACTTGAGAGAAGACAAAATAATGAAATGTGTAGTAATAGGGGAATGGACTATATCGATAAGAAGTACAGAGTAAGAGAGAAAAGTGTTAGTGTTGTGGTAGAAGAATTAAAGCAGAGAGTAGTGGCAAAAGCAGCGAAGGTTAAGAGATATGAAGCCAGAAATGAGCAGCAGCGTCAGAACAAATTATTTGAAGTTGATCAAGGAAGGTTATATCAGGAATTGAATGGGAAAGAAAGACATGGGACTTTGATACCTGATATAGATGAAGCACGAAGCTTCTGGAGTTCACTTTGGGAAAACCCAGTGGAACATAACACTCAGGTTGAGTGGTTGAAGGAAATCAAAGAGGAGATGATGAGATTAAACCGTAGGCAAGAGGACATAGAGATTGATGAAGTAAAATTGAAGGAACAGCTGAAGAGAATTCCGAATTGGAAAGCCCCAGGGCCTGATGGCGTGCAGGGCTTCTGGATAAAGAATTTGCTTGGGATCCACAGCAGAATTGCTGAACAACTTAATGAGGTTATTAGAACTGGTGTTGTACCAACATGGATGACTACAGGTAGGACAATCTTGTGTATTAAAGATAGTAGTAGAGGCAATGCTGCGGATAACTATAGACCAATATCATGTCTTCCACTTATGTGGAAAGTTTTGACAGGGATTGTTGCAAATGAGATTTATGCTTATATGGAGGACAGAGATTTATTTCCAGTTGAACAGATGGGATGTAAAAAGAAAGCAAGGGGTACAAAACATCACTTACTTATTGACAAGGCCATTATCAATAATTCAAAACGAAGGCATACAAATCTCTCTATCGCATGGATTGACTATCGTAAAGCGTACGATATGGTACCACACTCATGGATAGTAGAATGTCTGAAAATGATTGGAGCTGCAGAGAACCTTACCCAACTATTAGTAAGAAGTATGTCTAATTGGAAAACGATATTGGTAGCAGGGAAAGAAGAATTAGGACAAATAAATATTCAGAGAGGAATCTTTCAGGGAGACTGCTTGTCCCCATTGTTGTTTGTCATTTGTCTTTTGCCAATGTCAATTGTACTGAGAAAATGTAGGGCAGGATATCAATTTGGAAGAGGTCAAGTAAAAGTAAATCACCTCCTTTTTATGGATGATTTAAAGTTATTTGCAAAAGATGAAATGGAAATTGATTCATTGGTAAGAACTGTATGTGTCCTCAGTGAAGATATAGGTATGAAGTTTGGGGTTCAAAAATGTGGAAGTGTTGTAATGAAAAGAGGGAAGGTTGTGAACAGTGATGGTGTACAACTGCCAAATGGTGAAACAATTAACAGTGTTGGAGAAGAAGGATATAAGTATCTTGGTATGCTAGAGATAGATGAGATTATGAATCATAATATGAAAGCACTTGTGCAAAAGGAATACTTGCGAAGACTGAAAAAGATTCTTAAATCCAGACTGAATGGTAGAAACATAATCATTGCAATAAATACGTGGGCTGTATCGCTGCTGAGGTATGGTGCTGGTTTGATAAATTGGACGTTAAATGAACTACAACAACTTGATAGAAAAACGAGAAAGAAGTTAACAATGTATGGAGCATTCCACCCTAAAAGCAATGTAAACAGATTGTATTTAGCACGGCAAGAAGGTGGCAGGGGTTTAATTGGAGTTGAGGTTACCGTACGAAGAGAGGAGAACAGCCTAAGCAGGTATATTATGAACAACGACTACGAAATAATGAGATCAGTTGAAAAAGAAGGAATTTTGAAAAACAATGAAATCAAAGATCCTAAAGTGTGGAAGCGCCAGATTAATGAACAACATAAGAATGGATGGATAGGTAAAGCGCTGCATGGGCAAACAGTCAATGCTACAAAAGAATTAGTGCATAAGGAAAAGAACTGGACTTGGTTACGATATTCAGGATTAAAGAAAGAAACAGAGAGTACTATATTTGCAGCACAAGAGCAAGCAGTAGGAACAAATTACATAAAGAGTGTCATTTACAAGGAAAATGTATCAAAAGATTGTAGATTATGTGGGAAAGCGGAGGAAACGATTGCACATATAGTATCCGAGTGTCAACAGCTAGCACAGGCACAATATAAAGGCTGGAGACATGACAAAGTAGCTCAGATTGTCCACTGGAAGTTATGTCAGAAACTAGGTTTGAACCATGGAGATAGATGGTACAATCATAAAATAGACAGTGCAATTGTGACAAATGACTTAAGATTATTATGGGATTTCCCAATACAGACAGATTATAGACTTGAGCATAACCGACCAGATATTGTCTTGGAAAATAAAAAGGATCAATCATGTTTGCTGATTGACATAGCTTGCCCCTTTGATACAAGAATTGACAGGAAAGAGAAGGAAAAGATTGAGGTATATCAAGATTTAAAGCGAGAGATCAAGAGGATGTGGAATGTAAAAGAGGTTACAATTGTACCATTAATTATTGGAGCTCTGGGCACGATTGGAAAGAACTTTGAGAGGTGGTTGAAGAAGATTGAAATAGAATGCAGCATAGAACTTTTACAAAAAGCATGCCTGTTAGGAACTGCCAAAATTATAAGAAAGGTACTGGATACCTAAAGCCAAGGGACTTGGCCTGATGTCCAGCAATTATCCGGCAAATAACATCAATGCCGTGAGACATTTGAATAAACAATAATAATAATAATAATAATAATAATAATAATAATAATAATAATAATAATAATAATAATAATAATATACGAATATTTTAACAGGATAACCTATCAGTAATTACATACTGTTATCAACAGGGTCCTGCTTCCTTAATAACTTTTAATTAACAATGTTCATATATAACTTAAAAGATTAAAGTATCTAAAAATTAAGTAGCTAAAAATTATTTAAAAAACTATCGAGAAACTGTCTGAAAAGAAGTCGAGAGTCAGTTCTTCTCGCCTGAAGAGGCAAGGTGTTATATTCTTTTGCAGCCGAGAAATAAACTCCTTTTCGTCCAAACTCCAATCTTGTTTGAGGCAACTGTACTGATGTTTTGTTGTTTCTAGTTTTCTTTTCGTGCACAGTTTTTGCAAAATACCCCTGCATGGCATCACAAACGTTCGATTGTAAAATATCAAAGACCAAAGAACAAGCTCTTTTCTTTATCATTGAGTCAATTGTAGGAATATGTAGGTCTATATTTGCATTATGGGCTTTTATTACAGATTTGGCTTTGCATTCGATGTATTCAATTCTCTTTTTATACGACCGAGAGCAACCCATGAAGATCAATCCACAGTAACCGAAAATTGGCATTATCATTGTCCTGTATATTAGCTCTGCAGTCGAGCAGTCAACAAGGCTTCGGATTTTTCTTAATAGGTTTAACCGACTAGCAGCTTGTTTGTAAGTTTTTCTAAAGTGATCTTCAAAGATTAGCGTTTGATCTAACTGTATTCCAAGGTACTTATAGTTTGATGTTCCGTTTATTTTTTCACCATTCAGTTTGATTTCCATTACTTTAGACTTGAGCTTATTTAGCCTTTTTAATGTCCCAAATATCATAGATTCTGTTTTTCCCTTTTTCAGGTTAATGATTAATTCGTTTTTATCAAACCATGATTTCAGGCTAGTTAGGTCTTCACTTAGTTTCTTTTCCATTTCATCCAACGAGGTAGAGGACATGTATATGACTGTGTCGTCAGCATACGTTATGATTTTGGAATGTTTCAGGACCTTATAGGCAGCATTAAACTGAATCAAGAAAAGCAAAGACCCAAGTATTGATCCCTGAGGAACCCCGCAGCTCAATGGAATAGCTTCTGAAAATACTCCATTGCACTGAACAACTTGCGTACGGTTGAAGAGGTAGTCGGTGAACCACAAAAATTCATTCCCGGAAATTCCAAAAGATGGTAGCTTATTTAGGACACTTGCATGGCTTACAGTATCAGACGCTTTGGATAAATCTATGAAAATTGCTCCTGTTAAAGAGCCTTTGTCTACCTCCTTTCTTATGTAATCAGTAAAAAGTGTAACTGCTAGCTCCGTAGAACGTTTTGGACGAAAGCCAAATTGATGACCAAAAAGCATATTATTCCTTTCTAAGTGATCCAACAGCTGTTTATGCACGAATTTTTCCAAGATTTTTGACATTACCGGTAAGATGGATATAGGTCTATAGTTATCGATATCTGTTCTACTGCCGTTTTTGAATAAAGGTATAACTTTAGCAGCTTTCCATGAAGATGGTACAGTACCCGTTTGCAATGATAAATTGATCAGGAAGGCTAAAGGGGGGGCCAGAACAGAGGCTGCATCTTTTAACATGCCGTGTGGGAAAGCGTCCAAACCGATAGCCTTATTCCGTTAAAGGTTTTTGAGTTGGTTGTACACTTGAACCGCATTAACCGTGTTGAACGAAAAACGGTTGAAGCAACAAGTGGCGCCACTGTCATGTGGCATCCAGATGAAGTTTTTTAGTAGTATTGAGTTTCTTTTCAGTGTTGCTGCAATGGTCGCAAAATGATTGGCAAAAGCATTTGCTATTTTTTTACCATCTGCTGTTTTCTGACCATTTATATTCAATACTTTCATCTGTCGTTTTCTACCTAAATAGGATATATCTCAGGCCCATAGATAGCTGAAATGGATTGGGGGGGGGGGGGCAAAATATCGAATAGAAAATTTCACAGTCGTTTATCTCACTAAAGGAAATAAGAGTAGGTGCCACTAAAACCACTCTGGCGACCATTTGGCGATGAGATTTGAGGTGTATAATTTAATTTATCAAAATTTGCTAATAAGAAGTTTTACGTATTTTAGCACAACAAGAGCTATACCACTTAAGACGTAACATGATGCATGAAGCTCAATTTTCTCACAGTAAACAACTCAAGTAGAGCACGAACCCTCAAAATGCCTCCTGTTTTGGCCCTAGGCTAAAAATACTCTAAAGTAATAATTTGATATAATTTTTCCTGCTCAATAACTATGGAGGAAGGTAGGTGCTTATTTAACTAGTCAAATCTTGGAATTTTGGAATAATGGTTTTTAATATGGTGGCTTTTTTATATGGGTTGAATTAGAGTCGATTTCAAATTTATTGTTTATTGGCATGATGTTTGTGTTGTTTTGCATTGTGCTTCAACTTTTCATGGCATGTCACTTTGGCAAATTTTTCCAAAAATCTGCTTTCTGTTACCAAATCTCCCAACGAGTTCATATGCAACCGCAGTTATATTATCAATGTTGTCTAGTCGTCCTTGGTGTATGTGAAGAAGCATCAAATGATTTATTCTGTTGTCGCTTGACATTAAAAGTAAGTAAGTTTTTGTCCTCTTCAGCGCAGAGAATGATCTCTCACTCACTGCATTAGTCGCTGGCATAACTATTAAAATGTTTGCAAGCTTAACTTCTTCCGCCAGGATGGATTTTTGCGAATGGTATAAGTTCTGCACAAATATTATGAAGTCATGAACTGTAAAGTTGTTGACGTCTTGTCCACTGGTTTCCACTAATGAACGCAGTAAGGGCAACTGCCCTCCAGTTGAAACCTGGAGAAATCTTCTTTATAATTTGCAGCAACACCCTCTATTTCATCAGCCCATAACTCGCCATTTACTACTTTTAAGAAAAGTTCTTGTAAACTAATATTTTTCTTAACATCTTCTTGATTGAATCTTTCTTAAACACTTTCAGTTGTTGCATCATAAGCAGCAATATAAACGTGGCGGTACTGCCCTTTAGGGTTTGATGGGAAGTAAGTTGTGGAGGATCTGTTGAAATCTAGCTTTGCTGGAACTTTCCTTTTCCGATAAAGTTTAAGTTCTTCACCACTCAGATATTATTTTCTTTTTAATAACATCTCCCAGAACAAGTTAAATGATTCTTAGCAGCGGTCTTTACTTTAAGCTCTGATAACATCTTGAGCAATGGCATTGTGCTGCAGGTATCTGTGGCCTGTTACTGTAAACGCGCTATCTCCCTTTCTGACAAGTGACAGGTACCAAGTGGTGGTTTAACGCTTTTTTGCTGGTAAAATACAGTGTCCAACTGTTCCACATAATGTAGTCATAAGAGCTGATCGAACCACGCTGCTTTAAAGCACTTTTTTGGATGCCTGTTTCCCATATGTACGAAATGGGAAGTGGATGCTTTTTGGCTGATTTGGCTCTGTTAGATGTTTGATACTAACTTTTGTTGTGATACTGTCTGTTTTTCATTTTTGCTCTCAGATGTTTCCACTTCCCTCATGTCGACAGCATTATTGGAAATTACTTCTACCGATAGAGGACAATGCTCCTTCTCAATACATTTTTAATAGTTTCTCATCTTTGTCAATGTGCTGTGGAGGACATTCCCTACAAAGTGGCATACACGTTTTTCAAAGGGAACCTAGCACTAATTCTAAAGTTTATTTTTCGACCTCTTTTGACTACATTTTAGTACCTGAAGCTCTTTTGTAGTTCCCTAAGTTTAACCACAAATTCGGTGCTATAGATATTGTAAATATTCAGCTTTACGATTGGACACAATGGATATCAAATTTCAATGAAAACCCACCCATGAACCACTTCCTACAAGGATAGAACAAATTTGTGCCAATTTGACTTTTTCATTCTCGAGTTTTTTGCAGCTATAAGAATAGTCGAATTAAAAGCTCCTAAAGTACTTTGTCACTGGTAATAAAAGTAACGCAGAATTTTGATCTTCTGCATGTAGGTCCCCTTTGCAAAAATACGTCTGCACAAAGCAGCGCTATTATGTTAAAGTGCTTTCCATTTATTTTATCTCTGGCCTCCTTTATAACGTCTCTCACAAGGACAGGAAAATCAATAAAATGTTAACTTTTTCAGAAATACGTTTTTAATTTTATAAGAAAGGTTTTTCGTCCAGTACTGAAAATTTCTTCACTTTTTCATGATTTCCTTACTAAAGATTTCTTCAGACTTTCTTATTGGCAATATTAGAGTTTATGTAACAGTGCATTGCTACATAGGCAGATAGGCACTTTACAACCATAACACTGATACACATAGATATTCTTATGAAGTCTATGAAAATTGAACACAAGAGATGTTGGCATTGCCTGAGTATTTGAATTTCACGTGTGTATCAACTTATTAACTTTGCAGGGCCTCAAAAATCCAGTGCTGAACTAGCTTAATTTTTTGAGTCGCCGAGTAATGCTTTCATATAAACCACTTTCTTACAGAAAAACGTGTATGCAATTATGCACAACAATAGCATAGTGCTAACCACTAAAGCTAACTACTGAATTTCATTTTGTAAGATTTGATATAAAGAAATGTAATTATTAGCTATAAAACTGTGCATAACTTTGAAATTGCACGAGCCAATTCCTTATGCCGTTCGAATTTTGTGCTGAATTCTCATTCACATGCAAAATTTATGGCGCTTAGAACGCTTAGTTTATGCTCCGGCGTCCCTGGGTAAGTAAACAGAGGACAGTAGACGGAATTACTGTTGAGAATGCAAAATGAAACATGGTCTAATGTCGTAGGTCATAGAGTGCCAGAAAATGAACGAAATAAGCAGATATTTTAAATCATGTAAAAAGTCAAGGTTTAAAGAGAAGCCAAATGCACAAAGTTTATTGGTGTTTCCATTTTGCTCAAAACGATTACATGATTGCATATTGTAAAGCAGAACTAAACAGGTTTTAATATGCCCTAACATGTCGCTAAAATTCAGCAGCAAATCGACGAAAGCATTGCAAATAAATCATACCTGCATGGCATCCTATGACTTCAATTCTCATGCAGATATCCCCATTCCATGAATTAGGCCTGATCTTGATGTATCTTGCAAATAATCTCACTTTAAACCAATTCACAACTTTTGTATCTCTATCCACATTTCCAACAAACAGCTTTAATTGAACATAAATCAACAGTATTATATGGTGTCCAGTATTCGACATTAACTTGTCAACAATACTAAGCATAATTTCAAGTTAAATTCACAGAATATGAAAGCTTCAACTGAGAGCATCATTGGATTCCAATACAAATACATAATATCACGAACTTCTAAAATGTATAATAGAGTACATTTAAATCATTCAGTAGAGGAGAGCAACAAAAATTGTTCACTTTCTAATAAGAAATCTTAAGAACTCTCAGATTTCAAAGCTGTCCATTTTCTTTGCGAACTAGAAAGAATAACAAAACGCGAAACATATTCATTGGAACTAGTTATATCAAGCCTTAAAGATGGATAGCATGAAAGGATATTGGATTCATATAAAACAATTAATCTGCATAAATTCATTCTTCACTCAAAGCTTACCTTGTTGGTACCATATTCTTGATATGTCACTAAGGAATTTAAATCCATTCCATAATTAAAATAGAAATCTTTCACCCATGAATCAGCAATTGGATTTCCTTGTACTGTTATTCCTGTTATCGTTAATGTCTTCCCAAAATCTATTTGCAAGTATTGGTTCACATTATTTGATGAGGCACACCAGCTTGATGATGCATCATTCAAACGAGCAGAAGATGCATCTTTGCCGTTCTGATTAGAAGATGATGTCATTATGAAGCCTGATGGCAATGCAATGCCATGTTCGATACCAAGTCCTTCATTGCAAACTATGGTAGATTGACAATGTCAAGAAGCTTAGCATGGTGACTATAATGGCTGACAAGCATACAATAGAAATCAGAAGGATTTCATTGGCTAGCACTATTCTTGCCTGGGAAACCAGTGCTTTCATTAACATGACAAATGCGTTGTTACAATTTTTACAAAACATACTAGATTGATGAACACTATATTGCCTTTATTCATTTTCATGACTTACTGTTCAAGTATTGACAGAGAGCTTTGCAAAATCCCTTTCCTATCAGAAGCCCTCTTTGGAAATCACTGAAACGAAGAACCTCCAATTTACGTGGCAGTTCTTGCTCTCGTCTAGCAAGATCTAATTTGGACAGCCATTACTGAATGGCGCATCATTTGCTTCTCCAAAAATTCCGGAAAATCTCTTTTAACGATGGCTTCACGGTCACTGAAATGTTCTTGGCTAAGTGGTGGCATTTCACTTTGATTTTAACTACCGTACAAGGACATCTTTCTCAAATTTTCATCGCTATTCTTTTCTGTATATGCTATTTTGTCTTTGTGTTTAACAGAAACACTCGAAGTATCATCAGGACAGTCCAGTCTACTCAATCGGGCCCACATGATGCTAAATTGTATCAAAAGATATTTTCTACCCTAATCCATGGAACTAAGCACTTTTTACTAAGTTTGCACCGAAAAATTGATGATAAATACCACACATCATTGCTGTTGAAATTTTGTTGCTACACTCTATACTCTAAGGCTTTCATTCCCAAGATAAAATAATCTTTGAGTGGATGATACAGGTATGAGGACTCATCCACCGGACTATTTAACACAAAACCTTGAAAGATCTGTTCTTGCTTCGCCCTAAACATGCACGTTGACCCTACTTGAGCCTATAGATCAATGGATTAATGATATTTCTCAGTATCATCCAAACAGGATCTCAGTATCACAATGCCCGATGTCCTGTGGGTAATTTGTCCTATGACTTCATCCAGAGGCTGAAGCACTGTGGAAATATATAACTAATGATTCATGTTTCAAACACAGGGCTCCTCCATAGGCTTACATTTTTGGGCGTTCTAACCTATTCTTCTATAAACAAGAATAAAGTTACTATGCTATTTTTATTTCCCCTTGCACCTATTCTTAACATAATGAATAACTTTATTGAGAAAATCATTTAACAAATCAAGAAGAAATTATGATTTGCCATTCAATATTTACTGAATGAGGCTGAAGATTACCAAATGTTTTAGGGATATTAGGGTGTCGCACTCTAAGCATACCCAGGTATAACTATTAGTAGTCACGTGTAATATGAATGCATCTCAGCTTGTAGCTTCAAGTATCTAGTAAAGTGTCATTGGCATACAAGGCGATTTTTAAGACAAACTTTGAGGTAGAGCTGCACCTTATTCTCATCCTACTGTGTTGAGGGCGGTACCGTCGAGACGAGAGGGTAGCCGGGGTAAATTCCCGGAGCACGGGCTCTGGCAAGGACCCAAGGAAATTATTGCTGATGCTAAAAATGAATGATTTTGAAACCCATAGGAGCCCGTGATATTGTTAACCCCGGAGGCCGACTTGGCTCTCTACGGGCCTGGTTGAGTGACAAATTCTTGGTTCTCAACAGCACAAACAACATGCACCGGATACTTAGTCGCCGATCGGCACGGACAGTATGTATCTACCTGTTCTAATGGATTTATGACATAATGTGCGCAGATCTTTCTTTAGCACTTCACAAAAAGTTTTAGTACTGCACAATTTGTGTAAAGCTGCACAATAAAAGCACACAAAGTTAACAAAACAGGCAATAAAAGAAAGGAGACTTAAGTATATACCATATGAACATCCATAAAGCTCAAATCTGACACAGGCATCATTTCCACCTGAATTTATTTGCGTAGGTCGAAACTCAACATATCTAGCAGCAAATGGTTTTGTGCTAAACATCCTATGAATGGTCTGACGTTGGCCAGTTGCACCAGTCAGTTCCTGGCAAAATAAGAGCTCAGTAAGTTGAAGAAAAAAAATTGAAAAATTTGCTGCAAAGCAAACGAGAAGCATTTGTCTATACTTTCTATTGGCTGTAATTTGAATGCAAAAGGGGGTTATCAAGTATTTGGGTAAGTGGATCATATCAATTAGCCCCGAAATGTCTTTCCCATATAACTAAATTGAAGAAGTGCCAATAACTGCTACAGATTGAAGGTTGAACGTAGTCGCTAATTAACTACAAACGAAGAATGTATTTAAGCCACGATTTGGCATGGAACGTGTAAAATGCCTGTTTGATTAGATGAAGGCCGATAAAGGCAGAGAAGACCTCTGCTTGGCAAATAGTAGCATAATTACAATAAACTGAAGAGCTCAAGACATGACAAAGAACTGAACTTAACGGTAAGAAGCAAAGGTATACAATTAAAAAATAAAGATACACCTAGCTCAAGGCCTATTTATTAAATAAAGCTCCTTATTCCTGGGATCTCTTCTGACCATATTCCTGTACGATTGCCTTGGGCTTGGCTCCTTACAAAAATCGTGTACATTGTTAAACTCTCATACATAAATACCTCTTCACTGCTACCTCCATCAGTTGTTTTATATAAGAAGTTTGTTCCATCAACACTGTAGCGAAGTTTGAATTTTTCTATGTAATTTAGAGGATAGCCGCGATCTCCTTGTAAGGAAATACCTCTTATACTCATTGAGTATCTCAAATCAACTTTCACCCATTGTTGGTTCAATGTTGATCCAGTAAATGAACACCAACATTCCGTACCATCCAGCCGAGCATTAAATCCTTTACGTACTTGACGATTCAAGTAAGATGATGATTCTGTTATTTGTTGATCTAGAATTATGCTTCGCTTCATTCCCAGAGGTTCACTACAGACTATGAAAAGACAACATTCATATCAAACATATAACTTGACACCTAAAAGCAGTAAATGGTACTTTATTCAAATCAATAAATAAATGAATATTCAAAATCTGACCGAAATGGTTATTCTAAAAACGGACCACCATACTGTATTTGTTTTTCAACTAACAGAGATTTTTCCTTATAAAATTTGTCTAACGATTGAGCTTCAACTATATGTTAAGTGTGCAACTATGGAATGACCTGGGGGTCCTGGGAGTTGAACTTGTGCAAATTTCTCCTAGTAGTTACGGCATTTCTCAGTAGCTTAACATCAAATTAACAGCAGCTTAACGACATTTCAAACAGCTGAGGGCACCTTAAGCCTGGTTCACACTTATAATTCGTATAAGAATCTGGGACGTTGGGGACACGATTTTGTCACGTGGAACCCATTTCTTTAGAAGCAGGATAGTCTTCGACTTCACTGATCCTTACGACAAGTGTGAACCATGCTTTACAGTGCCTTACAGCTAGATGATAGCCAGAATCGAGTTATGAGATTATCCATCTCATGATACTGGAAAGCTGAATATCAGCCAATCAAAATCAAGATGCAATAATCAAATGAACTGACACACTGCTCCCCTCTGTTCACTGTGAAAAAAGACGAACTCCTTGCTTTAATTTCATATTGTTATGTACACTGATGTTGGATTCTGAGATACAACTAACTTGTTTTCCAAAAGAAATTTGACTTGAAAATCAAAGCTTTGATCATTTGCGCATAACTGTCATAAATGATTAACACAAAAACTAAGATATAAAGCAATAAATGAAATTAGAGCCATCGTTAGTATAAGAGAGAGAGTGAAAGTAAAAGTTCGCTTACAGAAAGAGCAATAATATTATAACTCGTGTTATTCATTTGCATCAATATCAAGGTAATATAGAAATAGCAGATATGCTGGACTTCCGGGAACCATTCGTGACAATGCGTAAGGTTATTATGAAAGCTAAGCGCCTGCTTATTGGCGTTTTCTACATGTTACACTCATGAGCTCTTTATACTTACAGATACAACTTCCCGTTGTATTTAATAGGCATACATATTTCCCATGGGGAATTTCCAGCAGCTCAAAGCTGGTTATGCACACAATGGAAAGGAGAAGGCTTAACTATAATCCTTGTGGAATGTCATGCAGTATTTCTTCGTCCACTACTTTTGCCCATAAACAGACCAAAGTATCTTTGGTCCACTTGCATATGACTATAATTTCTTTAGTTCTTTTTGCTCTTAATACCATATTTGAGAGATTCATAATGCATTGTCATCAAATGCATCCGCCGCACCGAAGTGTTAAGCAAGTTTTAACATGTTATCTGACTTAGTTCAAGGTAGCC